>JALPQD010000004.1:306757-821561 GCA_023101885.1 Typhlomys cinereus | reverse complement strand
CTGCTTCTCTCCTTTTGTGTTGTTGTTTTTGTTTTATGAGACAACAGTTAGTCTGTAAGATAATTTGCAGAATGGTCTTTAGATCCAACTTGCTCTCAGAAGCCGTATGAGCAAACCTGGTTGGAACACAGAGAGGGATGTGCTTACAGTGTGATTGGTCCAAGTGTCGGGGATGTGGCCGTGCCGTTGCTATCTGCTCAACGAGAGGAAGATTAGTCATAATAAGAACATTGATTTTCACTGCAGACACTAACGTTGATGGTCAGAGTTAAAAGGACGAATGCCACAGCTCCGTGAGTCACAGCACAGCATTGCTATTTTACTAGATATTCTATGGGTTGCAGTTCTAACCTCTGTGTTGTGGATCCTCAAAAAGGAACATGTTTTTTGTCTTTATGGGAAAGAATACACGAACATACCATGTTGCCTACAAGAACTTCATTCAGGACAGGGTGACTATGCCACCTAATCTGTATTTGCTTCTTGCTTTTCTCACATTTCACTTATTTATGACAGACAGAGGGAGAGGGGAGAGAAGGCACTCAGATGTGCCCTGGCACACAGGTCGAGATCAAATGATTTTTTTTTTTTTTGGAAGTCAGTTTTTTTCTATCCACCATGTGGGCTCCAGGCTTTTGAGCAAGTGCCTTAACCTCTGGACTATCTCACTGGTCCTAATCTGTATTTTCATGCTAATTGAGGATGGCAAAAATGCCTGAAGGCTGCGTGCCTAGCCAAAGATCAATACTGCTTTATTCATAAATGACTTCACATTGATTTTAGGTTTGGAACGTGAATAAAATCTATCATAGCACCCAAAGCAGGTGGCGTGTGTTGCTCATGTGCAGGAGAATCACAGTCTCGGGGCTCCTTCCTCTAGTGCTCTTGTGGGTCTCCTCAACCAATCTGATCCATGGGACCTATTAGGAATTGACCTTGGTTCTTTCTTTCTTCTTTCTTTCTTTTCTTTCTTTCTTTTTTTTCTTTCTTTCTTTCTTTCTTTCTTCTTTCTTTCTTTTTCTTTCTTTCTTTTTTTCTTTCTTCTTTCTTTCTTTCTTTCTTTCTTTCTTTCCTTATTATTTATTTGCAGTGTGTGTGTGTGTGTGTGTCCAGGGCAACAGCGTGTGTCCCTATGGAGAATCAAGGGTGACTTCAGGAATCATCCTGGATTGTTTCTACCTCCTTCTTACTTCCCTTGGGATTTCACAGGCTCCATCCACTAGGAAGGAATTGCACGCCACCACCTTTTTCCCTGGCATTTTGTTGTTGTGTTGTTGTTGTTGTTGTTGTTACATGGACCTGAATTCAGGACCTTCTGCTCAGGAAACAGTCTTAACCCCTAAGCCATCTCCCTAGCCGTTGCTCACATTCTAAAGGCTAGGGAATTCTAAGATCAAGGCACAGGCTAATTGGTTATACAGTGAAGGCTCCTTTCACCCTAGAGGGCACCGCTGTGTGGAGCACAGATCTAACCAGCCCCCTGAAGTCTCTTTGTAAAAGAACTATCATCATTCGCATGGACCTTCCCCTCACAGCCCAGTCACCTCCCACATGCTCCGCCTCTCAGTTACCGCACAGAGGACATTTACCAAGAAAGGAATGTGTTGGGGAACATTAACAGACCACCTCATCATGCCCTTAGGAACACAAGATTGACGCTGACATTGGCTGTATTCAGGTGTAGGAAGCATGCATGAGTGACAGGTTTGGTATAGTCACCAGAGAGCTGGATTTCATTATTTTTTAAGGCTCTGACCCAAGGGATCAAACTCAAGGTCCAACACATTGATTTAGTTACAGAAATATTGTTAACATGCATGTAGGCGTTCCCAAATCATCCAAGCTATCTGTGCCAGACCTCGGATCCAGGAACGCAGTAATAGTAGTATTTGTTATTGTTTCAGTTCATCACCCCCTTACTAACCACAACCCAAGCCCTTCATGTCATTCAATCCTATTATAAGCGTTTCTGTGAGATCCGTGGTATCCTATCCATTTGCAGGTAAGGAAACAGATTTAGAGAGGTGAACTTTCATATCAGTCATAGAGCTGACGACTCACTGTCAGCCAGGAAGACAGGAGAAACTATTGAAGCATAGAAGGAAGTTATGAGTCCTAGGAAAGGAAAATGGCCTGTTGTTTCCGGGGGTTGGGGGTGGGGCTTGCCTGTCCTGCAGATGCATCAGGAGACTTCAGGCACCACTGGTAAAACCAAAAAGTACCTATCGAGCAGTCCACACTATTCTGCAGATATCTCAAGCTAAGACACCAGGGGCACCAAAACAAATCCGGCCCAAATGATGTATAACCTTGCTTTGTGACATGGTTTCCCATCCCTAAATCTAAACAATGCCTTTCAGAAATCCACCTTTCCACTTCGTTGACAGAAGAATAGTCACTAACTTTTAACCTTGCTATAAATCACATCTCTTAGCAATGCTTAAAAAAAAGTGCATTATTTAACAGACTCAATATCCTGGTCTTATTCAAGCTTCCAACTCATGCACATTTCTTTCCAGGGAGTTCGGCATAGGGAACCACATAGAATAGATGCACTGTTTCATTCCTGAGATCTTCTGAGATAAGGATAAATTCCTCATTGTCTTGGCCCTGGAAAAGACTTGCACTGTTCAAAGTAAGGGTCCTTGTAGACCCTCATCCCTGATCATCCCTGCCAGCCCCAGCATTCCTCTGTCTGTCTGTCTGTCTGTCTGACTGTCTGTCTTGAGACGGGGTCTCCCTCTTGCATTCCTTTTGCAGAGAATGCTTTCTGGTGCTATCTGCTTCTTCCTCTGTCTTTCTCCCCCAAAAGCCTCCTCTGGAAGCTCTTTAGTACAGAGCTACACCTCGCGTTCCTTTCTGGAAATCTTTCTCCTTCCCCCTTTCAGATCACTGACTTACAAGCAGAGTTGATTGCTTGCCTCTCTATAAAGACCTGCCATGATTCCTTTTCAGAACACCACAGAGCAACGTAGCGGGTGGGTGGGCAAGAATTCTAAACCAGGCTCAGTGGGTGAAGTTACTTGCCAACAAGCCTGATGACCTGAATTTCTTCCCTGAAGACCACACGTGTGGGAGGAGAGAACCGTGGGGGGGGGCATATGCGAGCCTCCCCTATGCCACACACACAATGAATAGATGCAAAGACTACAGAAATTAGAAGATTCTGAATTGGGCTTTCCCGATCACCTCTCAGTGGTGATATTTCTGCTTCCCACTCCTAACAATCGTTCATTCCACCCTCACGCTCTCTAGTGCACTGCGCTTCTTTCTTGATGTTTCTCAAGTGTTCAAACTTGAGAAGAGGTAGCTTGCTTCATATCTAAAATAGGACAGTGCAAAAACCAGGTGGGTGACTGGCATGGTCAGGCACAGGGTTTCAACTTCACTGTTTGAGGGTTTGAGCTCTGGGCGCATCTGTAGAGAATTAGTGGTTGGGTTAAGCCCGGAGAAAAGCTGCAGGAGATTGTCTAGCTGAGGGGGAAGGCCCAGCCTATGGTGGGTGGGACTAAGCCCTGAACAGGTGAATAAAATACTGAGAGCTGATTGAGGAAGTTGGCATCCTTTTGTATACTTGGCCAGACATGCTGGTCTGGCAAGTAGAGATGGTCCCACTCTCAGCCATTACTTAGAGATGGTGTGGCCAGTTCCCTGGGCTCTGGTGTTGATGTGAGCTCTCCCGTCAAGCTGGACTATGAACTGTAACCAGTAATCATAAGAGAATAAGCTCCTTGTTCCCTTAAGGCATTTGATGATCTTTTATCAGCAACCATGCAGGTGAACTGCAACAGTGAGCAGCCACCTGACTTGGTTCTCGGCAAAAGACATCTTGACCTGAACTTTTTTCTCAGGTCTGGACTTTGGGACTGGTGACCTTGCATCCAGCTCCGTGAACACGCTAGGCAATTGGGATGAGTGCAAGGAGACGTGCGGATGGAGGGTCCTGACCTCAGCTTAGCTAGAGCTTTCCTGCTTCCTCTCCTGTGAAAGTCAACTCTCAACTGAAACTCCTCAGGCAACTATCAGGGTGAAAATAAGACTCGCCCACCTCCAGTCCCACAAAGAATCATATAGACACACCACCAACGCTGCTTTTCTCAGGCTCAGTTTTAAATGAAGTCAACAACTGATTTCTATTATCCCAACCAAGTCTGCAAACTCTCCACTGTAGCAGGCACAAGCGAAGGATTTGAAAATAGATACTGAGAAAGTCTTGCATCTTCTCCAGTGTAGGTAGCAACTTAGCACAAAGTTGTGCATCTGAACAATATTCTATATGCTCCAAAATCCCAGTTATCACCTAAAGCCCTCTCTTGCCAAAATCAACCTGCAGCCCAGTCCTTCAGATCCCTCTCCGTTCAATACACCCAGGGGTCAATGTGAGGCAAGGAAAATCAATGTGTCTCATCAGATTTTTCTAGAGAAAATGCTGTGACATTTGTGGAGCCTTTCAGAAGCCATCTCAGCGGATCAAAGAGCATCGGAGGGTGTTGAGAACCTCCACCCATGGCTATCTTTTTAATCCTGGAGATAGATTTGAACCTAAGCATGGCTTCAGAATGACATTTCTCCATCTCTATGTCAAGCTCCTTTCCATTAGAATTAAAGCCAACTTTTTATCTGTATGCAATCAGAACCCAATAGCATCGATCACTAATGGGAACATTGCAAATGCTCAGGGTCTTTAAATTCAATGCTTATAACCTTGGTTCGTCAGTATATACTGCATCTTTGGTAATTTCCATGCTATGCAAATAAGTTTAAAGACCCTAAAGCCGAACATGTGTGGCCTGGACTGCCTCTAACAGGGTTCATTTTATAATGTCCCAGAAGTTATAAAATAAAATAAAAACTGAAGTGAAAGAGATTGAATCCTGTTAGGACTTTAAGGCTCACTTATGGACTCTCAGATTCTGTGGTGTCTGTTTTCTGTAACTGCTAAAACTGTTAAACCACATTTCCATTGGATAGACTTGACCTGCGAATAAGGCAGTTTAGGATAAAACCTGTAATATGGTGCCCCGGGTTCAAATCCCCCCACACCGCAAAGCTGGAATCCAGCATGAGTTCAGAGTCTCCTTTGCACTGACCCATGTTCCTGCCGCCATTTCTTAGTCTTTCACCAGGAAGTCAGCCCCAGCTGAGCCACATGCCCACCCTCCCCATCAAGTGTCACCGGGCCAAGAGTCCAGCTGTGTCTGGGCCCTTATCCAGGAGAAGGTGGGGAGAGCTGGAGAGAAGCCTGAGACCTCGGGAAGCTCACGTGTGGGACCCAGGTGGGCACCGCGTCCTCCACCCACATGGTACTTCCTCTCGAGCTCCAGGGCCTGTTTGCCTGCGGCCTCCCAGGGAAGGGCGAGGGCGAGGCCCGCATGGGTTTTTACCTGGTGTCTGTGTCGGAGGAGTAGCTGTTGGGACTATGGTTGATGTTGGAGTGTCTGTGAGTTTTGTTGCAGTAGCTGTAGGAGCTGCAGTACTGGTGGGATGTGTAGGAGTCGTAAGACTTTCAGCAGTTGTAGGAGTCGTAAGAGTTTCAGCAGTTGTAGGAGTCGTAAGACTTTCAGCACTTGTAGGAGTCGTAAGAGTTTCAGCAGTTGTAGAAGTCGTAAGACTTTCAGCACTTGTAGGAGTCGTAAGAGTTTCAGCACTTGTAGGAGTCGTAAGAGTTTCAGCAGTTGTAGGAGGCTCAGCAGTTGTGGGAGCAGTAGGAGTTGGAGTACTTGTAGAAGTCGTAAGAGTTGTTGGAGCCCACGTGGTGGTAGCTAGAGATGGAAATCAACACAAGAGCAAGGGTTAATGAATGAATGAAGCCACAGGAAATGAGAGGCTCCCACTGGACCTGTGCCCCGGCACACCAAGGTGAAACTGTCCCCATATATCTCTTCTCAACACCTGTTCTTTGGCATGGATCACCCGGAATCTGACAGGGCAGAGCTTGGGAGACCTGCTTACCCATAAGCTTCACTGAATAGTGTGGAGACAAGAACCGCTCTCAGCGCTTACAACAAAACACTTTAAGCGACTCCCACATCCCATAGCCACAGATCTCTATGAGCAGCTCCATATGATAAAGAAGGTGTAGAGAGTCTAGAACCAACCCCATCTACTTGCAGAAAAGGATGGATTCAACCCAACATGTTCAATCCATTTAGTCCTGAGATTAGAGTCCCCGCAGCTGCATTTTAACCAGGAGTCACTAGACCTGTTAGACTCTGCCAGATCCCAAGTAAGGCCCTGTACAAAGGATTTTGATTTTTCATTAGAAGGTAGACATGATTTTGTATGGCTTTTTCCCACCTGAGAGATACAGACTAATTATTTTTTAGCTAGAAAAACTTGCTACCAGAAATACTTCAGAATTTGGAATATTTGCCAATAGATCAAGAATATCTTATGGGTGAGGCTCGGGTCTAAACAGGAATTCATGTATGATTCATACATGGTTTATGTGCATGGCCTAAAGTTAAGTAAATGAACTTTCAAAATTTTGTTCACAAAACGAAGTTTCATGATGCAGAATGATCTGCTGTTATTATGTCAATGTCCCAGGTGTTTCAGAGCTCTGGAGCGTGGCAGATCAGGGGTTGGGGATGAGGGATGCTGAACGTGGAAGTTACAACCAGCAGCTCTGTGAATCCAGACAGCTTGCTGGCAGGGTCTGAGGTGCACAGGGATCAGGGCTGGGAATAAGGTAGGACCAGCCCTGGGGCGAGCGAGGTCAGTAGAGGGACCCAGTGCGGATTCCAGGTTCTGTGTAGTCATTACACATACCTTTTCCTCCCACTCATGTCCTTGAAGTTTAACTCTACTAAAAAAAATTAACTTTACTAACTATAAATTAAATGCTCAAAGACAGGGAACAAATGATTTGAACTTCTTTATGAGAGCTATAATGCAATTTATAATCTAGCCAGTTTTTCCTTGAAAGAAGAAACTTTGTGATTCCACAAAGTTAGCGAATAAAGAAATTAACAAAAGCAGAGATCACCCCCCCCCATTTTAAAATATTCTTCGGTGTGTATGCATGTGTGTGTGTCTGTATGTGTATCTGTCTATGTGTGTAAGTCAAGAGAGAGCATGAAGAAGTTAGTTCTGTGTGTATGCGTGTGTGTAAGTGTGTATGTGTATCTGTCTATGTGTGTAAGTCAGGAGAGAGCATGAAGGAGTTGGTTCTGTGTGTATGCGTGTGTGTAAGTGTGTATGTGTATCTGTCTATGTGTGTAAGTCAGGAGAGAGCATGAAGGAGTTGGTTCTGTGTGTATGCGTGTGTGTAAGTGTGTATGTGTATCTGTCTATGTGTGTAAGTCAAGAGAGAGCATGAAGAAGTTGGTTCTGTGTGTATGCGTGTGTGTAAGTGTGTATGTGTATCTGTCTATGTGTATAAGTCAGGAGAGAGCATGAAGGAGTTGGTTCTGTGTGTATGCGTGTGTGTAAGTGTGTATGTGTATCTGTCTATGTGTGTAAGTCAGGAGAGAGCATGAAGGAGTTGGTTCTGTGTGTATGCGTGTGTGTAAGTGTGTATGTGTATCTGTCTATGTGTGTAAGTCAAGAGAGAGCATGAAGAAGTTGGTTCTGTGTGTATGCGTGTGTGTAAGTGTGTATGTGTATCTATGTGTGTAAGTCAAGAGAGAGCATGAAGAAGTTGGTTCTGTGTGTATGCGTGTGTGTAAGTGTGTATGTGTATCTATGTGTGTAAGTCAAGAGAGAGCATGAAGAAGTTGGTTCTGTGTGTATGCGTGTGTGTAAGTGTGTATGTGTATCTGTCTATGTGTGTAAGTCAGGAGAGAGCATGAAGAAGTTGGTTCTGTGTGTATGCGTGTGTGTAAGTGTGTATGTGTATCTGTCTATGTGTGTAAGTCAAGAGAGAGCATGAAGAAGTTGGTTCTGTGTGTATGCGTGTGTGTAAGTGTGTATGTGTATCTGTCTATGTGTGTAAGTCAGGAGAGAGCATGAAGGAGTTGGTTCTGTGTGTATGCGTGTGTGTAAGTGTGTATGTGTATCTGTCTATGTGTGTAAGTCAAGAGAGAGCATGAAGAAGTTGGTTCTGTGTGTATGCGTGTGTGTAAGTGTGTATGTGTATCTGTCTATGTGTGTAAGTCAGGAGAGAGCATGAAGGAGTTCCTTCTCTCCTTCCACTCCGTGGTCTCCAGGATCAAACTCAAGTCGTCAGTTTTGGCATCAGGTGCTTTGCCCTACACTGAGTCATCGTCCTGGCCTCCCCCCTGCTTTTCTTTCTGTAAAGGACGAGCTCTTAGATGTTCCTTGTTCAGGGACCAGTTGCTAGACAGCAATCGCTGATGTCTGCCAGCTTGGAAGTCACAGCTGACAGCATGCAGGTGAAAGGGTGTGGCTGTGTTTCAATAAAACCTGATTGCACAAAGTTAGCAGGGCCGTTATAGACCCCGCGAGAAGCTCTGCTGACCCTAATCCCGAGCAAAGCCAGAGGCCTGGCCACAGTCTCTCGCCCTCCCTGGACAAGAGGACAATCTCATCTAGACCCACAAGCAAGCCGGCCAGCGAGCTGCTCAGAGGACCAGAATGAGAACAGAAAAGAGGAGGGGCCCGAAGCAGCTGGGGGGCAGAGTCCTGCAGAGCTGGAGAGAAGCCACTGTGGCTACGAAGCACAGCGCAAGTCTCCGGCTCCCCAGGACCTCACTGGCTGAGCCGCCGGAGACTCCGTCCACAAGGACCCGTGGAGCGATCTCTCCGCTCAGTCACAGTCTGTGGGTTTCGCGCTCTCGCACTCTGCCTTTTGCTGCTGTTTTATGTTTCTCAACAATGCGGCTCTTCCACAGTTTTTTGGTTTTGTTATGTTTGTGTTTTTTTTTTTTTAACCATCCACTATTTTTATTTGTTTGTTGAAGCTTATTATAATTATGCAACAGGTTCATCGTTTTAACATTTTCTCAAAATTATCTTCAATTATTTTCAGTTTTTTAAAAGGCAAGATTTTTTCCCCCTGGTTTTATAAATGTATCAAATACTTAAACCTGCTTCCCTCCTTCCCCCTACTTTCCTATCCCCCTCCACTCCCTTCACCAATCCATCCCACTTTCACCCTCCTGCCTGTCCACTTCTATGGAGCCCAGGAATCCCTCTAGCTTGACTATTCTTGTGGGATTCAGGCCCCTATGACATACCAAGTGGGCCCTCCGGTAGCCGCCCCACTGATAAGGACATTCACTCCCCTTCACTCATCCAGCCCTAGACCCCAAGGTTTCCACTGCAGGTAATTATCTCTCCTGAGATCCTCGCTGGTCTATGGGGGCATGTTGGTATGTCAGTCATTTATGCAGGTCTGGGAAGGTCATCATTAGGCACAGGTGTCAACTTAATTGTTGAGGTTTTGAGCTCTGGGCACATTTGTGGAGATTTAGTAGTTGGGTTAAGCTCAAAGCAAACCTGTAGAAGAGGGTCTGGCTGATTGGGTGAGGCCCAGGTGGGTGGGATTAGGCCCAGGAATAAAATACAGAAAGCTGTTGAGAGAGTCGGCATCCTTGTGTACACTTGGTCAGACCTGCTAGTCTGGCAGGTAAGGATCGTCCCTCTCTCAGCTGTTATGTGGAGATGGTGTGGCCAGTTCCCTCGGCCCTGGTGTTGGTGCGTGCTCTCCTGTCAAGCTGGACTGAGAACTGTAATGAGTAATCATAAGAGAAAATAAACTTCTTGTTCTCTTAAGTTGTTTGATGGTCGTTTATCAGCAGTTCGCCTGCTTCAGGTAAGGACAGGTGTCCTTGCACTGAGCTCCTGGGTTCAGCCTCCCGGAGCTCCATGCACACGCATGCGGCAGGCACGCGCTGAGCTGGAATTCCAGCCCTCCTCTCGCCCTGGTTGTCTTGTTGGCTGGTTTGACCGCTGGGGATTGAACCGAGGCTTCAGGGCCGCTAGGCCAGTGCTCCATCCAGCGTTTCACAGCTTCAACAAGGCCAGTAATATCATTTCACAACTGCGGCAAGATGGTCGTCCGAACCCAAAGCGGCCCGTCTTCCCAGTGCCCGCTGTCTCACTAGGCCCTTCTGGCTACACCAACGTCCATGCACAGTTTCCCGAGTCAGCTATTTATCCCAAAAGCCGGGACGTCATCTAGCAGCCCCCCAGTGCTGAGAAAGGAACAGACATGGGACTTCCGCATTCACCTGATTTACATAGCAAGACCCTGTCCCAAGATCAGATCGGTCACTCAAACATCAAGCGCTCAGTCAAAGATCAAACCAGGTCTAAAAGCTGACAGATTACAAAATAATAGTCCTGATTTTTAAAAAGGAGGGGGGCTGGACAGATGGCTCAGGGGTTAAGACTCTGTCTCATAAGCAGAAGGTCCTGAGATCCCATTCTAAATCCCAAGTGAAAACACCAGGTGGATCCAGTGGCGGCCTGCATTTCCCGCCCTGGTGGGCAGAGCCTGGGATCCCCTTGGGCCTCCACAGGCGCACACACTCAAGTGCCAACTTGCACACACACACACACACACACACACACACAATTTTTTAATAGCAGACAGGTTTACAGGAAGAACAAACTTTTCCCAAGCAGTAACTCATCACAGGAAAGAGTGAGCTTACCTGGCGTTACTTCCAGCAATAAGTTCTGTTTTATATCGTTGAACCATCCTCCCTTCGTAATGCGGCAACAGTACAGACCACTGTCGCTCTGGGTGGGATTCTCGATGGTCATGGACACGTCTCCTTGGCTGATCTGCCCCTTCATCTGGTATCGGGGGTCTCTCTGATAGACGGCACGGCGGCCATCCGTCCAGATGAGGGGATTGGAGCACTGAGATATGGGACATATATCTCGACCCCAACACATGGTGTTGACCCCTCCAGACACACTGTAGGAGCATGGCAGGGTCACGGGCTGACCTACCGTTCCGGACACTTTAGCCATAGCCAGGACGGCACCTACAGTGAAGGAAGAGAAAACTGAGTCCCTATTTCTCTCTCTCCTCCCCTGAAATCCTCCCCACAGCCTCTGTGATCCCACTCTTGTTATCTTCCCAGGCACTAGAACTTAATTAGTAGATTCCTGGGACTTGACTCTTCCCTCTCTCCCCCTGCCAACCACACATCTGCTAAGGTGATTGGTTTCTGAGACCTCCTTAGGTCCTGCCCTGTCTACCTGTGCTTGCCAGTGCTCTTTGGCACCAGGCTATGTCTGCAGAGAGCAGCTGTGTGCCCCCCTCCCCCGGGGCCTGGCCCAGTGTGCTCTGCTTCCTCTAAGGTCACTTGGGAAGGGGGACCCCCAGGTTCTTTTCCACAGTGGCCTGTTTTACAAGATGTGGGGCAGCTTTCTGTACAGGAAAAGTTTAGGAAAACTGAAATATACTTTCACATTTCTATTTGGGATAAAGTAGGGTTCGGATGTTTGTGTATGTGTGTGTGAGCATTAATATGTTTGTATACTTAAACAGATCTTTATTACATGTATATATTTTCATACTATCATTTAAATAAAGATGTTTTCTTAAAAACATAATATATACAGGGCTGAAGAAACTTCTGCTTGCCAAGAGAAGGTCTTGAGTTCAGATCCTAGATCTCACATAAAAATGCCAGACAGAAACCGTGGTGGACTATACTGCCTGTCCTGGAAGGAAGAGCTGGAAACTCCAAGGAACAAAGTATAAAAGAGGTAGAACAATCCAGAGTGATTCCCAAAGTCACCCTTGGGCCTCACAGGCCCAAGTAACACACAGTTACTTCTGATACACACACACACACACACACACACACACACACACACACACTGCCTTTTGCCACTTGTTTCTAAGGTGGACTTTAAAGAAATCTGAGGGCTGAGGATGAAACTCAGTGGTAGATTCTTACCAGCCTGGGAAAGAAACACCCTAGGCTGGATCCTTGCACAGCCAGAAAAACACAAAATAATGAGATTCTCGAACTAATCATATATATGTAGGAAGACGCTGTGAGCTTTGGAATTGTTCTGAGAAGGAAAAATAGCTGGGCGTTTCTCACTGGAATTCCCTTTACTTAATGTTGCCTTAGATCACAAATGTAACACATGCTACTATAATGAAATGATAGACAATCGTAATTTTTAAAAAGGCAAACTTTCTCTCATAATCCCACCCCTGGACATTCATTTTTAAACCTGGGAGTGTGGCAGGCATGGTGCCTCATGTTGGTCACCCCAGCATTTGAGAATCAGGAAAAATAGAAGTTCAAGATCGCCCTCGACTACATGTCGAGTTTCAGCTCAACCTGAGACCCTATCTTTAAAAAAAAAAAAAAAATTAGGATATTTTTTTTTCGCAGAATGTTTTTAGAAAAGTAATTGAATGTTTTTTTAAGGCACAGATGAATGTAATGGAGGTGAACTCTCTACAACCTGATTCCACTTCTCCTCAGCCTCTTGCATGACAAGTCATGCTACTCTTGCTTCTGCGCTTTCTCCACACACTCATATGCTGCGCTCACCTTTTTATTTAAACACAAAGTCATCCATCTTGCAATTCACACAGGTCAAACGATTTCTTTAGGATAAGATTTCATCCCGACTCTCTGTTCATTAGACCCCCCATAACCGCCCAAGGAAGGTCGAACCTTCTCTGCCACCTGCAGCCTCCACAGAACCCCAAAGCCAGCTACTCACTCACCCGGAAGGAGCAATAGGAGGCCGACAGTGATGACTGGAGGCGGCAGCATGGCGCTGACCTGCAGGAAGACGAGAAGACAGGACAGGTGGGTGGCGACGCCCCTGTGTCTTCAGGGGTCCTCACACCTCTGCGACTTCACCTGTCACCCTGACTGTGCGACTCATGTAAGCCTGCTCTGCTGGCCCCAAGACAAACCCCCACTCAAAGACTTCGTTCGGGGTTCCGCTAGTTCCCGATGGGGAGCTGGGTGGCTTCAAAGGGAAGCAGTCATCCAGAACAGTCTCCTTCTTCCCTGTCCTACCTACCCGCTCATGCTCTAGCGCAGGGGATGCCAAGGTCTAGGACCTGCTCTCTTGAAGCTGCATGACGTGATGCCATCCTAGGTGGGCAGTTGCAGGCGTGACCTCCCCCACCCCATGAGAGATGAGTAATGCCTCTTGCTTATTCTTGCTCAGCAATGGGCTCGGGCTATCACATGACCTGGGACATGTTCTGTATTCCCGTATTTTCCTGCATGTTCCTCCTGTTTGCCTTAAGACCACTGAGACGTATTGCCTGCAGATCTAGAGACCAAGACTGCCACGGGATTGCAGACCCTGACCACAGTTTATCATTAACTGTACCTGGAAACAAGATGTGTACTCTGTGAATTCACTATGTGACACGTCTATTTTTCTTGCCGTTTCACAATGCGTAATCTGTTCTCACAGTACATGCTTAACTATTCTGTAAACACGAAATTTTTTTTTAACCATGCTGTTTTATGATATGGGGACAAATACCAGTGTTTGCTGCAAATAAACTCGGCTTGGATTTTGTCCGGTCCCCTCTGACCCAGCCTGCATTCCTACCACTACCATGGATGGTTTGAGACCTAGCCTTTTTTCCTGGGACGTTAGAGTCGGTGCTGGTCTCAGGCCCTGGCAATCTTGCCAACAGTTTAGGTGGGAAACAGAAAAGAAATGGAAGGCAGAGCTAAGACTTGATTCCATGGCAGAACTCCATCCAAAGACCCGTCTCCTACCTTCAAAGATGCACTTGTCTGGTTGATGATGGCAGCCTTCCATGTACCTGCTCAGTGGCAGTGTTGGGTGGTCCCTGACCCTCAACCAAGCTCATCATTAGCAAGGTGAACTGGGCAAGAATGCAGGGCACGGGGTCTGAGCACTCATGTTACCAGACCTGATTTTCCTGAGGGAAAATGTCTAGACCCGGAAGCATCCCCGTCCGGATCCAAGCCCTCCATTCACACAGCTGGCTAACCCTGACTTGATTTCCTTATTTGGAAAACACCACTGAAGACACAGGCTCTGTTTTCTGCAAAGAACGGATCCAAAGAACCAAAGAGCCAAGGCAGAACTTTGGAAGCTCACTTAAATGCGCATTCCTAACATTAGCTCAGCTCTTGGAAGAACCTGTCATGAAGGAGATGTCGCCTGTCATTCACAAGCATCTAGTCTCACAGAAGGCTTTCTGCAGCTTTAAAAAAACAACTTTATTCATTTTGTGCATGCCTGTATGTGGATGTGGGTGTGTGGGTGTGTGTATCAGAGGACACTGTGTGCCCCTGTGAAGGCTCAAGGGTGACTTCAAGAATCATCCTGGATTGCTTCTACTTCCTTTTTTGCTTCACTTTGGGATTTCCCAGGCTCTGCGCACCAGGGCTGTCACCATTTCCACCTGGTGTTTTTTCCATGGGACCTGGAATCCAAATGCAGGAACTTCTGTTGAGGCAGAGTCTTCACCCCTGAGCCATCTCTCCAGCCTCTGCAGCAGCATTTTAACCCCATTCATGCAAAGAAGTTACTGGGGCTCAGATTTTGCCTTCTGACTTTCGACTTTTTGCTCCTTAATCATTAAACACAAGAAAGCATGACTAAGCTTGTCTGGTACTCTATTAACTCATCTTCTCCTCCAGAGATTGAGTCAAGTCGTCTCGGGAAGAAAGGGGGGCCTTGTTTGGTACTCCTGAAACTTCATGGGGGCTCCTGAGACCTTGGACCCCCTCACTGCTCACTCTAGCAGCCCGTGTACCGGAAACCCAGTTCTATATAAACTGGTGCCCAAAGACTCAGACGTTCTGTAGAGCAGAGTTGAAAACTAATATTTCTTTTTAAATTCAAAGCCAAAATTTTAAAACTGTGCCCACAGGAAACTCAGCATTTTGGCTTTTTGTCAAATACCACGTGGTATTTGGTACCACGTGGCTTTAGACATCTTCCGGAACAAGGCTCCTTTATATGGGGGTTCAGTGGAAGGTGGTCTTTGCATTAGACCTCCCTTCTGCTTCAGTGAACACAAGTGTTTGCCCCCTGGCTACCTCACAGCTTGTCCTGGGGTCTATTGATAACAATGATTTTTTCTCAGTAAGCAAAAGGCTCAGACCCCATAGAACAGCTTTCTAGATTCCGGAAGACAAACTTTCTCCACATCCTCAAATTCCACTAACTGGAAGGTTCTGCCGCAGAACACACGCACGTCGGGTTCTCTCAGCCCTCTTCCTGTCTGCCTTTAATACACAGGAGCATGACTGATCTTATCTCAGCTACCGCAGCGTAAAGCGCAGTTCCCCACCAGAAGTACATCTGTGGTTTGCATGTAGATTGGCTAAAGAGAGAAGGAACGTTCCAGATCGCAAGCCAGAATTAGCTCGCTCTAGCCTCAGTCACCCTTCCTAATCTTTTGCCACCACCCCTGTATCTGACTTGACATCCTTGTGGCCGTAATAAGGAAAAAAGTTTCAGATCATTATCTCCCATCAAGCCTAAAACTTAAGAAATACCTGCAATTTAACAGAGGCAATTTCCTGCCCTACTGTGGGTCGGGACCCACTACGGGTCCCCACCCACATTCTTGCAAATGCTTTCACTTATGACTTTCTTTTCTTCTGTGACTCTAAAAGACCTTGTGACTTTTTCCTTAGGGCAGCCCACCATCCTGGAGAACCAGAATCCTGTCCTGGCTCTTGATGATTCTTCTCTGATTTACCATAAATTCTTATTCCCTAGAGAGCGCAGCTGAAACTGGACAAAAGGAAGGATCTGAAATGGCTGGCGCCGAGTGAAACCATGCCTTCTCTATATTCAGAAGGCAAAGTGATGTGAAGATTGGTTGCAAGATAACCCAAGGCTGGGTCAAACCCCAACAGGTCATCGGGAAGGAGTGTGGAAAACTTTTCATGTGATTCCATAGCTGTGAACAACAGGGCAAGGCTAAGGGGAGATGATTCAGTTGAGTAGGGATGCAAGAAACCAAAATTGTGCAATCAGGAGGAGATACGGGGAACAGGTAAGTCCTGCGGAATGAGATAAATGGTAAATACATAACCAGACCACCTCACCTCCCCACCTACAACCTGCCACTCAACCCTACCTTCCTACTTAAATTTTGTTTTAGTGTGTGTGTGTGCGTGTGTCAGAGAGCACTGGGGTATGTCTCTGTGGAGAACCAGGGTGACTTCGGGAATCATTCTGGATTGCTTCTACCCCTTCTTTGCTTTGCGCTGGAGTTCTCCAGGCTCTTCCTTCCAGGCTCAGAAGTACAGGCCACCGCCATCTCCACCGGGCATTATTATGTGGCAACCGCTGTCTCATGTCAGGACCTTCTGTTTGTGAGGCAGAGGCTTAATCCCTGAGCCATCTCTCCCGCCCTCAGATTTTTTTTTTTAACAAAGTCCTCTATATCTAGTCCCTACTGTGGCTCAGATCGCTTCTCCTGCCCACTCGTCCCACAGTCCCTTGGGCTTACTTTGCAATATATCTCCACCAGGGTCTGTATCCCCTGGGGTCTGTACCCTGGCTTGAGGTTCTGTCTCTGGACTTTTTTCTTCACCCCTCCTTTTTCAACTTTTCCCTTCTTCTGATCCCTGCCTACATGTCATCTCCTGGCATCTTTCCTCTGGACCACCTTCATCCAAAGTGTCCAGCCCCTCTCCTTCTAGTGACTCTATTTCACAGTCCCTCATGCATGTGGGACCTTAAGGATCAGCTGCGCACACCTGATGGTGGCCTCTCTGTGATTTGGTCCCTCTGGACGCCACCATCCTGTGGAACTTTCTGTTCTGTTGTTTTGCTTTGATTTTCAAGACAAGGGTCTTGCTATGTAGTCTTGGCTAACCTCAAACTCATATAACCAAGGTCGGTCAGGGAAATCCTCCTGCTTCTACCAATAGAAACCTCCTGAAACCTCTTCCATGAATGAGAACAACAGCCACAGACCACATGGGACTATTTCAGCATTTGAAAAATGTTGCTACACACACACACACACACACACGCACACACACACACGCACACACACACACACACACACACTATATATATAAATGAACAAATAAATGAAGTTTTTAAAAAGGGCTGGAGAGATGGCTTAGGGGTTAAGACTCTGACTCACAAGCAGAAAGTCCTGAGTTCAGATCCCAGATCCCACATAAAAATGCAAGGTGGAAATGGCAGCAGCCTGCACTTCCAGCTCTGGAAGGCAGAGCCTAAGAAATCCCAGAGCAAAGCAACCAGGAGGTAGACCAATCCAAGATGATTCGCAAAGTTACCCTTTGGGCCTCCGCAGGTGCACACAGTTCAGTTCTACCCTCTGATACACAGAAGATAGTAATAATAACAATAATAATAAATATTTAAAAACTAGAATATTAAAAACTAGAATATTTAAAAAACTAGGGGGCTGGAGAGGTGGCTCAGGGGTTAAGCCTCCGCCTTGCAGGCAGAAGGTCCTGAGTTCGGATCCCAGATCCCACGTATAGACGCCAGGCGGAAGCGGGGGCGGCCTGCGCTTCTGGTCCTGGTAGGGTGGAGCCTGTGAATCCCGGGGCTGAAGGAGGTGGAGGCGTCCATGGTGGTTCGCGAATTCATCCGTGGTTCTACACACACACAGGCACATGAGCACGCACACACATACACACGCATATTCACACAGTTGAATAAATAATAATAATAATAAAAAAAAATTTTTAAAAAACTAGGCAAGGAATAGGCAGGCCAAGCCTGGTGGTACACTTGTGTTATCCCAGCGTTGGCGAAGTTTGATAGGATGGGGAATCCTGGTTCAGCCTGGGCTACTGTGTAGCAAGAAAATACAGAAGCACAGAGATTAACAGTTACTCAAGGAAAGCAGGTGAGAACAGAAGGTGCTTCGAGTTAAGCAATGATTCACGAGGGAGCGGAGCCTCTGGTGCATTAAATGACTACCAAGCAAAGGGGAGAATGTGAGTTCAATTTGCTGGATACAAGTTGAGGTCGCCGCCAAGCACCCCCCACCATGTCTTGACAAAGGAGCACAGTGGATTTCTTCTCCTACTCAAACTAGGCAAAGTGCTCTTGAGGGTCAGCTTTGAGACCCTTGGAAGGGACCATTACTGTGGCGGCGGTGAACTGCCACATGTTAACAAGCACCACGAAACTCGAGTTCCCAGCCGCTTACTACAGACCCGGGTTTGTGCGTCATCCTTCTGAACAACAGTTCGGGTGCTTACATATGTCACGTTCTTGGCACAGGGAGACCTGCTCAGTATCCACATCCACTTCCCAAGGCCCTCCATTTTGTGCCCCAGTCTCCCCCTCCACCCCTCTCCCTAACCAGACCCCTGCCACCTCTCCAGAGTTGTCTCACAATGAGACAGGATTAGAGCAGCTATGCTGGGATGGGTGTCAAGGTCTTTGAAGGTCTTTGGAATCCCTGAAGGTCATCCCCTCACTGCTGGGATCACCCTGAAGGAGCACCCCTGCTGAGGAACTGACTCAGTCCTCCCAGAGATAAGATGGTCAACTTCCCTAGGAAGGGATTATGGAGATGAGCCCTCCATGAGACCTCATGAGGTCAAACAACTTGATCTCTAGCCCACCTGAGACCAATAACAATTGGGTTGGGCCCCAATGGAACCTAAACAATGAGAACAGGCCAGTTTGCCCGGGCTTGCCTAGGTGTATAAATATGCCTGACCCTGGCAGCCATCTTTGGCGCTCTAGCCCCTAGTGCCCTCAGTTGGCTTCTTGTTCCTTGCTCCTTGTGGATTCCATGCCTAGGCTCCATGAGTTCTCCGGCACCCTAGCCCCTCATGGCACTCTAGTGCAGTGCCGTGAGTTCTTTTCCAGCTATCCGCTTCTCACGAGTTCTCCAGGGCACCTGCCCTTCAGGCACTCAGGTGCATGAGTCCATTTCTAGCTCCATGAGTTCTCCGACATCCTGGCCCCTCCACATCTGGAGTTCATGAGTTCCAGCCTTTCTCTCCTCTAATAAACTCTACCTTAACCCTCTACACAAACACATGTTCTGGTTTCAATCTTCGACTCCAGAAGACAAAAACCCTGCATCATTGGGGACGTTCGTTTCCTGTTCCCGTATCATTTGGTGACCCAGATGGGACAGCCAAAAGACCCGTCCTGCCTCAGTCATGTATCACGGCCCTCCTGAGGCGGCCCAAGGCCGGAAGCTATTGATTCTCCTCCACTTATAACTCATTTATCATCACAGTTCCAGAGTTACTTTACAGCCATAATGGTTTTGAAATCATATAGATATAAAAGTTACAAGGCCTCCATGTTTATCATAGGAAATAAGAATACAAGGCTAAAATTGTACTCGTGTAACATACTTATTAACTACTTATAGCATACTAGACATGGGTCTATTCATTGGGCATTTATCAATGAATTCAAGAACTCTGGCCTCATCAGCTTATCTAGTTAAAAAGAAAATATAGATTAAAAAAAATAATTTCCGGGCTGGAGAAGTGGCTCAGGGGTTAAGCCTCTGCCTTGCAGGCAGAAGGTCCTGAGTTCGGATCCCAGATCCCACGTATAGACGCCAGGTGGAAGCGGGGACGGCCTGCGCTTCTGGTCCTGGTAGGGCGGAGCCTGTGAATCCCGGGGCAGAAGGAGGTGGAGGCGTCCATGGTGTTTCGCGAATTCGTCCGTGGTTCTACTCACACGTACACAGACACACACACACACACACACAGACACACGCGCGCGCACATACACACGCACATGCGCACAGTTGAATAAATAATAATAATAATAAAAAAATAATAATTTAAAAAAAAAATAATTTCCCAGTACACCGCAAGACAATGGATGTTGGGGGAAGGGGAGAAGAAGGGGAGAATGGAGAGCAAATGCAGGTCGAGTGGGGGGACAGGGCTGAAGAAAGGAGGGGTGCCATTATAATTGATGGAGCCCCATTGCACAGTTTCTGCTGCTTTCCCGAGAAGGCGGTGTTTGAGTTAGACAAGCCACACAGCTTGTTCTGAGGCATTGAAGGAAGACTGGCCTGAACAGAGAAAGGGCTGGGACCACCAGAATCTTGAGGGCGGGGCCTGCAGGTAACCCGAGGATATTGCAGGCTGCAGGAACCATGTCTGAATAGGAGGCAGAAATGGTTCCCAGCTTCCAGGAGGAGGGAAGGAATGTGGTAGATTCTGAGACACAATTATCTCAGGGTATCTTAGTCCTTTAGAATCACAATAGTCACCAACTATCAGCTCTGCATCTACAGCCCGGTTCACTTCAAATAAAACTCCTGGAATGAATCCCAAGGCTGACCTGACCTAATGCTCCCAGGCTAAATCTCCAGTAGAGATATGAGCAGACTAGTTTTCCCTGCCTAGCCGCACAAGAGCTCTCTAAGGACTTGTCTATTTTTGCTGTTGTTAGCAGTGGTTTTGTTTTTTTCTGGGGGGGGGTTTCCTGATCAGTGAGCTTTCCTTCTAACTCGGGCTGTTAGAAATGCTATAAGTGTCTTCCCTCAGTTACGCATTCCTGCTTTGGAATTGTCTTTACTTCTCTAGCTAAGTGAATCCTTTATCTCCTAACTTTGAAAAGTAGGATGCAAATTCTCTTGGACAGGAGGTAATAAAAAAAAAAAAAAAAAAGGAAACGTCGGTTGTAGTCTAAACACTAACTGATACTATTCAGAGATAAGAAAAAGTCTTCTTGTTTAGGACTTACGGGAATTTGAGACTTAACGGGAATTTGAGAGTGATAAAAAATGCCAATTAAACCTGTCTCAGGAAGAGGCCTTCAGCTGACCACCCCTCCTTTCCTTCTCTGTCTTCTCACCCAAAATATTAATTAGATGGTAAGACTACCCCCCCAGTAGGGGGACAGTCCAGGATCCCACCCCACTCCTGCATCAGAGATTTAAAAAGCTCCAAGCACTTGTCTGGAGCGCGCCTGGCCTGTGGACTTCGCCAGAGCCCTTTTGAGCAAAAGTAAACAAGCTTTGTTGAAATAGTTCCGGTGCTCGATTTTAATTCTTTGGGACACATCTCTCACAGGGCTGATCTGAACTCAGGAAGACCCTCCTACCTCAACCTCCTGAGTGATGGAATTACAGGAGAAAAGACCCTCCCCCACACACACACCTCACATGTATCCCCCCACTGTCGTGCCCTCCCTCCACCCCAAGCCTGCCTGTGTATTTTTTTAATTTTTTTTTATTTCCACTCATATAAACTTAACAGGTACACCTGTTCCCCTCCCTCCCTCCAACCTCCCACCGCCCTTTGCCCCCCTTCCCTCCCCTCTCCCTCCCCATCCCCCAGTGCCTCCCCCTCCCATCCCCGGAGCATCCTTTAATGTGCATGCCAGACTCTCCTGTGGGTCCTCCTCTCCGATGAGGTGCAAGGACCCAATCTGCTGGTGTATTTTCTAAACAACATATCGACTGGCAATTTTTTTTCTCTGGGACTGAACAGTTCACAGCTGGGCCTCACAGTACACGCCTGTTATTCCAGCTCCTCAGAAGCCTGAGGCAGGAGGATCACAAGTTTAAGAGTTATCCTGGGAAGATAAAGGAGTGAACCCGGAAGTCAGAAGGGAGGCTGGGGCTGTAGCTCGGGGGTAGAGAAGCTGAGGTTCCAGCTCTAGAAACATGCAAAAAAAGAAAGTTCCTGCCTGTGACCTTTTTAGCTGGGATGGGTTGCTCGGTTGAATCCATGTTCCCAGGGCCCTGGCCACTTATATTTGGCTCCAAAGAAATGACTTCCTTGTTTCCTTCAAGCTCGCTTCTCACGTTAATGTCTCCAGTTGTTTGGTACCAAAGCTAACTGAAAGGAATCCAGACAGGTTGGGCAGCATGCGCAGAAGTCCATTTGGTTTGGGCTGAGTCTTGCTTTGAGACAACGTCTCTGGGCAGGAGCAGCTGGTTGAGTGGCGGAGCATTTGCCTTAAAGGCATGAGACCTTAGGTTCCATCCTCACTCAGTACAGCAGAGAGGGACAGAGAGAGAGGGAGAGATAGAGAGAGATAGAGAGAGAGAGAGAGAGAGAGAGAGAGAGAGGTCTCATATGGCCCCAGTGGGTTTCAAACTGTGTCTCAGAGACTAGCCTCAAAATGCTGATTCTCTCAAGTGTCAGTACAGGCATGAGTGCATCACACTCAGTTTATACCGTTATTTTATCTTCTTTGAGACAAGGGGGCCTCAAAATCACTGTGTTGCTGGGGATGACATTGAATGTGTGTGCATGTGAGTGTGTGTGTGTGTGTGTGTGTGTGTGTGTGTGTGTGTGTGTGTGTATCCACTGTGTGTCCCCGTGGAGGACCAAGGGTGACTTCAGGAATCATCCTGGATTGCTTCTATCTCCTTGCTTTGCTCTGAAATTTCTCAGGCTCCCCCCCCCCACCACTGTTGGAAGTACAGGCGGCCACCCTTTCTGCCTGGCATTTTTGTGTGTGACCTGGGATCCAAACTCAGGTCCTTTTGCTTGTGAGGCAGAGTCTTAACCCCTGAGCCATGTCTCCAGTCTGACCTTGAGCTTCTGACCCTCTGCTTCCCAAGCGCTGGGATGGTAGATGCACTCGACACAGACACTTCATGCAGTATGGAGGATTGAGGCCAAGGCTTGCTGCACGCTAGGCAAACTCTCTACCAATGAAGCCACATCCCCACCAGGGAACGGCCACCACGCAAGGCTGCTTTTTACTATGCTTATAAAAATAACAGGATCGGGCTTGCAAGATGGCTCAGCGTGTAAGCATGCAAACAACCAAGCCTAGTGACGTGAGTTCACTCCACAGAAACCACATGACAGGAGAAAACTGACTCCCTCAGAAACGTCCTCTGAGCCCACCATGCATACTCTCATACACACACACACATACACACATGCACACGCACACGCGCACGCACACGCACACGCACACGCACACGCACATATAAAGGTATAGAGGCCAGAGTGTAGGTCAGTTCATAAAGAGCCTACTCAGCATGCACAAACCCTGTTTCTTTTCTTTTCTTTTCTTTTCTTTTTTTTTTTTTTTAGCCTCAAATAAGATAAAAAAGAAGTGTGAACTGGACATGGCGGCTCAGGTCAGTAATCCCAGAACTCAGGGAAGCTATGGAAGGAAGATCGCCACAAGCTCCAAGCCACCCTGGGCTACAAGTGAGACTGGGGGGGGGGAAATCCCCAAGCCCTACATATGTGTATGATCTTCAGATTATTCAAGCTAAGTCTTGAATTCGCTCCCTTCTGCCTGGTCCTCCTGAAATGCTTTTCTTTAGAAATCCAGAAGCAATGTTTTGCTGAGTCAGGCAGGGATAGACTTGGGCACCCAGACAGAAGGTTCGGCTTGGACCCAAGCAGACGTGTGTGTGGAACCTCTGGATGCTGGAGATGGATAAGAGAATGCTCATCATGGAATCGCTAAAGATTGAACTTTCCCTAAATCTCACCCACACCCTAAAAAGCAGTCAATAGCGTCCTACTTCTTGAAAGACCAAATACAAACTCTAAAAGTTGTTCCCTCTCCCAGGCCTGCCACACCCCACTAACTCTCTAAAATCTCCAGCTATGTCAAACCACTTGCCAACTAGCTCAGTAGTTTCTTCAGGAACCTTCCAAGCTCAACGACCTGAAAGAATCCTTTCCTCTCTATCCATTCATGTTTTGTTTTTCCTTTTTACAAATATCCTCATCATGCAAATCCCGAGTCAATGCCTTCATCCACACATTCCATCTTGTTCTACAATCTCACATATTACCTACAAATACTAGCCTAAATAGGCTTAACTTGCCCCAAAAGTAACACCACACTATTTCTTCCATCTACGCCCCTGCTTAACTTCCAAGATGGGCTCATGCAGGCTGTTATGACTGTAGACCCCACACTATTTTATTTTCTAGGTTTTTCTTGTTCCTATTTCCTCATGCTGAGCTTGCTTTAAAAAAAAAAAAAAAAAAAAAAAAACTTTAAAAACCTCAATCACATTTAAATGAGGATCTAGTCCCAAGAAATCCAAAGAACCCTATTTGATGCATTTGAGGTTAATTTGTCCATATACTAGAGAGACCCCCAAACAGTCATATTCTGGTTCTCTGTTCAACAAAAATTTCCAGAAGATTGTACTTACAAGTCAGTAGAGAGGTTGTACTTACAAGTCAGTAGAGAGCGTTCCTGGCTCTAGCAGGGACCTTCCTTCTTTCTAGTCTTCTTTGGACTGAGGCTTCTGGAGGTGTTAATGGACAGGATAACCTTCTAGAATTCCACCCTTATCTGTCAGCCACACCTTTGCATCTGATTACTGGGAAGAGTGTTAGCAAGTCAAGCCTCCAGTTCACCAAATATTTTGCTAGAGCTACCTACCCACACTATAGGGAAACCATTGGCAAGCTAAAATAGTACTAGTGTCCAAAGATGCACATTTTTAGATTAGACTCCGGGCTTTGAGAATCCTTGCAGTCTTGAAGATGGCTGTTGGATGAAGGGACTTTGGACTTTGGGCAGATCTCCTCAGCTCACAGATACAGAAACTGAAGTCAGGAAAGAGGACCAGAGTGTAGAACTGCTGGCAGAACCTGTGGCAGAAGCAAAAGTGACAACCGGGCTCAGCCACATAGTGACAGTTCTGCCACCCAACTAACAGTGAAGAACTGGGTTTTCTGAGCCCCCCACCCTGAGAATGGACACTTGCAAGCACATAAGTCCTCGCTCATGTGCACTTAGGAGAAAAGGTGCCATCACCTCGAAGAAGAGGTGAGACGGCTCAGCTGGTTCATGGGCTTTGTTTGCCAAGCAGGTTTGCTGGCCTAAGATCAGTCCCGGGAACTCCGAAGACAGAAGCACAGAACCAACTCCCAAAAGTTGGCCTCTGACCTCCATCTCCCCACATACACACTAAAATAACTAAATGGGTAAATGTAAAATTTAAATAATGAAAGGTAAAATAGAGCCACCTGTGCACCAATTCACCTTTCAGAGGTTAATAACACATCTATTAAAGCTCCACAGTCTTGTCCCTATGGAAGATAGAAACAGGATCTGACTACTCTCTGTAGCAGCCACTAGAGGGCGCTACTTGGTGCAAAGCAGAAGGTTTCCTGAAGACACTGTGAGGTTAAAACAGCAGGATTGTTGCCCTCATAAAGTCTAGCATCTGTTAAGGGCACCGAGACCCCTGGAGGCAAGGGATTGACAGCCATAGTAGTAGTCTTATGATTAAGGGGAACAAGAGAAAGGGCTTATGGAAATGCCACTGGGTCCTTATATGTCATCGGAGAGGAGGACCCAGTGGAGAGTTAGGCGCACACAATAAAGGACTCTCTGGGAATTGGGGGGGAGACACTGGGGGAAGGGGAGGGGGGAGGGAGGGAACTGGTAAAAAATTTTAAAATGTATAATTAAATTTTTAATAAAAAAAAAAAAAAAAAAAAACAGCAGGATTGTGATATGCTTGATTTCACAGCAGATGTGGGTATTTTCACAAGAATGGCACAGGAACTATCCTGTCAGCATCTCACCATCAAAGGGGAAAGATCTCAAGAAGCTGCACAGCTCTCTGAGAGGCTGACGAGGACTAATGCTGACGGGCAGTAAGGAGGATGCTTTCCTCCTGGTACATCCACTGACCTAGGATGCTTGCTGGAGCGTCAATCAGATCGGGCATGTCATCAAAGACAGACTAGATGAAGCCCAGGAGGTCACACAAGTGGAAAGACTTGAAAGTAGGAGGGAGTGTAACACAGGAGAGGAAGGGGGATCAGGGGAAAAGAGGAGGGATGAGACTGAGGATTGAGGTGTGAACATATCATAAATTTACTATATCCATGTATGCAACAGTAAAGGAAATAAAATATTTATTATAAAACAAATAAAGAAAGAAAAAGAACAAAACCAAAGCAAACGAAGAGCAACAATGTCACCAACTGCTTTGGAAAAATAAATCATCCTTTTCTTTTGCGTGGGACATTTATAAACTCCAGTATTTAAACTTTTTATAATTCAAATAAGGTTGCAAGCAATATCCTTTATACAAAAATCTCTTGGTGTTTCTACATGCCATCAAGCTATGAAATTCTAGATGTGAACCTGAGGTATCAAAGTGTAACCCCAGGAGTGGGGAGAGGGCTCCCTGAAGAGCATACACTGAGCCCTGGGATCTGAGTTCAAATTTCCAGAACCCACATTAAAAACTCCAGGTGTCCCTGTGCATGCCTGAAGATCTAGAGAACCCTTCTATGACATTCAGCACGGAGAGATGCTGATGAAAACGTTGCCATTTCATTGTGGTGGTTTGTTGAATGTCTATTACAAAAATGGGCTCTGGAAAGTAGGATGTCACATAGTTACTTTTCTACTCTTATGCCATGGTGATCCAGTAAAGTGTTGACATTTCTATAGCAACACATATTGTTAAAAAGCATGACTAGGAGGGCTGGAGAGATGACTCAGGGGTTAAGACTCTGCCTGGCAAGCAGAAGGTCCAGAGTTTGGACCTTCTCTTGAGGACTGATTAACATTCCAGGAAGGAGCAACCCGGAAGCCCCTCGCCTTGCCATGGGAGTCTTCCCTCAATCACAGGTTTGGTCAACCATAGATCAAGGTCTAGGAAGTGTTTGTGGACAGGAATCAATCTCTTCACAATGAACAGTGGTGATTGCACTATGAGTATTTCAGAGCTGTCCAGGAGGAAGTCGAACACACATCATTGCGTAAAATGTGGGTAGCGGTGCTGGAGAGATGGTTCAGGGGTTAAGACTCTGCCTGGAAAGCAGAAGGACCTGAGTTTGGAACCCAGATCCCATGGACAAATGCTGGGTGGAAATGGTGGCAGCCTGAACTTCTGGCCCTGGAAGGCAGAACCTGAAAAACTTCAGAACAAATCAAAAAGGAGGCAAAGCAATCCAGGGTGATTCCTGAGTCACTCTTGGGCCTCCACAGGCACACATGCGCAAATGTTCTCTAACACACACACACGCATACTTCCTAGAACTCTGCAGGACGGAAACCAGCATCCTGCCCTACCCCATCATGTGGCTGTGGCAGAATATCTCTGAACCAGGAAGACAGGATTGTGGGGCTCACCCAAACTGCAATGACACCAACACTCCCTTCCCCACCCCTACTTCAGTCCCACAGGCCAATGAAGATAATTTACAAAGAGGCTTCCTTTGACTCTTAGAAAAATTCGCATTGAATTGAATTGTGAAAAAACTGATTCATTGTGAAAAAAGACATCTTGATTTCCTGAAAGAATATTAAATATAAACTTGGAGATAAATCACAAATGTAAAGCTCTGAATGGAACTATAAGTAATTACAAAAACAATCAAACCCAGAATAAAAGCTTTTAAAGGCCAGAAAGCCTCTCCTATGACTCCCTCCTCCGCCCCTTTTATTTCTGCCCTCCCTGTTTCTAAGAATCAACTCGGAGAAGCTGGATAGATGTCTGTGGAAATCTTGGCACCATGGAACCATTGCCCGGGTCTCTGCTCCCTTCACACTCCCAGTGGAAATGCCTGACTGTTTACAGACCCACCCTGAGGCAAGAAGCAGTGATACAATGTATACAAGACCCACCCTGAGGCAAGAAACAGTGACACAATGTATTCTAATTCCTGAACCACCAGAAAATGTGTACATCTCTGATGACAAGTGAGACTCCCTTTTGTGTGTCTGGGGTGGGGGACGGGGGTCAAAACCTGCATCTGAAACTCTTCAGGAGGGAAAGGAAATAATGTTTAGCATTACAATATAAAAAGAAGAAATGAGCTGCTTTTACATTAAGCCCACCTTCCCTTCCTCACCCAGAATTTCTTTTCATGTATTGTCAATGATTATTACCTTTCATAGAAACGAGGAGCACCTCACACAGATCTAAAGAAAATATGAAGTTCTAAAGCACCTGTGCTTGAGGGAATGCCTTAGGTGCCTGAAGAGATTGGGGCTGTGCTAGAGAAAAGTAGGCTGGTAATCATGATGAATTTGAGTATAGGCAGCTAGGGGGTCCCCTTCTCACTTATCAGTCCCATGGAAACATCCCAGGTGTGAGACCCGGCCACTGTCTTCTGCAGTCACTGCAAAAGATCCCTCCAGGGTCCCTGGCACTTAATTTGTGCTGAAGGAAATGTCTTCAATAACGTAGGTGTCCTCTTCCACATGGAGATGTTCAGCTCCAGCATTCTCCAAAGCTCTAATCTTGGTGGCTTTAATCGAAGAGAAGCTGTTGAAAGACGTGAAGGAGAAAGGGTCAGGCAGGTTCCTTCTCGGCTCTGCGCATCGGCTTCCACTGAGCACCCCAAAACCACAGCAATGAACGGCACCTCGGGGCTGTGATCAAGTGTGGCCTTGGGAATTCACTGGTAGAAAGATTTGTTGATATGCAGGAGAGAATGTAAGACATGAAAATAACTCAAGCTGCTGTCCTTTGTGGTACTCATATACTAGAACACACACAGGAAAAAAAATGGAAAAAATCCCATAAGACAGATAGGTAACAGCAAACTGAATTACTAAATCAACAGGATTATTCTGGAGCTGGGCTGAGAACCAAATCACTGGTGTCTGTCTGTGACTGTGGATTGGGAGCCTTTAGAAAGATTTATAGAATCTGCTGAGACTCCTTATAAGAGTAAGCACAGAATTTTTTTTAAAAATTAATATTTGAAAGCAGTGTAATTCCACAGATGCTGAAAGTCCATGGGAAAACATCAGAGGCCACTGCTCAATTCACACACATACACACACACACACACACACACACACACACACACACACCATGTGCACACACAGGTCAGCATTGGAGGTACATGGATGAACTGTGAATGAGAATTATGGTTCTTCCAAGCACCCGCTTTCCCCATCAGCATGACTACTGGAGAGCTATTTTCTGCCCCGTGTTATTATTTGGGGGTAGTCAGAGCAGATTGATACCACTCGAACATTGTAGAAATTGCAGAAGTACGAATGTGTGAAGGAGACTGATTTGAGCTCGTGTAGCATTTTGATAGAACCAGGGCCCTGTGATTCGTATCCTGTGGCCACTTCTATGACTGGAACACAGGATCTGCATGCAACATCTACATGCAACATGGACAAGAGTATCAAGGACAAAGCATTTCCACACTGTGCATGAGTCACAGGGGAATAGAGACAGCTGTCAGTCAGCCTGGTGAATCAGGGCAGATCCGCCAGAAAGGAAAGGCCAAGAGAAAACGCACACTGTTGCTTAAAGTGGTGAAGGAGTGGCTGGTTCGGCTTCTTTCTTTCTCCCTCCTTCTCTCCTGCCTCCTTCCCCCTCCCTTTCTTCTTTCTTTCTTTCTTTCTTTCTTTCTTCTTGTTTCCTTCCTTTTTCTTTTTTCTTACCTTTTTTTTTCTTTTTTTTTATTTATTCAATGTGTGTGTGCGCGCACGCGTGTATGTATGTATGTGTAGAACCAAGGGCGAATTCAGGAACCACCATGGATGCCTCTACCTCCTTCTTTACTCTGCCCCCGGGATTCACAGGCTCTGCCCACTAGGATCAGAAACCAGCCTGCCTGCGCTTCCACCCCGCGGCTATATGTGAGATCCAGGGTCGGAACTCAGGACCTTCCGCCTGCAAGGCAGAGGCTTAACCCCTGAGCAAGGCCTAGAGGCCAGGCTCTGAAGGCAGCGGGGAACAGAATCAACGTGGTGGAAAAGATGAAGCTCCGATTCTTGCGAGCAGTCCAGGCTGGTCTTAAAGTCACAATCCTCCAGTGGCACTCTCCTAAGCCCAAGTAAGTATGTGCCACCATGCGCTTCTTAAAAATATTATATTTATATGGGGCTGGAGAAATGGTTCAGAGGTTAAGACTGTCTCACAACTAGAAGGTCTTAAATTGTGATCCCAGATCCCACTTAAAAATGCCAGGAGGAAACGATGGCAGCCTGCACTTGTGCTCCTGGTCGGTGCAGCCTGGGAAATCCCAGAGTGAAACAAGGAGGTGGAGGTGGAAGCCATCCAGGGTGACCCCTTGGTCCTCCACATGGACACACTCTGATACACGCACATCCACACACTCGCACAACACATACACTCGCACACACACGTGCGCACACACACACCAATAAACTGTTTTAAGAAAAAAACTAAAATGTTATGGTTGCATTTTGGTGTCAATTTGACAGTTGCAGACTGTTTGGGGCGCAGCTTTGGAGGGGTAATGTTTAGAACAGGCCCTTTTAGGGGCACAGCTGTGGAGGGTTACTGGTTAGAACAGGCCCCTGAACAAGTCTGCCGGTCCTTGATTGATTGCTGTGGAAAACCCAGCCCATAACGGGTGGTACTTTCCAGTGGTGGATGAGATAATAGGAAGTGTAAGGAGGCGGGGCTTGCTCTTCCCTTATCTTGTGTAGGCTTGCTGTGCAGTCCACCCTGCAAGCATCCTTCACTTTGCAAGCATCGTGGCATTCTTTGTTGCAGTTGCTTCGTCCTTGGCTGACTCAGAGCTTCACCTTTTCCACCACGTTGTTTCTGTTCCTGCTGCCTTCAGAGCCTGGCCTCTAGGCCTCGCTGCTGTTCGCTGTTCATTGCTGAGTTTGGAGCCCAGCTGTTTTTCACCATCGCTGGAACCCAGCGTCTTCCACCCTCCAGAGAAGTAAAGGCTTGAGATCTTCTTGGGATCTTTTGGCTTTGTGGAACATTCTGGTCAAGAACAAAGCAGCTACGGGTGGCTACTTTGAAGGACACTACTTTTTATTGCAAGTTATTTTAATAAACTGATATCTTATATATTACATTCTATGGAGTCTGTTTCTTTAGAGAACCCTGAATAATACAACGAAATATTTTATTTACATATTCATCAGAGAAAGGGAAAGGCAGGTACAAAGAAGAGAGAGAGAGAGAGAGAGAGAGCAGGCATGTGCATGTCACAGCACACATCTAGAAGTCAGAGAACAACTTTCAGAAGTGACTGCACTCAGGTCACCCGTTGCCTTACACATTGAGCGATCTCCCTGGCCAGACACCACTTGCAATTAAGCACAAGAATGCAAAGAAGGAAAAGAGCGCTGAGCCCCGTGGATTGAGACCTGAACTCGCCTGGCCCTTTCCAGAAGCAGTTCAGGAGAAGGACTTGCAGCAGGGGCTCCAGGGGCCGAGCCTTTCTGCACAGCATGGTCTGAGCTCAGGTGCCAGTTGCCCAAGCTGTCGGGTAGGAATGATCGCAGTTCATAGCTCACAGGTCACTGCCAGGAAGAGCGTGGTGGAAACCAGGAGAGCCAAGGCGACTGTGCGCTTCATGATGCGCTGAACGCTGTCCGTCCTGGGGCTCGGCTTGGCTAATGAATTCACACGGTGGCAAGACTTTATAAAAACAGCCGATCATGGGGCTGGAGAGGTGGCTCAGAGGTTAAGCCTCTGCCTTGCAGGTGGAAGGTCCTGAGTTCGGATCCTAGACCCCACATATAGATGCTGGGCGGAAGTGGGGGTGGCCTGCGTCTCTGGTCCTGGTAGGGCGGAGCTTGTGAATCCCGGGGCAGAGTAAACAAGGAGGAGGTGGAGGCGTCCATGGTGGTTCCCAAATTCGCCCGTGGTTCTACACACACATACATGCGCGCGCACACGCATACACGCACAATTGAATAAATAATAATAAAAAAAACAGCTGATCAGGGAGAAAGAGACACACAGGATGGCAGACTGGCCAGATGTGGATTCCACCTGAAGAAACTCCCCACACACAGCCGCTCTTGAAGCATGAGGGAGGCTAGATGGCCTTGTGTCAGACAGACACCCTCTGACACAGAAGTTGTGCAGGGATTTAGGCAGGAGAGACTGAAGAAGCTTCACAGTCGACCCACCACAGCCTACATGTCCTCAGGGCCAGCTCACCCAGGGACGATCTTCCTCCCACCCCCTGACCCCTTGAGATTCATTGCACCGTCTGACCCTGACACCCCTACAGTACCTGTGCGGCAGCACCTCAGGGGACCCTGTTTATTAGCGTATATATTCTCCACTTGTGTTGTCGCACTAAATCGAAATACAAGCACTAAACTAAAAACATGAGTAAGATAGAAGAAGAAGTCAAAGCAACTCAGCCAACAAAAGCTCCAGAAAGCAAATTATAATGAACTGCTTCTCCTGTGAGATACACATCAAGGCTCTCTGTGGCAGGCCCATCGCGAACATGGGCTAGTGAGGTGCTGAGCACATCGTGGAGTGTCTGGGTAATGGCAGAGCAACTCATTTTATAAGGTTTTTAAGATCCAAGATACAGGCTGGGAACCAAGTGCGGGCATGCATGTGCACATACACACACACACACACACACACACACACACACACACACACACACGTATAAGCCCAGTGCTCAGGACAGAGCTTAGAGACACACACTTGTAAGCTCAGGAGGATGAGCCAAGAAATCATGAATCCCAGGCCACACTGGAACACACTCAAAATGCATACTTGTGCATGTACACACACGCGTGCGCACACACACACACCCCACATACACAGTTTGGGAAAAGATTGCAAGGGCAGATTTCTCTCTCTTTTAAAATGACATGACACCATCCCTTCCAGCTCACCTGAGCGATCCGCTCTTCCTTTTCACATGGACATACCCTGAATCATGGCAGGCACATGGGGGAGGAATTGAAAAGAAAATTAACACGTCAATCCAAGCAACCACAGCATGTTCTTCCCATCAGATACGCTGTCCCACTGTTTGCGTCTTTGTCTGTAAGGATCTTGCTAGTGACCCTGGCTGGCCTGGGTCAACGTGTAAACCAGGATGGTCTCTGGCCAGCGCTCAGCCACTTCCTGCCTCTACATCCCAAGTGTTGGATTGGGCCCCAGGCCTGCCTTTGTTTCTGGCTTCCCTCGAACTTTCCCCTAGTAACTCTGGGTCATTCCTGCCCTGTCCCTGGGATGACAGGCGCCCCTACCACCCCCGCCGCCAATAACCATGCTGCATAACCAAATCCCAAGCCATTAGGGGAAACCATTCTGACATTTGATAACTATCTGTTTAGCCGCACATTTTCTGCCCAGACACAAGAAGTAAGTCAGTGATGACTCATAGACAAGGTGTTGCAGAGCGATGACTGAGGTTCTTTCTAGAGAGCAAACAACGCGGAGAAACGCCCTGGGCGATGCACATGCCGCACCCCGAGGGAAAGGGAGCTGCAGGTCCACGCGGCCACCTGTGTGATCATCCCGCTTCCCCTCTCCAGGTCTCCTCTGCCTCCACCTGCACGGGTGTTCCAGAACTCTCTACAGTACCTCCCTTGGGACAAAAATCATCCAAGTGTAGGGGATAATATCTATGATTCTTATATATATAAAAATATATTTATATGATTTGTTGCTTTCCAAATATCATTGCTTTTTAGTAAATGTATTTCACAGTATTCAATTAATTTCCTAGAACTTTTTTAATTCAATTGTGCGTGTTTACATGTGTGTATGTATGCGTGCTGTGTGTGTGTGTGTGTGTGTGTGTGTATGTATATGTGTGTATGTAGAACCACGGGCGAATTTGGGAACCACCATGGACGCCTCCACCTCCTCCTTGTTTACTCTGCCCCAGAGATTCACAGGCTCCGCCATACCAGGACCAGAAATGCAGGCCACTCCTCCCCCCCCCCCCCCCCCCGCTTCCACCGGCGTCTGTACGTGGGGTCTAGGATCCGAACTCAGGACTTTCTGCCTACAAGGCAGAGGCTTAACCCCTGAGCCACCTCTCTAGTCCCAATTTCCTAGAACATTGAAATGTAACTTTTCTCATGGGAAAATAATAGAAACATAAAGGAAAAGTTTAAGAGACAGAAGTATTTCTAAATATGTTAGTACTTTTGCCTGGAAACCCAGTGCTTATAAGGTAGATACAAGAGGGTTTGGAGTTTAAAGTCACCCTTCACTATGTAGTGAGTTCAAGGCCAACTTAGGCTATGTGAGACTCAAACAAAGAAATCAAAGAAGGAAGGAAGGAAGGAAGGAAGGAAGGAAGGAAGGAAGGAAGGAAGGAAGGAAGGAAGGAAGGAAGGAAGAAGAGAGAGAGAAAGAGGGAGGAGAGAGGGAGTGAGAGAGAGGGGAAGGAGGGAGGAAGAAAAAGAGAAAGAAAAGTGAGGAGGGAAAAGAAAGGGAGGGAGGGGAGGGAGGGGAGGGAGGGCGGGCAGAGAGGAGAAGGAAAAAAGACAAGGAAAGGGAAAAGAAATCTAAATGACAGCGTTAAGCAAATGCTCCCCCTGAATTCAGCTCCAAGCGTTTTGCAGAAAAGTCGTCAGAGGTGCAGCAGGCACAGCAGTGAGATTTCTGTGCGCTGCCTGGCACCGGAAACCGCGCTTTGTGCAGGGACCAACACTCCCCTGGGGGACAGAGATGTGTGTCTTGGATTTTGAGACAGAAGAATCACTGGAACTCAAAACTCGGATGTGTCGAGTAGACCCACTGAACACAGATGGCCCTGGCGACCCTGCTCCGGGATCATAGAAACAACTTGGAAACCACTCACTGAACATGGCCAAGGAGCCCACGAGAATCGCCAGCATCAAGGCGGCAGCAGAGATGTAGATGTACATCTACATGTAGATGTAGATCCTGGAGTCGGACACCTGCGGCTGGCTCGTCGGCATCTCCTGCTAAGGAGAAACAGCAAAGTGAACAAGCCTCGTGTTAGATGAACAGGAAACAACACCCCAGGACCCCTTGCCCTCCATCTTTTCTCTCCTGGCCACTTCTAGAACACTCGGTATAAAGTAATGATTCGTGAAATTCTAAGAATTTGAAACCCAAGCCTCTGCTACCGGGAAGTTACCTGAGTGATCTAGTGTCCTGCTAGCTCGCTGGGTTTGGTCTTCAATGACAGCCCTGGCTTGCTTCTTAAAATACATTTTTTAATAACTTAAACTTTATTTATTTATTCATTTAGTGTGTGTGTGTGTACAGGGCACTGTGTCCCTGTGGAGGACCAAAGGTGATTTCGGGAATCACCCTAGATTGTTTCTACCTCCTTTTGCTTTGCTCTGTGATTTCCCAGGCTCCACCCACCAGGGCCAGAAGTGCAGGCCTCAGTCATTTTATGCCTGGCATTTTTACCTGGGACCTGGGATCTGAACTCAGGACCCTCTGCTTTCAAGGCAGAGTCGTAATTCCTGAGCCATCTCTCCAGCCCCTAAAATACAATTCTATGTCTATTAAAATATATAAACACTTTAAAAAGCATCTAATAGAGACACATTGCTTGATCAAATATTTACTGGGCATTTCTAAGGAACTGGCTCACAAAATGAACTTCTGAAATTCAAATGTCCTATTTAAGCATCGAAATCTATTCTTCTCTTTAATTGTCTGTGAGTATATATTTACTAATTTTGTGGCTTTTTGTCTAAAGACATCTAATTATGGAGTCCAGGCTGTCTCTCATCTTCCCACACCTTCCTAAGTTCTTAGACTGAAGGCATGAGCGCTATCCCTGCCTGCTTTTCTCCTTTTTGTTGTTGTTGTTTTTGTTTTATGAGACAACAGTTAGTCTGTAAGATAATTTTGCAGAAATGGTCTTTTGATCCAACTTGCTCTCAGGAAGCCGTATGAGCAAACCTGGCTAGGAAAACAGAGAGGGATGTGCTTACGCTGTCATTGGTCCAAGTGTCATTTGATGTGGGCATGCTGTTGCCATCTGCTCAACGAGAAGGAAGATTAGTCATAATTACAGAAAACATTTGATTTTCACTGCGGACACTAATGTTGATGGTCAGAGTTAAACAGGATCGAATGCTACAGCTCAGTGAGTCACAGCACAGCATTGCTATTTTACTAGATTATTCTATGAGGTTGCAGTTCTTAACCTCTGTGTTGTGGGATCCTCAAAAAGGAACATGTTTTTTGTCTTTATTGGAAAGAAATACATGGACGTGCCATGTTTTGCCTATGAGAATTTCATTCATGACAGGTGACTATGCCATCTAATCTGTATTTTCTTCTTGCTTTTCTCACATTTCACTTATTTATGACAGACAGAGGGAGAGGGGAGGGAAGGCACTCAGATGTGCCCTGGCATACAGGTGGCAGTCAAATGATTTTTTTTCTTTTTTTGGAAGTCAGTTTTTTTATCTACCATGTGGGCTTCCAGGCTTTTGAGCAAGTGCCTTAACCTCTGGACTATCTCACTGGTCCTAATCTGTATTTTCATGCTAATTGAGGATGGCAAAAATGCCTGAAGGCTGCATGCCTAGCCAAAGATCAAGACTGCTTTATTCATAAATGACTTCACATTGATTTTATGTACAGAATGTGAATAAAATCTATCATAGCACCCAAACAGGTGGCATGTGTTACTCATGTTAGATGCCCATGAGCCTGGACTTTCATTCCACAACATTATAGAAAACATCTCTTCATACTACCCCACAAGACCATTGTATTTTATATGGTGTGAGGATTAGGGTCTTATATGGCATAAGACACATTAATCTTCACATATAGAACAGTCAAATATTCTAAATATTTTTGAAATACATACTCCATAGTAAAGAATATTCTCTTGTCCTCTAGACATCTGTAGGTCCAATACAGAATTCTTTCTGCTGAGTAACTATAAGATACTAAGCACTTTACCTCCTAATGACCAGTCCCATTCATGGACGAACAAACAGGTATGGAATGATCACGCATTTCTACTTTCAGCGAATGACAAGGATCTGTCAGTGTAACCACTGATACAAGTCACTTTCACCAAATGGAAACACTGTGGATGCACAAAAGTTCCTAACTACTGACCAAGCCGACCGGGACCTGACGTGAACAGAAATGGACGACTCGTACCCGTGCCCAAATGCTCATATTGCTGTGCTTACACCTCCTCTTTCTGGAAGAACATCTTACAGAGCCGAAGGCTTAGGCGACACCTATGGTCTAGTCTCTGTTTGTGACTTCTGACCTTAAGTAAGACCTTCGGGAGTCAGACTAACTGATTTCAGTTAAAAAAAAAAGACAAAACCAGAAGGAACCCTGGGGTCCTTAGAAGCAGACAGGCAGGGGGTTTGGAAGGAGTGGATGGATTGACAAAGGGAAGGGAAGGGGACGGGTGGAAGAAGAGATGGAGGGATGCAGGCGAGCACGGAGTCCAGGCTTGGGTAGCCGCTGTGGCTGCTCTCCAGAACATGCCAGAGCTGTCCTGATTCATGCCAAGGAAGAACACTTCTCTTGGAGCGCCCGCGGTTCCGCCTGCTCCCAGGACCCCTACGCAATCACCTTGCCTCTAGGTGCTTTAGAATGGCAGATAGAACTTGTGGTCTGGTCGCCCCCGCAAAGGGCCCCCTGTGTACGTGCCAGTGGCTGGATTGGTCAGCTCTCCCATATAAGTCTTTGTTCTTGCACAATAAAGGGGACACTAGGGACACTATCTTCTCCCACATGGTGTCTCCTGCACCTGTCTCTCTGTCTCTTAGTGGCATCATCGTCCTCGCCCCTGTTGTGTCCCGGGAATATCCCCGGCTGGGCCGCTGCTGCTGTGCCCGCCACTGCAACATCTGCTGCCCAAACAGGGACCTGGTGTTCTGCCCACACTAAAGACAGACAGATCCTCCAGAAAGCCTCGAGGTATTTCAGATCGCTGGTGACTAAGGGTAACCTGCTGCCCTCAGCTACGGCCCCTCAATGTTCTGCCCTACTCTGCGTTCTTGGCGCATTTAAGGGCCCTGATGTTTGGGCCCGCGTTCTCCTCACAGCCCCTTGCACTGCGACCCAAGGTACAGCTCTCTCTGCCCCATTCCTTCCCATAGTGATTGTAATGCATTCCACTCTCACGGGTCCCTCCGCATGACCTGCTCATGAGGTCCTAATCACTGTGCTAGCAGATGAAGGGACCTCTGCACTGCCACAGGGCATGCTAGCCCCACTCCAGCTGGCTTTGCCTGCCCCACTCTCCCCAGCGGTGCCCGCAGCCCTTTCCTCAGCCTACCAGGCCTAGCAGGCCCACACTACCAAGCCCACCCTCTCTGCGCCTGGGGCAGCTGAGAGGGACCTGGCCAGGATCGCTCCCGCCCCTGCTCAGGTCGCTGCATGGAGGTGTTTCCAAATCATACAGGTACGCAGTAATAGTAGTACTCGTTGTTGTTTCAGTTCATCACCCCTTAGTAACCATAACCCAAGCCCTTCATGTCATTCAATCCTATAAGCGGTTCTGTGAGATCCGTGGTATCCTATCCATTTTGCAGGTAAGGAAACAGATTTAGAGAGGTTGAACTTTCATATCCGTCATAGAGCTGACGACTCACTGTCAGCCAGGAAGACAGGAGAAACTATTGAAGCATAGAAGGAAGTTATGAGTCCTAGGAAAGGAAAATGGCCTGTTGTTTCCGGGGGTTGGGGGTGGGGCTTGCCTGTCCTGCAGATGCATCAGGAGACTTCAGGCACCACTGGTAAAACCAAAAGTACCTATCGAGGCAGTCCACACTATTCTGCAGATATCTCAAGCTAAGACACCAGGGGCACCAAACAAATCCGGCCCAAATGATGTATAACCTTGGCTTTGTGACATGGTTTCCCATCCCTAAATCTAAACAATGCCTCTCAGAAATCCACCTTTCCACATCGTTGACAGAAGAATAGTCACTAACTTTTAACCTTGCTATATAAATCACATCTCTTAGCAATGCTTAAAAAAAAGTGCATTATTTAACGGGCTCAATATCCTGGTCTTATTCAAGCTCCCAACTCAACCACACTTCTTTCCAGGGAGTTCGGCATAGGGAACCACACAGAATAGATGCACTGTTTCATTCCTGAGATCTTCTGAGATAAGGATACATTACTCATTGTCTTGGCCCTGGAAAAGACTTGCACTCTTCAAAGTAAGGGTCCTTGTAGACCCTCATCCCTGATCATCCCTGCCAGCCCCAGCATTCCTCTGTCTGTCTGTCTGTCTGTCTGTCTGTCTGTCTGTCTGTCTGTCTGACTGTCTTGAGACGGGGTCTCCCTCTTGCATTCCTTTTGAAGAGAATGTTTTCTGGTGCTATCTGCCTCTTCCTCTGTCTTTCTCCCCCAAAAGCCTCCTCTGGAAGCTCTTTAGTACAGAGCTACACCTTGCGTTCCTTTCTGGAAATCTTTCTCCTTCCCCCTTTCAGATCACTGACTTACAAGCAGAATTGATTGCTTGCCTCTCTATAAAGACCTGCCATGATTCCTTTTCAGTACACCACAGAGCAGCGTAGCAGTGGTGGGTGGGCAAGAATTCTAAAACCCAGGCTCAGTGGGTGAAGTTACTTGCCACCAAGCCTGATGACCTGAATTTCATCCCTGAAGACCACACATGTGTGTGTGTGTGTGTGTGTGATATGTGTGCCTTCCACCATGCCACACACATAGTGCATAAATGCGAAGACCAACATTAGAAAATTCTGAACTTGAGCTTTCCTGGTCGTCGCTCAGTAGTGATATTTCTACTTCGTTTCAACCACTCCCTCTCTAGCGCACTGCGCTGCTTTCTTGTTTTTCTCAAGCATTCAAATCCCAAGAGGAGGTGACTCAGCTTCAGATCTAAAGGCAGGACAGGGTGAGAATCAGACAGGGGACCAGCCACCTGACTTGGTTCTGGGCAGAAGACATCTTGAGCTGAACTTCTTTGTCGGGACTGGGCTTCGGGACTGGCGACGTTGCATCCAGCTCCGTGAACACTTTTGGCAGCGGGATGAGTGTAAGGAGATGCGGGGGTGGAGGGTCCCGACCTCAGCTTATCAAGAGCTTTCCTGCTTCCTCTCCTGTGAAAGTCAGCTCTCAACTGAAACTCCTCAGGCAACTATCAGGGTGAAAATAAGACTCGCCCACCTCCAGTCCCGCAAAGAATTTTACAGACACGTCACCAACCATGTTGGTTTTGAATGAAGTCAATAACCGATTTCTATTCTCCCAACTAACTCCACAAACTCTCCATTGTAGCAGGCACAGTGAATTATTTGTAAACAGATACTGAGAAAGTCATGCATCTTCTCCAGTGTAGCACCAAGTTGTGCATCTAAACAATGTTCTATATGCTCCAAAATCCAAGTTATCACCTAAAGCCCTCTCTTGCCAAAATCAACCTGCAGCCCAGTCCTTCAGATCCCTCCATTCAATACACACAGGGGTTAATGTGAGGCAAGGGAAATCAATGTGTCCCATCAGATTTTCTTAGAGAAAATGCTATGACATTTCCACAGCCTTTCAGGAGCCATCTTAGTGGGTCAAAGGGCTTCAGAGGGTGTTGAGAACCTCCACCCATGGCTATCTTTTTATTCCTGGAGATAGATTTGAACCTAAGCATATCTTCAGAATGACAAATCTATTTCTCCATATCTGTGTCAAGCTCCTTTCCATTAGAATTGAAGCCAACCTCTCATCTGTGCACAATCGGAAGGATGAATCCCATAGCATCAATCAATAACAGGAACATTGCAAATGCTCAGAGTCTATAAATTCAATGCTCATAATTTTGTTCATCAGCATATACTGCATCTTTGGCAATTTCCAGGCTATGCAAATAAATTTAAAGACCCTAAAGCCAAACTTGTGAGGCGTAGACTGCCTACAACAGGGGTCATTTTATAAAGTTCTCTTCAAACATAAAATTCAATGTTCATAGCAGGAGGTCTGACCCAGAAATTATAAAATAAAATAAAAACAGCACTGAATTCAAAGATGCAGAGACTGATTCCTGTTAGGACTTTAAGGCTCACTTATGGACTCTCAGATTCTGTGGTGTCTGTTTTCTGTAACGATAAAAATGGGGTTAAACCATACTTCTATTGGATAGACTTGTCCTGCGAATAAGGCAGTTTAGGATAAAACCTGTAATATGGTGCCCCGGGTTCAAATCCCCCCACACCCCAAAGCTGGACTCCAGCATGAGTTCAGAGTCTCCTCTGCACTGACCCATGTTCCTGCCGCCATTTCTTAGTCTTTCACCAGGAAGTCAGCCCCAGCTGAGCCACATGCCCACCCTCCCCATCAAGTGTCCCCGGGCCAAGAGTCCAGCTGTGTCTGGGCCCTTATCCGGGAGAAGGTGGGGAGAGCTGGAGAGAAGCCTGAGACCTCGGGAAGCTCACGTGTGGGACCCAGGTAGGCACCGCGTCCTCCACCCACATGGTACTGCCTCTCGAGCTCCAGGGCCTGTTTGCCTGCGGCCTCCCAGGGAAGGGCGAGGGCGAGGCCCGCATGGGTTTTTACCTGGTGTCTGTGTCGGAGGAGTAGCTGTTGGGACTATGGTTGATGTTGGAGTGTCTGTGAGTTTTGTTGCAGTAGCTGTAGGAGCTGCAGTACTGGTGGGATGTGTAGGAGTCGTAAGACTTTCAGCAGTTGTAGGAGTCGTAAGACTTTCAGCACTTGTAGGAGTCGTAAGAGTTTCAGCACTTGTAGGAGTCGTAAGAGTTTCAGCAGTTGTAGGAGTCGTAAGAGTTTCAGCAGTTGTAGAAGTCGTAAGACTTTCAGCACTTGTAGGAGTCGTAAGAGTTTCAGCAGTTGTAGGAGGCTCAGCAGTTGTGGGAGCAGTAGGAGTTGGAGTACTTGTAGAAGTCATAAGAGTTGTTGGAGCCCACGTGGTGGTAGCTAGAGATGGAAATCAACACAAGAGCAAGGGTTAATGAATGAATGAAGCCACAAGAAATGAGAGGCTCCCACTGGACGTGCCCCGGCACACCAAGGTGAAACTGTCCCCCCACATCTCTTCTCGACACCTGTTCTTTGGCATGGATCACCCGGAATCTGACAGGGCAGAGCTTGGGAGACCTGCTCGCCCATAAGCTTCACTGAATAGTGTGGAGACAAGAACCGCTCTCAGCGCTTACAACAAAACACATCCCATACTCACAGATCTCTATGAACAGCTCTATATAAAGAAGGCGTAGAGAGTCTAGAACCAACCCCATCTACTTGTGGTAAAGGATGGATTCAACCCGGCATGTTCAATCCATTTAGTCCTGAGATTAGAGTCCCCGCAGCTGCATCTTAACCTCGGAGTCACTAGACCTGTTAGACTCTGCCAGATCCCAAGTAAGGCCCTGCACAAAGGATTTTGATTTTTTGTTAGAAGATAGACGCAATTTTGTATGGCTTTTTCCCCATCCGAGAGATACAGACTGATTATTCTTTAGCAAGAAATACTTGATACCAGAAATACTTCAGATTTGAAACATTTGTGTGTAAAGAATATCTTATGGATAAGGCTCAGGTCTAAACCTATGAATTCACGTATGGATATAGTTTATACACATGGCCTAAAGTTAAGTATATGAACTTTCAATAATTTTGCTCACAGAACAAAGCTTCATGATGCAGAATGATCTGCTGTTATTATGTCAATGCCCCAAGTGTTTCAGAGTTCTGGAGCGTGGCAGATCAGGGGTTGGGGATGAGGGATGCTGAACGTGGAAGTTACAACCAGCAGCTCTGTGAATCCAGACAGCTTGCTGGCAGTGTCTGAGGTGCACAGGGATCAGGGCTGGGAATAAGGTAGGACCAGCCCTGGGGCGAGCGAGGTCAGTAGAGGGACCCAGTGCGGATTCCAGGTTCTGTGTAGTCATTACACATACCTTTTCCTCCCACTCATGTCCTTGAAGTTTAACTCTACTAAAAAAAATTAACTTTACTAACTATAAATTAAATGCTCAAAGACAGGGAACAAATGATTTGAACTTCTTTATGAGAGCTATAATGCAATTTATAATCTAGCCAGTTTTTCCTTGAAAGAAGAAAACAAGATAATAAAGAAATTAACAAAAGCAGAGGTTACCCCCTTTTTGGAGTATTTATTTCTGTGGTGTGTGTGTGTCTGTATGTGTTTGTGTATCTATGTGTGTAAGTCAAGAGAGAGCATGAAGGAGTTGGTTCTCTGTGTGTGTGTGTGTGTGTGAGTGTGTATGTGTATCTATCTATGTGTGTAAGTCAAGAGAGAGCATGAAGAAGTTGGTTCTGTGTGTATGCGTGTGTGTAAGTATATATGTGTATCTGTCTATGTGTGTAAGTCAAGAGAGAGCATGAAGGAGTTGCTTCTCTTCTTCCACTCCATGGTCTCCAGGATCAAACTCAAGTCGTCAGTTTTGGCATCAGGTGCTTTGCCCTACACTGAGTCATCGTCCTGGCCTCCCCCCTGCTTTTCTTTCTATAAAGGACGAGCTCTTAGACGTTCCTTGTTCAGGGACCAGTTGCTAGACAGCAATCGCTGATGTCTGTCAGCTTGAAAGTCACAGCTGACAGCATGCAGGTGAAAGGGTGTGGCTGTGTTTCAATAAAACCTGATTGCACAAAGTTAGCAGGGCTGTTATAGACCCCATGACTGAAGCTCTGCTGACCCTAATCCCGAGCAAAGCCAGAGGCCCGGCCACAGTCTCTCACCCTCCCTGGACAAGAGGACAATCTCATCTAGACCCACAAGCAAGCCGGCCAGCGAGCTGCTCAGAGGACCAGAATGAAAACAGAAAAGAGGAGGGGCCCGAAGCAGCTGGGGGGCAGAGTCCTGCAGAGCTGGAGAGAAGCCACTGTGGCTACGAAGCACAGCGCAAGTCTCCGGCTCCCCAGGACCTCACTGGCTGAGCCGCCGGAGACTCTGTCCACAAGGACCCGCGGAGCGATCTCTCTGCTCAGTCACAGTCTGTGGATATCGTGCTCTAGCGCTCTGCCTTTTGCTGCTATTGCATGTTTCTCAATATTGGAGCTCTCCCAGAGTTGCTTTGTGTTTGTTTGATTTTTTTTTTTTTTTGCCATTCACTATTTTTATTTGTTCAAGGTCATTATAAATATGCGATAAGTTCATTATTTTAACCTTTTCTCAAAAGTATCTTCAATTACTTTGAGCTTTTTAAAGGACACAATTTTCCCCCTAGTTTTACAAGCTTATCAAGTATTTAAACCTACCTCCCTCCTTCTGCCTTCTTTCCCATCCCCCTCTCCTCCCTTCATCACTCCATCCCACTTCCACCTCCTGCCTGTCCACTTCTATGGAGCCCAGGAATCCCTCTAGCTTGACTATTCTTGTGGGGTTCAGGCCCCTATGACATACCAAGTGGCCCCTTCTCCGGCCGCCCCACTGATAAGGACATTCACTCCCCTTCACTCATCCAGCCCTAGACCCCAAGGTTTCCACTGCAGGTAATTATCTCTCCTGAGAGCCTCGCTGGTCTATGGGGGCATGTTGGTATGCCAGTCATTATGCAGGTCTGGGAAGGGCAGGTCTCCTTGCACTGACCTCCTGGATTCAGCCTCCCGGAGCTCCACGCACACGCATGCTACAGGCACGTGCTGAGCTGGAATTCCAGCCCTCTTCTTGCCCTGGTTATTTTGTCTTGTTTGACCACTGCGGATTGAACCGAGGCTTCAGGGCCGCTAGGCCAGTACTCCATCCAGCGTTTCACAGCTTCAATAAGGCCAGTAATATCATTTCACAACTGCAGCAAGGCAGAACCCAAAGCTGCCTCTTGCCCGTCTTCCCAGTGCCCGCTGTCTCATCAGGCCCTTCTGGCTACACTGACATCCACGCACAGTTTCCTGAGTCAGCTATTTACCCCAAAAGCAAGGACCTCATTTAGCAACCTCCCAGTGCTGAGAAAGGAACAGTCATGGGACTTCCGCATTCACCTGATTTACATAGCAAGACCCTGTCCCAAGATAAGATTGGTCAGTCACGGATCAAATCAGGTCTGAAAACAGAAATTCCAACACAATGGTCCTAAGTTAAAAAAGGAGGGGGGTTGGAATGATGCCTCAGGGGTTAAGACTGTCTCCTAAGCAGAAGGTCCTGAGATCCAATTCTAGGTCCCAAGTGAAAACACCAGGTGGAAACTGGCTGTCTGCATTTCCTCCGCAGGTGGGCGGAGCCTCAGAAATCCCACCTCGAAGCAAAAAGGAGCTAGAAGCAATCCAGGATGATTCCTGAAGTCACCCATGGGTCTCCACAGGGACACACAGTGCCCTCTGATACACACACACACACACACACACACACACACACAAACATGCACACACGCACGCACGCAGGCATACACAAAATAAATGATTAAAAAATAATGATAACATGTTAAGAATGGGGAGGGGCAGGATGGCTCGGGAGGTGCCCAGGCTCGAACACACAAGTCTGACAGCCTAGGTTTCATTCCACCCCACCGACCAATGGGAGCTGTCCTCTCATCTCGACGTGGGCCACGGCAGGTGCACACTCACACGCACGCTATGTCCAGACACGCACAATACGAAGAAGAAATCTTTTAACGCCTGGGAACTGAAAAGAAGAAAGAGGGGCTGGAGAGGTGACTCGGGTGTTAAGGGTGTGTCTTGTAGGCAGAAGGTCCTGACTTCGGTCCCAGATGGCACAATGACATCGTGGCGGTCTGCACTTCCTGCCCAGGAAGGCAACTGGGAAACTCCAAGGCGAAGCAAACAGTGGCAAAGCAATCATAGATGATAGTCAAAGTCACCCCTGGATCTCCGTAGGCCACACAGTGCTTTCTGACACATATAAATACATATGTCACACACACACACACACACACACACACACACACACACACACACACAAATAGGACTGGGGAAGATGGCTCAAATGTTAAGGTCTTTGCCTCTCACCAAAAATACCTGAGTTCAGATCCCCACATCCCACCTAAAAATGCCAGGCAGACAGGGCAGCAGCCTGCAATGCCAGCGCTGGCAAGAAGAGCCTGGGAAACCCAGGATGACCAGGAAGGAGGCCGAGCAATCCAGAGTGATTCTCAGTGTCACCCTTGGGCCTCCACAGGCGCACACACTCAAGTGCCAACTTGCACACACAAACGCACACACACACACACACACACACACTTTTTTTTTAACTCAAGTAGGAGTTTAATAGAAGACAGGTTTATAGGAAGAACTAACTTTTCCCAAGCAGTAGTTCATCAAATAAAGAGGTGGGCTTACCAGGCGTCATTTCCAGAGATATCTGTCTTTTTTCTAAGTGCTGTCCACCCTTCTCCATGATGCAACAGAACACCCCACTGTCGTTCCTGATGGCATTCTGGACGGTCAACGACCATCTCCTTGGTCGAACTGCCCCATTGCATCGAATCGAAACATTTTATCAACAGTACACCATATGGAGTCATCATCTGTCCGGATTAAGCTATTTGTACACTTGGAAGAGAAACACATATCTCGAACCCAACATATCTTGTCGTATCCACCAGACACATCGCAGTTGCATGGCAGGGTCACCGGCTGACCTTCCACTCCCTGCACTTTAGCATAAGCCAGGGCAGCACCTGCAATGAAGGGAAGAGAATCAGAGAAAGAGGACTCCACGTTTTACCTACTGTTTTCAATTCTTTTCCTTTTTTGGGGGGTGGATGTGCCCACATTTGCATATGTCTGCACGCACGTGAGTGCAGGTGTGTGCACAGGCGCATACACATGAATGCACTTGAGTGCGTTGCCTGGGGAGGCCCGAGGGTGACAGTGAGACGCATCCGCCATGACTCTTCCACTCACTGTTGCAGTCTCTAACCGACCGAGAGGCGTCCTGAGGGCCAGTCTGGCTAGCCAGCGTGCCCTGGGGAGTCCCAGAGTCATGGTTTGAAATGTGTCCCCCACAGTCTCATGTGTGTGGGATGGTCATGGCACCTTTAGGAGGTGGAGCCTTGTGGTTGAAAGGCAGTTACAGTGGGCCTTGGAGTGGACGAGTCCCACCCTACTTCCAAGAGAGGTCAGCTCTTTCAGCTGTCAGTCAAGCAGCGCTCAGCCTGCCTCCAGCTTCTCCCAGCCTGCCACACCTTTTCTGCCACGAAAGGATTGTTTCTTCCCTCTGGAACATTCAGCTGGGTAAATCTCCCTTTCTCCCTTCAGGTGTTTGACTTCGGGTGTTGTCTCACAGTCACAGAAAAGAGTAACTGGTCCACCCAGGCTCCACCCTGCAGGGCTGGAATTACGGGCAGGCAGCTATGCCCACTCAGCATCTCTACAGGGATCTGAGATCCAAACTCAGGTCCTTTGCTTGCAAGACAAGAGCTTTAATCACTAACCACTGAGCCCTTGATTTCTTCTTTTTTCCTTTGCTTTCCTTCCTTCTTTCTTTCCTTTCTATTTTTTCTTTCCTTTCTCTCTTTCTTTATTATGTTTCTGAATGAGGGACTGAACCAGGGCTTCACACATTATTTACCACTGAGCTTCATGGAGTCCCAACCCTTCTCGTTTCTTCTTCCTACAGACTTTACAGTTGAAATTTTAGGACTGTGAATACTTGTCATCAGCATAGCTTATGTCTGTATTATTCCCCGGGCGTACTGCAAATCAAACAAGCGATTTGCTGTGCAGTATTCATGCTGTTCTTGTGGTCTGTTCTGCTGTGTGTGTTTACATGTTTACTTTGTGAGACAGGGTCTTGCTAAGGAGCGCAGGCTAGCTTGACTTCAGACACTCACACTATAAGCAAGGGCCCCTAAGCCCAGCTCACGTAGTTCGTTTTCAAAAGCATAAACCTCTGTACTGTGGAATCTGCGCACACGGGTGCAGGCCTGGAGGGGCTGCTAAAATGGCTCAGGACCCAAGTCATCTGCTCAAAACCTGGCGACCCGAGATCCATCCCTGGAGCCCACACAGTGGAAGGAGAGAACGGATTTCCCCTGGGCGCCCTGGCTCACTCCCGCTAAATAAATAAAGAGATTTTTTTTTTTTTGGAGGGAAAAAAAAGGAGTTCAGGGTCATCTTGGACTTCATAATGAGTTCATGGTCCGGGTTCCATGAGACTCTCAAAGAAAGGAGACGACAAACGCACAACACTAAACTCCGCAGCACACGAGCAAACCCAGAACTTGGTAAGTCGAGGCAGAAGATGAAGAGTTTGCGGCCAGCCCTGAAGAACCAGCAAGTTCGAGACCACTGTGGGCTCAGGAGAAGCCCTCGCAACCCTCTCTGCCCTTGCCTACCCCCCCCAAAAAAACAGCTGCTATTGAAAATGAGCTAACTGACTCACAACCCACCTCTCCCAGACAAAAGGTAGAGCTAACACGTTGCTCAAACGTTGTTGGCTCATAGGTGCAAGTCTAGTGAGCTTCTGAAATCAATTTCCAGAGTGGGATTTATACTATCCCAGGAGGGGCTGAGCTTTAAAATGAGCTTTTAGGGTCCATCCTAAAGAAAGAAAGAAACAAACAACAACCTAGGCAGGCAGAATCCCTGCTCTTAAGCTGACTAGAAACCAGTAACTGAGCCAGGCTCGCTTAAAGGAGTGATATCACAGAGCCACACAATAGTCAGCCAAGAACAAAATCATGCGACTTTTAAGAAGCATCTACACAGGGTTGACTGAACTTTTTAATCTTTCTTCAATGTTTAGCCTGAGACTGGGGTGCAGGATGACATGCCTATTCTCTGTGGTAGTACTTGGGCTTGTTAATAGCAGGAACTGAGTCCCTGTCTCTCCCCCCCTCCCCTGACTTCCTCCCCACCATGTCTGTGATCCCACCCTTGTTATCTTTCCAAGCTACAGAACTTAATTAATAGGTCCTGTCCAATCCCTGGGACTTGACTCTTCCCTCTCTCCCCCTGCCAACCACACATCTGCTAAGGTGATTGGTTTCTGAGACCTCCTTAGGTCACGCCCTCTCTACCTGTGCTTCCCAGTGGTCTCTGGCACCAAGCAATGTCTGCAGAGAGCAGCTGTGTTCCCCCCTCCCCCGGGGCCTGGCCCAGTGTGCTCTGCTTCCTCTAAGGTCACTTGGGAAGGGGGACCCCCAGGTTCTTTTCCACAGTGGCCTGTTTTCCAAGATGTGGGGCAGCTTTCTGTACAGGAAAAGTTTAGGAAAACTGAAATAAACTTTCACATTTCTATTTGGGATAAAGAAGGGTTCAGATGTTTGTGTGTGTGAGCATCTATATGTTTGTATACTTAAACAGATCTTTATTACATGTATATATTTTCATACTATCATTTAAGTAAAGATGTTTTCTTAAAAAACATAATATATACAGGGCTGAAGAAACATCTGCTTGCCAAGCAGAAGGCCTTGAGTTTAGATCCTAGATCTCACATGAAAATGCCAGGCAGAAACCGTGGTGGACTGTACGGCCTGTCCTGGAAGGGAGAGCCTGGGAGACGCCAAGGAACAAAGCAAAAGGAGGTAGAACAATCCAAAGTGATTCCCAAAGTCACCCTTGGGCCTCACAGGCACACACAGTTACTTTTGATAGACACACACACACACACACACACACACACACACACACACACATATTGCCTATTGCCAATTGTTTCTTAGGTGGACTTGAAAGAAATCTGAGGGCTGAGGATGGAACTCAATAGTAGATTCTTACCAGCCTGGGAAAGAAACCCCCTAGGCTGGATCCTTGTACAGTCAGAAAAACACAAAATAATGAAATCTGAGATTCTCGAACTAATCATATATATATAGGAAGACGCTGTGAGCTTAGGAATTGTTCTGAGAAAGAAAAATAGCTGTGCGTTTCTCACTAGAATTCTCTTTATTCAATATTCCCTTAGGTCACAAATATAACACATGCTATTATAATGAAATGATAAACAAATAAAATTTAAATAGAAATAAAACTTTCTCTCATAATGCTACTCTCCTCCCCCCCCCCCCATTCATTTTTAAACCTGGCATGTGTATCAGACATGGTGGCTCATGTTGGTAACCCCAGCATTTGGGAAACAGAAAGAAAGGACGTTCAAGGTCACCCTCAACTACATGTTGAGTTTCAGCTCAGCCTGAAACCCTACCTTAAAAAAAAAAAAAAGAATTAGGATGTTGTCATAGTTAAGCACAGGTGTCAACTTGACAGTTAAGGGTTTAAACTCTGTGCACATTTGTAGAGAATTAATGGTTGAGTTAAACCCAGAGTAAGCCTGCAAGAGATTGTCTACCTGATGGGAAAGATCTAGCCCATGGTGGGTGGGATTGGATACTGGAATAAATCACGGAGAATTGGTTGAGAGAGTTGACATCTTGTGTACACTTGGCCAGACATGCTGGCCTGGCAAGTAAGGATCATCCCTCTCTCAGCCATTACCCAGAGATGGTGTGGCCAGTTCCCTCGGTCCGGGTGTTGGTGTGTGCTCTCCTGTCAAGCAGGACTATGAACTGTAACCAGTAATCATAAGAGAATAAATCCCTAGTTTCCTTAAGCAGTTTGATGGCCATTTATCAGCAACCATGCAGGTGAATGACAACAGATTTATTTTTTTCGCAGAATGTTTTTAGAAAAGTAATTGAGGGGCTGGAGAGGTGGCTCAGCAGTTAAGCTTCTGCCTTGCAGGCAGAAAGTCCTGAGTTCGGATCCTAGACCCCACGTATAGAAGCCAGGCGGAAGCAGGGAGGTGGCCTACGTTTCTGGTCCTGGTAGGGCAGAGTAGTTCCCGAATCCGTCCGTGGTTCTACACACACACATACGCACACATGCATATGCACAATTGAATAAATAATAAAAAAAAATTTTTTTTTAAGTAATTGAATGGTTTTTTAAGGCACAGATTAATATAATGGAGGCTAGCTCTCTCGACCTGATTCCACTTCTCCTCAGCTTCTTGCATAACAAGTCATGCTACTCTTGCTTCTGAGCTTTCTCCACACACTCATATGCTGCGCTCACCTTTTTATTTCAACACAAAGTCATCCATCTTGCAATTCACACAGGTCAAATGAAGATTAGATCCCGACTCTCTGCACATTAGATCCCCATAAGCAACCAACAAGCCCAAGGAAGGTCGAGCCTTCTCTGCCACCTGCAGCCTCCACAGAACCCCAAAGCCAGCTACTCACTCACCCGGAAGGAGCAATAGGAGGCCGACAGTGATGACTGGAGGCGGCAGCATGGCGCTGACCTGCAGGAAGATGAGAAGACAGGACAGGGGGGTGGCGACGCCCCTGTGTCTTCAGGGGGGTCTTCACAGCTCCGGGACTTCTCCTGTCACCCCGACTATGAGTCTGTCACCTTGACTCATGTGAGCCTGCTCTGCGAGTCCCAAGACAAACCCCCACGCAAAGCTTCGTTCAGGGCTCTGCTAGCTCCAGATGGGGAGCTGGGGGGCTTCAAAGGAAAGCCTGCATCCAGAACAGTCTCCTCCCTCCCTGCCCTTCCCAAGCGCTCATGCTCTTGGGCAGGGGATGCCAAGGTCTAGGACCCGCTCTCTTGAAGCTGCATGACGTGATGCCATCTGTAGGCAGGTGTAGGCGTGACCTCCTCCACCCTGTGAGAGACGATTGACGCCTCCTGCTTATTCTTGCTCAGCAATGGGCTCAGGCCGTCATATGGCCCGGCTCAGGACCCGTTCTAGGCCCAAGTATTTTCCTCCCTTGATTGTCTTGAGACTTACTGAAGCATATTACCTGCAGATCTAGAGAACAAGACTGCCACAGGATTGCAGACCCTGACCACAGTTTATCATTAACTGTACTTGGAAACAATATGTATGCCTCCATAAATTCATTATGTGACACTTCTATTTTTATTGTAGTTTCACAATGTATAACCTGTTCTCACATTGTGTGCTTAACAATTCTATAAACAAGAAATCTTTTAAAACCTTTCTGAGCTTAACAACCTGAAAGAATCCTTTCCTTTCCATCCATTCACATATGTTTTTCCTTTTTACAAATATCCTCATCATGCAAATCCCAAGAGTCAATGCCTTCATCCCCATATTCCATCTTGTTCTGCAATCTCACATATTACCTACAAATACTGGCCTAAATAGGCTTAACCTACCCCAAAAGTAACACCACACTATTTCTTCCATCTATGTCCCTAGTTAACTTCCAAGACGGGCTCATGCAGGCTGTTATTAACTGTAGACCCCCACACTAATTTATTTTCTGTTTTTCTTGTTTCTGTTTCCTCATGCTGAGCTTACATGAAAAAAAAGAAAAGACTTTAAAACCTCAATCAATCTCTTAAGTGATGATCATTCGGAGGAAAGCAATGGGAATAAAAAAATAAATAAAAAATAAAAAATAGGGCTGGAGAGGTGGCTCAGGGGTTAAGCCTCCGCCTTCCAGGCGGAAGGTCCTGAGTTCGGACCCCAGATCCCACGTATAGACGCCGGCAGAAGCGGGGGCGGCCTGCGCTTCTGGTCCTGGTAGGGCGGAGCCTGTGAATCCCGGGGCAGAAGGAGGTGGAGGCGTCCATGGTGGTTCGCGAATTCGTCCGTGGTTCTACACATACACAGACACACACACGCGCGCGCACATACACACGCACTATGCGCACAGTTGAATAAATAATAATAATTAAAAAAAAAGAAAAGTTTTATGTTTAAAAAAATAATAATAAAATAAAAAATAAAAAGAAAAGAAAAGAAAAAAAGAAAACCTCAATCACATTTAAATCAGGATCTAGTCCCAAGAAATCCAAAGAACCCTATTTGATGCATTTATTTGATCCTAATATGGCCATATAATAGAGACACCCCAAACCATCATATTCTGGTTTTGTCTTCACACATTTTCCAGAAGATTGTACTTACACGTCAGTTAAGAGAGCGTTCCTGGCTCTAGCAGGGACCTTTCTTCTTTCTAGTCTTCTTTGGACTGAGGCTTCTAGAGGTGTTTATGGACCAGGACAACCTTCTTCTGGAATTCCATCATTATATGTCCGCTACACCTCGGCATCACAATACTGGGAAGGTTATTTGAAAGTCAAGTCTCTCCAGTTCACCAAATATTTTTGCTAGGGCTACCTACCCACTAACTTAAGCACACGGTAGGGAAACCACTGGCAAGCTAAAACAGTACTAGTCTCAATGATGGGCATTTTTAGATTAGACTCCGGGCTTTGAGAATCCTTGCAGTCTCGAAGATGGCTGTTGGGTGAAGGAACTTTGAACACCTGGGCGGACCCCCTCAGCTCACAGATGCAGAAACTGAAGTCAAGAAATAGGACCAGAGTGTAGATCTTCTGGCAGAACCTGTGGCAGAAGCAAAAATGATGCCGGGCTCAGCCATGCAGTGACGGTTCCGCCACCCAACTCCAGTCCCCGCTCACGTGCACTTAGGAAAAGAAGGTGCCATCTTGAAAAGGCAAAGTAGAGGTGAGACGGCTCAGCTGGTTCACGGGCTTTGTTTGCCAAGCGGGTTTGCTGGCCTAAGATCAGTCCCGGGAACTCCCAAGACAGAAGCACAGAACCAACTCTCAAAGGTTCCCAAAAGTTGTCCTCTGACCTCCATCTCCCCACACACACACTAAAATAACTAAATGGGTAAGTGTAAAAAGTAAATAAATGAAAGGTAAAATAGAGCCCCCTGTGCACCAATTCACCTTTCAGAGGTTAATAACACACCTATTAAAGCTCCACAGTCTTGTCCCTATGGAAGATAGAAACAGGATCCGACCACTTTCTCTTGCGGCCACTAGAAGGCGCTACTTGGTGCAAAGCAGAAGGTTTCCTGAAGAAATTGTGAGGTTAAAACAGCAGGATTGTGATATGCTTGATTTCACAGCAGATGTGGGTATTTTCACAAGAATGGCACAGGAACTATCCTGTCAACATCTCACCATCAAAGGGGAAAGATCTCAAGAAGCTGCACAGCTCTCTGAGAGGCTGATGAGGACTAATGCTGACGGGCAGTAAGGAGGATGCTTTCCTCCTGGTACATCCACTGACCTAGAATGCTTGCTGGAGCATCAATCAGATCGGGCATGTCATCAAAGACAGACTAGATGAAACCCAGGGGGTCACACAAGTGGAAAGACTTGAAAGTAGGAGGGAGTGTGACACAGGAGATGAAGGGGGATCAAAGGAAAAGAGGGAGGGGGGTGAGACTGAGGATTGAGATATGAACATACCATAAATTCACTATTTTTATGTATGCAACAGTAAAGGAAAGAAAATATTTATTATAAAAAGCAAATAAATAAAAATCAGAAAGAAAAAGAACAAAAACAAATCAAATGAAGAGCAACAATGTCACCAACTGCTTTGGAAAAATAAATCATCCTTTTTCTTTTTGTGTGGGACATTTATAGACTCTACTCTTTAACCTTTTATAATTCAAATAAGATTGCAAGCAATATCCTTTATACAAAAATCTCTTGGTATTTTTACATGCCATCAAGCTATGAAAATCTAGATGTGAACTTGAGATATCAAAGTGTAACCCCAAAAGTGACGGAGCGGGCTCCCTGGGAAGAGCATACATTGAGTCTCAGGATCTGTGTTCAAATTTCCAGAACCCACATTAAAAACCCCAGGTGTCCCTGTGCATGCCTGAGGATCTAGAGATCCCTTTTTATGACATTTCGGCATTGAGAGATGCTCATGAAAATGTTGCCATTTCATTCTGATGATTCATTGTTTGCCTGTTGCAAAAATTGGCTCTGGGAATTAGGACGACACATTGTTACTTTTCTATTCTCATGCCAAGGTGATCCAGTAAGTGTTCACATTTCTATAGCAACACATATTGTTAAAAAGCATGACTAGTGGGACTGGAGAGATGACTCTCCAGGGGTTAGGACTCTGCCTCCCAAGCAGAAGGTCCAGAGTTCGGATCCCAGGTGCCACGTAAAAATTCCAGGCAGAAAATGGCTGCTGCCTGAACTTATGGTGAACCAGGGAAATCTCAGAGCAAAGCAAAAAGGAAGTAGAAGCAATCCAGGGTGACCAGCGTGATTCCTGAAGTCACGATTGACCCTCCACTGGGACACAGAGGGTATTCTGATACATACACACACACACACACACACACACACACACACACACACACACACACACGCACAAAAATGAAGGAAATAAAAAAATACTAAAATAGGAGGGGAAGGAAAGTCACAGTGTATAATCGTACAAAGGGGAGAAGAGAAGCTTAGTCTGCTCAGAGCTGTGCTGTCTGACACAGAAGCGGGTTAGGGTCTGGATGTTAAAAATATACACTGAAACCTACTTGCAGTCCAGTGTTCTGGAGGTCGAGGTAGAAGGATTGATTGAGAGTTCAAGGTCAGCCTTGACTACATGAGACTCTTCCTCAAACATACAAAAACCAAGCAAGCACCAAAGCAGGGTAGATTTTCAGCTTATACGGGAATTCTCTGCGGCTCTGTGCTTCTCATTAAACTGCTTCTCTTCCACTTCCTAAGAGTGGCCTGCACTGCTGACCACTACTGTCGCAATGGGGGCAACATATGCTTTCACGTTCTACTACCCATGGGCACCAGCAGGTGCCTTATCTGTTGAATCATCTCGATGCCCCCTACTGCTCACAGTGAAAGGCACAGGCGACCTTAGGTTTAAGAAGATATTTTCTTTAACTCAAGCCATCCAAAATATTGTCATTTCAATGGGAAATAGACATAAAAATCATTAACAAGGGTTTGCATTTTTTCCTTTATTTTAAGTAGCTTTCAGTGTACCCTGCCACCCAGGTTTTCTACTATAACTTTCCAGATGCATTTATTTATTTATTTATTTATTTATTTATCTTTTTTTTTTTTTTTTCAGGGCTCAGAATCAAACTCAAGGCCTTGCAAATACAAGGCAAGCTCCCCAGCTTGGAGGTGCCCCATCTCCATCATCAGTGGGTGGTGGTATTTAGGGGTGTTGCAGTCAGCCTGCATGGTTGCTGGTAAATGACCATTAAACAGCTTAAGGGAACAAGGGGTTTATTTCCTTAAGACAGTCCAGTTACAGCTCTCAGTCCAGCTTGATAGGAGAGCACGCACCAACACCAGGGCCGAGGGAACTGGCCACATCATCTCCACATAACAGCTGAGAGAGAGACAATCCTTACTTGCCAGACCAGCATGTCTGGCCAAGTGAACAGAAGGATGCCAACTCTCTCAACCAGTTCTCTGTGATTTATGGAGGGCCTAATCCCACCCACCATGGGCTGGGCCTTCCCCATCAGCTAGACAATCTCCTGCAGGTTTGCTCTGGGCTTAACTCAACCATCAACTCTCTACAACTGTGCCCAGAGCTCAAACCCTCAACAGTCAAGTTGACACCTGTGCTTAACTATGACAAGAGGTTATTTTGACACAGGGTCTTGGTATGTAGAACAGGCTGACCTCAGATTCAAGAATTTTCCTGCCTAAATTTCAGGAGAGCTGGAAAAACAGGCAGATGCAGTAGCACCTAGCTACAAGCAGAAAAACAAAAACCTGAAGAATGCCAGGACTTCCAGCTCAATCTCTAGCTCCATTCATAGCCTTATCTCTGTTCCTCACTTCTGACCCATTTACCCTGGCGAATTAAAACTAGAGGAAACTGGACAAGCACGGGAACCTCTGCATGTCTTATCCTTGGGATTTTTTTTAATACATTTTTTATTATTTCCGCTCATACAAACTATCCTTGGGATTTTGCTCTGCAATTCCACTTATCTCACAGTAGACAGTCAAAGAACAACAACAGAAATGCACAAACCAATAAGATTCATGTCTCAGCAGCATTGTCTAAAGCTATTAGCTCCAATGGACTGTCCTACCTGGAGAATTCCAGGTGAACAGCTAAGATGCTCCAACTGCATTAAATGCCATGTTTCCTGGTTTTTACCTGAAATTCTACGAAATCAGACAGCTCTTTTCTCCCATGATGATGAGTCTGCCCCACGTGCAGCTGGAATTTTTGCAAGAGAAGAATTGAAATGGCAGGGAAGTAAGGTCTCTAGAGACCTCATTAACATTTCAGTAAGGGGTACCCTGGAAGCCCCTCGCCTTGCCATGGGAGTCTTCCCTCAATCACAGGTTTGGTCAACCCTAGATCAAGGTCTAGGAAGTGTTTGTGAACAGGAATCAATCTCTTCACAATGAACAGTGGTGATTGCACTGAGTATTTCAGAGCTGTCCAGGAGGAAGTCGAACACACATCATTGTGTAAAATGTGGGTAGCGATGCTGGAGAGATGGTTCAGGAGTTAAGACTGCCTGGAAAGCAGAAGGACCTGAGTGTGGAACCCAGATCCCATGGACAAATGCTGGGTGGAAATGGTGGCAGCCTGAACTTCTGGCCCTGGAAGGCAGAACCTGAGAAACTTCAGAACAAATCAAAAAGGAGGCAAAGCAATCCAGGGTGATTCCTGAGTCACTCTTGGGCCTCCACAGGCACACATGCGCAAATGTTCTCTAACACACACACACACACACACACACACACACACACACACACACACACACACACACTTCCTAGAACTCTGCAGAATGGAAACGAGCATCCTGCCCTCCCCCACCACATGGTTCAGAATATCTCCGAACCCAGAAGACAGGATTGTGGGGCTCACCCAAACTGCAACTGAAACCAGCACTCCCTTCCCCATTCCTGCTTCAGTCCCACCGGCCAATGAAGATACTTTACAAAGAGGCTTCGGTTGACTCTTAGAAAAATTCATGTGTAACTGAATTGTGAAGAAACTGATTCATTGTGAAAAAAGACATCTTGCATGCCTGAAAGAATTTTAAATATAAACTTGGAGATAATTCACAAATGTAAAGCCCTGGATGGAACTAAAAGTAATTGCAAACACAATCAAACCCAGAATAAACATTTTTAAAGGGCAGAACGTGTGCATGTCAAACTTCCCTCTGGGTCCTCCTCTCTGATGAGGTGTAAAGACTCAGTAGCATTGCCTAGAGCTCTTTTTTGTGTTCGTCTTTAGTATATTGTGGCTGTTAATCCCTTTCTCTAAGGATCCTCATGCCTGGGACTTTGGGGGGTCAATGGTATGTTGGTCATTGCTCAGGTCATGCAAAATCCTATTATGATTACTTCGGCCCTAACTTGTGTGGAGTATTTGCATATCGTTGCTCCTCCCCATCTTTATGCTCTTACAATCTTATTGCCCCCTCTTCCGCAAATTTCCCTGAGCTTTGAGATGGGGAGAGATTAAGAAAGCCTCTCTTTTGACTTCCTGCTCACCCCCCCTCCCCTTTTTTTTTATTTCTGCCCTACCTGCTTCTGAGAATCAACTTGGAGAAGCTGGATGGATGTCTGTGGAAACCTTGGCACCATGGCACCATTGCCCTGGTCTCTGCTCCCTCCACACTCCCAGTGGAAATGCCTGTTACAGACCCAACCTGAGGCAAGAAGCAGTGATACAATGTAGCCCAATTCCTGAACCACCAGAAAACCTGTTCTTTGATGGCAAGTGAGACTCCCTTCTGTTTGTCTGGGGGCGGGGGTCAAAACCTGCATGTGAAACCCTTCAGGAGGGAAAGAAAGTAATGTTTAGAATTACAATATAAAAAGAAGAAATGATCATGAGATGCTTCTACATTAAGCCCACCCTCTCCTCCTGACCCACCAGCCTTTTCAACTTTTAATTCTCTTCCTCTTTTCTTGACAGTTTTAGTGGCCAACACAGAAATTCCTTTCCTGTATTGTCAATGATCGTTTCCTTTCTTAGATACAAGGAGCACACCCGCACAGGTCTAAAGGACATACAAAGTTCTAAAGCACCTGTGCCTGAGGGAATGCCCTTAGGTGCCTGAAGAGATTGGGGCTGTGCTAGAGAAAATTAGGCTGGTGTTCATGATGGATTTAACTATAGGCAGCTAGAGGGTCCCCTTTTCAATTATCAGGCCCATGGGAACCAGATGAATTGACATGGAAGCAACCCAAGTGTCTCCATTGTGAGACCCGGCCACTGTCTGTTTTCTGCAGTCATTACAGAAGACCCCACCAGGGTCCCTGGCACTTAATTTGGGCTGGAGGAATTGTCTTCAATAATGTAGATGTTGTCTTCTGCATGGAGATGGTCAGTTCCAGCATTCTCCAAAGCTCTAATCTTGGTGAGTTTAAACGAAGGGAAGCTGTTGAAGGAGAAAGGGTCAGGCAGGTTCCTTCTTGGCTCTGCGCATCGGCTTCCACTGAGCACCAAGTCCCCCAAAACCACAGCAATGAACGGCAAACACACATACACACACACACACACACACACACACACACACACACACACACCACAGTTTGGGGGAATGGTTGCAAGGGCAGATTTATCTCTCTTTTTAAAAAGACGTGACCATTCCTTCCAGCTCACCTGAGCGATCCGCTCTTCCTTTTCATCTGGACATACCCTGAATCGTGGCAGGTGCAGGTGGGAGGAATTGAAAAGAAAATTAACACGTCAGTCCAAGCAACCACAGCATGTTCTTCCCATCAGATACGCTGTCCCGATATTTGTGTCTTTGTCTGAAAGGATCTTGCTAGTGACCCTGGCTGGCCTGGGTCAACGTGTAAACCAGGATGGTCTCTGGCCAGCGCTCAGCCACCTCCTGTCTCTGCATCCCAAGTGTTGGATTGGGCCCCAGGCCTGCCTTTGTTTCTGGCTTCCCTCGAACTTTCCCCTAGTAACTCTGGGTCATTCCTGCCCTGTCCCTGGGATGACAGGCGCCCCCACCACGCCCGCCTCCAATAACCATGCTGCATAACCAAATCCCAAGCCATTAGGGGAAACCATTCTGACATTTGATAACTCTCTGTTTAGCAGCACATTTTCTGCCCAGACACAAGAAGTAAGTCAGTGATGACTCATAGACAAGGTGTTGCAGAGCGATGACTGAGGTTCTTTCTAGAGAGCAAACAACGCGGAGAAACGCCCTGGGCGATGCACATGCCGCATCCCAAGGGAAAGGGAGCTGAAGGTCTACGCGGCCACCTGTGTGATCATCCCGCTTCCCCTCTCCAGGTCTCCTCTGCCTCCACCTGCACGGGTGTTCCAGAACTCTCTACAGTACCTCCCTTGGGACAAAAATCATCCAAGTGTAGGAGATTATATATATGATTCTTATATATATGAATATATGTATGTGTGATTTGTGGCCTTCCAAATACCAACCCTTTCTAGCAAATGTATTTCACAGTATTTCAATTTATTTACCAGAGCATTGAAATGTAACTTTTCTCATGGGGGGGGCAATAATTGAAAAGTAAATAAAGTTTAAGAGATAGAAGTATTTCCAAATATGTTAGCACTTTTGCCTGGAAACCTAGTGCTTATAAAGTAGATACAAGAAGGTCTGGAGTTTAAAGTCACCCTTTGCTACACAGCGAGTTCAAGGTCAGCCTGGGCTATGTGAGACTCAAATAAAAAAATGAAAGAAGAAAGAAAAAGAAAGAGAGAAAAGAAAGGAAAAAAGGAAGGAAGGAAGGAAAGAGAGAGGGAGGGAAGAGAGAGGGAAGGAAGAAAAGAAGGAAGGAAGGAAGGAAGGAAGAAAGGAAGGAAGGAAGGAAGGAAGGAAGGAAGGAAGGAAGGAAGGAAGGAAGGAACATGCAAAGGAACAATCAAATATTCTAAATATTTTTGATATACATACTCCATAGTAGAGAATATTCTCTTGTCCTCTAGACATCTGTAGGTCCAATACAGAATTCTTTCTGCGGAGCAACTATAAGATACTTAGCACTTTACCTCCTAATGACCAGTCCCATTCATGGACGAACAAACAGGCATGGAATGATCACGCATTTCTACTTTCAGCGAATGTCAAGGATCTGTCAGTGTAACCACTGACACAAGTCACTTTCACCAAATGGAAACACTGTGGATGCACAAAAGTTCTGAACTACTGACTGAACTGACCGGGTCCTGATGTGAACAGAAATGGACGACTCGTACCCGTGCCCAAATGCTCACATTGCTGTGCTTACACCTCCTCTTTCTGGAAGAACATCTTACAGAGCCGAAGGCAATCACATAGACTTAGTCAACACCTACAGTCGAAGCTCTGTGGAAGGAGACGCAGGGATGAAGGGTCCTGACCTCAGCTTAGCTAGAGCTTTCCTTCTGCTCCTGTGAGAGCAAATCTCAACTGAAACTCTTCAGTCAACTATCAGGGTGAAAATAAGACTCACCCACCTCTAGTTCCACAAAGAATCATATAGACACACTACCAACCCTGCTTTCCCCAGGCTCAGTTTTAAATGAAGTCAATAATTGAATTCTATTCTCCCAGCTAAGTCCGCAAACTCTCCAGGCACAAGTGAAGTGTTTGAAAATTGATACTGAGAGAGTCTTTCATCTTCTTCAGTGAGGTAGCTACTCAGCACAAAGTTGTTTCTCTGAACAATATTCTTTATGCTCCAAATCCCAGTTTCTCACCTAAAGCCCTCTCCTTCCAAAATTAACCAGCAACCCAATTCTTCAGATCCCTCTCCGGTCAATACACCCAGGGGTCAATGTGAGGCAAGGGAAATCAATGTGTCCTATCAGATTTTTCTAGAGAAAATACTGTGACATTTCTGTAGCCTTTCAGAAGCCATGTCAGTAAGTCAAAGGGCTTTGGAATGTTTTGAGAACCTCCAACCATAGCTACCTTTTTAATCCTGGAGAAAGATTTGAAACTAAGCATGCCTTCAGAATGACAAGTCTATTCTCCATCTCTAAGTCAAGCTCCTTTCCAGTAGAATTAAAGCCAACCTCTAATCTGTGTGCAATTGGAAGGATGAACCCTATAGCATCAATCAATAACAGGAACATTGCAAATGCTCAGAGTCTTTAAAGTCAATGCTTATAATTGTTCATCAGCATACACCACATCTTTGGCAATTTCCACGCTATGCAAATAAATTTAAAGACCCTAAAGCCAAACTTGATGAGTCCTGGACTTCCTTTAAAAAAAAACAGAGTTCATTTTATAGACTTTTCTTCAAACATAAAATTCAATGTTCATGGCAGGAGGCCTGACCAGAAGTTATAAAATAAAAACAGCACCGAATTCAAAAATGCAGAGACTGAATCCTGTTAGGAATTTAAGGCTCTCAGATTCTGTGGTGTCTGTTTTCTGTACCTACTAAAATGGGGTTAAACCACACTTCTATTGGATAGACTTGTCCTGCGAATAAGGCAGTTTAGGATAAAACCTGTAATATGGTGCCCCGGGGTTCAAATCCCCCCACACCCCAAAGCTGGAATCCAACATGAGTTCAGAGTCTCCTCTGCACTGACCCATGTTCCTGCCACCATTTCTTAGTCTTTCACCAGGAAGTCAGCCCCAGCTGAGCCACATGCCCACCCTCCCCATCAAGTGTCCCCGGGCCAAGAGTCCAGCTGTGTCTGGGCCCTTATCCAGGAGAAGGTGGGGAGAGCTGGAGAGAAGCCTGAGACCTCGGGAAGCTCACGTGTGGGACCCAGGTAGGCACCGCGTCCTCCACCCACATGGTACTTCCTCTTGAGCTCCAGGGCCTGTTTGCCTGCGGCCTGAGGCCCGCATGGGTTTTTACCTGGTGTCTGTGCTGGAGGAGTAGCTGATGAGTCTATGGTTGATATTGGAGCATTTGTGGGTTCTGTAGCAGTTTCAGTACTGGTGAGAGGTATAAGAGTCGTAGGCACTTAAGCACTTGTAGGAGTCGTAAGACTTTCAGCAGTTGTAGGAGGCTCAGCAGTTGTGGGAGCAGTAGGAGTTGGAGTACTTGTAGAAGTTGTAAGAGTTGGGCTGGAGAGGTGGCTCAGGGGTTAAGCCTCCGCCTTGCAGGCGGAAGGTCCTGAGTTCAGATCCCAGATCCCACGTATAGACGCCAGGCAGAAGCGGGGGTGGCCTGTGTTTCTGGTCCCTGAGTTCAGATCCCAGATCCCACGTATAGACGCCAGGCAGAAGCGGGGGCGGCCTGTGTTTCTGGCCCCGGTAGGGCAGAGTATGTGAATCCCGGGGCGGAGGAAGTGGAGGCATCCATGGTGGTTCCCGAATTCGTCCATGGTTCTACACACACACAGATGCGCGCACACACATACATACGCGCACACACACACAATTGAATAAATAAAAAAAAATTTTTTAAAGAATTTATTTATTTATTTATACAATTGTGCGTGTGTGCGTATGTATGTGCACGCGTGTGTGTCTGTGTGTGTGTAGAACCACGGACGAATTCGCGAACCACCATGGACGCCTCCACCTCCTTCTGCCCCGGGATTCACAGGCTCCGCCCTACCAGGACCAGAAGCGCAGGCCGTCCCCGCTTCTGCCTGGCGTCTATACGTGGGATCTGGGATCCGAACTCAGGACCTTCTGCCTGCAAGGCAGAGGCTTAACCCCTGAGCCACCTCTCCAGCCCAATAAATAAAAATTTTTAAAAAAATAAAAAATAAAAAAATAAAAAAAAAGAAGTTGTAAGAGTTGTTGGAGCCCACGTGGTGGTAGCTAGAGATGGAAATCAACACAAGAGCAAGGGTTAATTAATGAATGAAGCCACAAGAAATGAGAGGCTCCCACTGGACCTGTGCCCCGGCACACCAAGGTGAAACTGTCCCCACACATCTCTTCTCGACACCTGTTCTCTGGCATGGATCACCCGGAATCTGACAGGGCAGAGCTTGGGAGACCTGCTCGCCCATAAGCGTCACTGAATAGTGTGGAGACAAGAACTGCTCTCAGCGCTTACAACAAAACAATTTGACTCCCATATCCCATAGTCACAGATGTCTATGAAGAGTTCTGTTAGATGGGGTTAGAACCAGCCCCATCCACTTGTGGTAAATCATGTATTCAACCCGCACGTTCAGTCCAGTTAGTCTTTCCCTTGTCTCGCCCTGGTTGTCTTGTTGGCTGGTTTGACCACTAGGGATTGAACTGAGGCCTCAGGGCTGCTAGGCCAGAACTCCATCCAGCTTTTCACAACTTCAACAAAGCCAGTAATATCATTTCACAACTGCAGCAAGATGGTTGTCAGAACCCAAAGCTGCCTCTGCCCATCTTCCCACTGCCCGCTGTCTTACCAGGTCCTTCTGGCTACACGGATGTCCACGCAGTTTCCTGAGTCAGTTTACCCCAAAAGCAAGGACCTCATCTAGCAGCCCCCCAATGCTGAGAAAGGAACCGTAATGGGACTTCCGCATTCACCTGATTTACATAGCAAGACCCTATTCCAAGATGAGATTGGTCAGTCATGGATCAAACCAGATCTGAAAACTGAGAAATTCCAACACAGTGGTCCTAAGTTTAAAAATGGAGGGGGAATGGAGGGATGGCTCAGGGGTTAAGAATCTGTCTCATAAGCAGAAGGTCCTGAGATCCAATTCTAGATCCGAAGTAAAATCACCAGGTGGAAACAGTGGTGACCTGCATTTAGCACCCTAGTGGGCGGAGCCTGGGAAATACCAGAGTGGAGCAAAAAGGAGATAGAAGCAATCTAGGATGATTCCTGAAGTCCCTCTTGGGCTTTAACAGGGACACACAGTGCCCTCCAATACACACACACACACACACACACACACACACACACACACACACACACTTTTTTTTAATTCAAGTTTAAGAGTTTAATAACTAATCAAATGAAGAGGTGAGCTTACCAGGCATTATTTCCAGCGATCTCTGTCTTTTTTCTATGGCCGACCCGCCCTTGTCCACAATGCAACAGTACACTCCACTGTCGTTCCTGGTGAGATTCTCGATGGTCAAAGACACATTTCCTTGAATGACCTTCCCCTTGACCTTGAAGCGATCCATTTGCACAGCCCAGAAATGGTTTCTTTCCATGCGGAGGATGGCTCTTGTGCAATCGGCAGTGAGACATGGGCTTGCAGTCCAACAGATGGGCTTCACTCCGCCAGACACATTGTAGGAGCATGGCAGGGTCACCGACTGACCTTCCACTCCTGCACAGTAGCATAAGACAGGACGGAATCTGCAGGGAAGAGAATTAGAGAAAGAAGACTCCACGTTTTCCCTATTGTTTTCTCTTCTTAATTTCTTTTTCCTTTTTTGTTTGGGGAGGGGGGCGCATAAGCACACGCAATGCAGGCGTGTGCACAGGTGCATACACATAAATGCACTTGAGTGTGATGCCTGGGGAGGCCCAAGGGTAACATTGAGAATCGTGTGCACAGGTGCATACACATAAATGCACTTGAGTGTGATGCCTGGGGAGGCCCAAGGGTGACACTGAGAATCGTGTGCACAGGTGCATACACATAAATGCACTTGACTGTGATGCCTGGGGAGGCCCAAGGGTGACATTGAGAATCGTCTTCCACCACTCTCCCACTCACTGTTGTAAGTCTCTAACTGAACCCAGAGGCATGGCTAGGCTTGCCCCGGGAATTCCCAGAGTCATGATTTGGAATGTGTCCCCCACAGTCTCATGTGTTTGGGAAGGTCATAGCAATTTTTATGAGTTCCTCTGTCTCTCCCCCCCTTCCCTGACTTCCTCCCCACCACCCCTGAGATCCCACCCTTATTATCTACCCAGCCTCCAGAACTTAATTAGTAGGTCCTGTCCAATCCCTGGGACTTGACTCTTCCCTCTCTCTCCCTCCTAGCCACACATCTGCTAAGGTGATTGGTTTCTGAGACCTCCTTAGGTCACGCCCTCTCTACCTGTGCTTCACTGTGGTCTCTGGCACCAAGCTGTCTACAGAGAGCAGCTGTGTTCCCCCCGCCCCCTGACCCAGTGTGCTCTGCTTCTTCCAAGGTCATTTGGGAAGAGGGAACCCCAAGTTCTTTTCCACAGTGTCCTGTTTTCCAAGTTGTGGGGCAGCTTTCTGTATAGGAAAATTATAGGAAAACTTAAATATACTTTAACTTTTCTATTTAGGATAAAATAGGGTTTTGGTGTTTGTGTGTATGTGTGTGTAAGCATTTATATGTTTGTATACTTAAACAGATCTTTATTATATATACAATTTTCAACCTATCATTTCAATAAAGATGTTTTCTTAAAAAACATAATATGTACAGGGCTGAAGAAACTTCTGCTTGCCAAGCAGAAGGCCTTGAGTTCAGATCCTAGATCTCACACAATAAAAATGCCAGGCAGAAATCGTGGTGGACTGTACTGCCTGTCCTGGAAGGAAGAGCCTGGGAAACTCCAAGGAACAAAGTATAAAAGAGGTAGAGCAATCCGGGGTGATTCCCAAAGTCACCCTTGGGCCTCACAGGCACACACACACACACACACACACACACACATTCCCTATTGCCACTTGTTTCTAAAGTGGACTTGAAAGAAATCTGAGGGCTGAGGATGGAACTCAATGGTAGATTCTTACCAGCCTGGGAAAGAAAGACCCTAGGGCGGATCCTTGCACAGCCAGAGAAACGCAAAGTAATGACATCTGAGATTCTTGAACTAATCATATGTATGTAGGAAGACGCTATGAGCTTGGAAATGTTCTGAGAAAGAAAAATAGCTGTGTGTTTCTCACTGGAATTCTCTTTATTCAATGTTCCCTTAGGTCACAAATACAGTACATGCTATTATAATGAAATGATAAACAAATAAAATTTAAATAGAAATAAAACTTTCTCTCATAATGCTACTCCCCTCTTACCCCCCCCCCATTCATTTTTAAACCTGGCATGTGTATCAGACATGGTGACTCATGTTGGTAACCCCAGCATTTGGGAAACAGAAAGAAAGGACGTTCAAGGTCACCCTCAACTACATGTTGAGTTTCAGCTCAACCTGAAACCCTTACCTTAAAAAACAAACAAAAAAAAGAATTAGGATGTTGTCATAGTTAAGCACAGGTGTCAACTTGACAGTAAAGGGTTTGAACTCTGTGCACATTTGTAGAGAATTAATGGTTGAGTTAAACCCAGAGTAAGCCTGCAAGAGACTGTCTACCTGATGGGAAAAGTCCAGCCCATGGTGGGTGGGATTGGATACTGGAATAAATCATGGAGAACGGGTTGAGAGAGTTGGCATCCTTGTTTATACTTGGCCAGACATGCTGGTCTGGCAAGTAAGGATCATCCCTCTCTCAGCCATTACCCAGAGATGGTGTGGCCAGTTCCCTCAGCCTGGTGTTGGTGCGTGCTCTTCCATCAAACTGAACTATGAACTGTAACTAGGAATCATAAGAGAATAAATCCCTTGTTTCCTTAAGCAGTCTGATGGCCAATTATCAGCAACCATGCAGGTAAATGACAACAGATTTATTTTTTCGCAGAATGTTTTTAGAAAAGTAATTGAATGGTTTTTTTAAGGCACAGATGAATGTAATGGAGGCTAACTGCCTACGACCTGATTCCACTTCTCCTCAGCCTCTTGCATGACAAGTCATGCTACTCTTGCTTCTGAGCTTTCTCCACACACTCATATGCTGCGCTCACCTTTTTATTTAAACACAAAGTCATCCATCTTGCAATTCACACAGGTCAAACAATTTCTTTAGGATAAGATTTCATCCCGACTCTCTGTTCATTAGACCCCCCATAACCGCCCAAGGAAGGTCGAACCTTCTCTGCCACCTGCAGCCTCCACAGAACCCCAAAGCCAGCTACTCACTCACCCGGAAGGAGCAATAGGAGGCCGACAGTGATGCTGGAGGCAGCAGCATGGCGCTGACCTGCAGGAAGACGAGAAGACAGGACAGGTGGGTGGCGACGCCCCTGTGTCTTCAGGGGTCTTCACAGCTCCGGGACTTCTCCTGTCACCCCAACTATGAGTCTGTCACCTTGACTCATGTGAGCCTGCTCTGCGAGTCCCAAGACAAACCCCCTCTCAAAGGCTTTGTTCAGGGCTCTGCTAGCTCCAGATGGGGAGCTGGGGGGCTTCAAAGGAAAGCCTGCATCCAAAACAGTCTCCTCCCTCCCTGCCCTTCCCAAGCGCTCATGCTCTTGGGCAGGGGATGCCAAGGTCTAGGACCCGCTCTCTTGAAGCTGCATGACGTGATGCCATCTGTAGGCAGTTGCAGGCGTGACCTCCTCCACCCTGTGAGAGACGATTGACGCCTCCTGCTTATTCTTGCTCAGCAATGGGCTCAGGCCGTCATATGGCCCGGCTCAGGACCCGTTCTAGGCCCAAGTATTTTCCTCCCTTGATTGTCTTGAGACTTACTGAAGCATATTACCTGCAGATCTAGAGAACAAGACTGCCACAGGATTGCAAACCCTAACCACAGTTTATCATTAACTGTACTTGGAAACAATATGGATGCTCCATAAATTCATTGTGTGACACTTCTATTTTTATTGTAGTTTCGCAATGTATAACCTGTTCTCACAGTGTGTGCTTAACAATTCTGCAAACAAGAAATCTTCTTTTAAAACCTTTCTGAGCTTAACAACCTGAATGAATCCTTTCCTTTCCATCCATTCACATTTGTTTTTCCTTTTTACAAATATCCTCATCATGCAAATCACAAGAGTCAATCCCTTCATTCACACATTCAATCTTGTTCTGCAATCTCACATATTACCTACAAATACTGGCCTAAATAGATTGAATCTACCCCAAAAGTAACACCACATTATTTTTCCCATCCACTTCCTTGCTCATGCAGGCTGTTAGGACTGTAGACTGCCACATTATTTTATTTTCTATGTTTTTCTTGTTCCTATTTCCTCATGCTAAGCTTGCTTTAAAAAAACAGAAGACTTTAAAACCTTAATCACATTTAAATCAGGATCTAGTCCCAAGAAATCCAAAGAACCCTATTTGATGCTTTGGTCCTAATATGGCTGTATAATAGAGACACCCCAAACAGTCGTATCTGGTTTTCACTTCAACAAAAATTTCCAGAAGATTGTACTTACAAGTCAGTTAAGAGAGCGTTCCTGGCTCTAGCAGGGACCTTTCTTCTTTCTAGTCTTCTTTGGACTGAGGCTTCTGGAGGTGTTTTATGGACCAGGACAACCTTCTTCAGGAATTCCACCCTTTTCTATCAACCACACCTTGGCATCAGAATACTGGGAAGGTTATTTGAAAGTCAAGTCTCTCCAGTTCACCAAATATTTTGCTAGAGCTACCTACCCACTAACTTAAGCACACCATAGGGAAACCACTGGCAAACTAAAACAGTATTAGTCTCAATGATGGGCATTTTTAGATTAGACTCTGGGCTTTGAGAATCCTTGCAGTCTTGAAGATGGCTGTTGGATGAAGGGACTTTGGACTTTGGGCAGATCTCCTCAGCTCACAGATACAGAAACTGAAGACAGGAAAGAGGACCAGAGTGTAAAACTGCTGGCAGAACCTGTAGCAGAACCAAAAGTGACAGCCCGGCTCAGCCACAAAGTGACAGTTCTGCCACCCAATTAATAGTGAAAAACTGAGCCCTCCACTATGAGGATGGACACTTGCAAGCAAGCAAGGCACTTAGAAAAAGAAGGTGCCATCTTGAAAAGGCAAAGTAGAGGTGAGACGGCTCAGCTGGTTCACAGGCTTTGTTTGCCAAGCGGGTTTGCTGGCCTAAGATCAGTCCCAGGAACTCCCAAGACAGAAGCACAGAACCAACTCCCAAAGGTTCCCAAAAGTTGTCCTCTGACCTCCACCTCCCCCCACACACATTAAAATAACTAAATGGGTAAGTGTAAAAAGTAAATAAATGAAAGGTAAAATAGAGCCCCCTGTGCACCAATTCACCTTCAGAGGTTAATAACACACCTATTAAAGCTCCACAGTCTTGTCCCTATGGAAGATGGGAAACAGGATCCAACTACTCTCTGTAGCAGCCACTAGAGGGCGCTACTTGGTGCAAAGCAGAAGGTTTCCTGAAGACATTGTGAGGTTAAAACAGCAGGATTGTGATATGCTTGATTTCACAGCAGATGTGGGTATTTTCACAAGAATGGCACAGGAACTATCCTGTCAACATCTCACCATCAAAGGGGAAAGATCTCAAGAAGCTGCACAGGTCTCTGAGAGACTGACGAGGACTAATGCTGACGGGCAGTAAGGAGGATGCTTTCCTCCTGGTACATCCACTGACCTAGGATACTTGCTGGAGCGTCAATCAGATCGGGCATGTCATCAAAGACAGACTAGATGAAACCCAGGGGGTCACACAAGTGGAAAGACTGGAAAGTAGGAGGGAGTGTGACACAGGAGATGAAGGGGGATCAAAAGAAAAGAGGAGGGATGAGACTGAGGATTGAGGTGTGAACATATCATAAATTTACTATATCCATGTATGCAACAGTAAAGGAAATAAAATATTTATTATAAAAAGCAAATAAATAAAAATCAGAAAGAAAAAAAAAACAAAACAAAATCAAATGAAGAGCAACAATGTCACCAACTGCTCTGGGATAATAAATCATCCTTTTTCTTTTTATGTGGGATATTTATAGACTCTACTATTTAACCTTTTTATTTAGTGTGTGTGTGTGTGTGTGTGTGTGTGTGTGTGTGTGTCTCACAGGTCACTATGTGTTCCTGTGGGTGCCCAAGGGTGGCTTCAGGAATCATCCTGGATTGCTTCTACCTCCTTTTTGCTTTGCTCTGAGATATCACCAGCTCCACCCACCAAGGTTGGAAGTGCAGGTCGTTGCTGTTTCTTCCTGTGGTTTTTTAATGTGGCACCTGGAATCCAAACTGAGGACCTTCTAGTTGGGAGGCAGAGTCTTAACCCCTGAGTCATCTCTCCAGCCCCACTAGTCATGCTTTTTAGTAACATATGTTGTTTTAGAAATGTCAACACTTTACTGGATCACAGTGGCATGAGAGTAGAGAAGTAACTATGTGACGAAGTAGTTTCCAAGCCCATTTTTGCAACAATCAACAAACCACCACAATGAAATGGCAACATTTTCATAAGCATCTGTCAATGCTGAAATGTCATAGAAAGGGTTCTCTAGATCCTCAGCGATGCACAGGAACGCCTGGGGTTTTTGATGTGGGTTCTGGAAATTCGAACTCACATCCTGGGGCTCAGTAAATGCTCTTCCCAGGGAGCCCTCTCCCCAATTCCTGGAGCCACACTTTGACACCTCAAGTTCACATCTAGAATTTCTTAGCTTGATGGCATGTAAAAATGCTTGTAAATTTTTGTATAAAGGATACTTCTTGCAACCTTATTTGAAATATAAGAGAGTGAAACCTGAGGATTTACCCATAGGAAAATGGCTAAATCAAATATACATATTTGTTCTACCCAATATTACACAGCTACATTAAGTATGTTATCCAAAAAAGGAAGAGAAAGGCTGGAGGGATGGCTCAGGGGTTAAGACTCTGCCTCGCAAACAAAAGTTCTTAAGTTGTGTTCCAGGATATCACATAAAATTGCCAGGTTGAGATGGCAATGGCCTGCACTTCAGCCCTGGAAGACTGAGCCTGGGAAATGAGCCTGGGAAATCCCAGAGTAAAGCAAGAAGGAGGTAGAAGCAATCCAGGATGATTCCCACAGTCACCCTTGGGCCTCCAACACAGGTACACATAGTGCCCTCTGATACACACACACACACACACACACAGAGAATAAATAAAGCAAAAAAAAAAAAAAAAAAACGAAAAGAGGAGGGAAAATAAACTCACCATGTGTAGTTGTTTGGAGGGGAGAAGAGAAGCTAAGTGCCCAGAGCTATGCTGTCTGACACAGCAGTTAGTTAGGGTCTGGACGTTAAAAATATACACTGAAACCTACTTAAAATGAAGGAAAAATGCAAACTCTTGTTAATGACTTTTATGTCTATTTCCCATTGAAATGACAATATTTTGGATGGCTTGAGTTAAAGAAAATATCTTCTTAAACCTGAGGTCGCCTGTGAGCAGTAGGGGGCATCGAGATGATTCAACAGATAAGGCACCTGCTGGTGCCCATGGGTAGTAGAAGGTGAAAGCATATGTTGCCCCCATTGCGACAGTAGTGGTCAGCAGTGCGGGCCACTCTTAGGAAGTGGAAGAGAAGCAGTTTAATGAGAAGCACAGAGCCGCAGAGAATTCCCGTATAAGCTGAAAATCTACCCTGCTTTGGTGCTTGCTTGGTTTTTGTATGTTTGAGGAAAAGTCTCATGTAGTCAAGGCTGACCTTGAACTCTCGATCAGTCCCTTCTACCTCAACCTCCAGAACACTGGACTGCAAGATGCACCCAGGCATGCAAGTTTTCTACTGTAATTTTTTTCAGATGCATTTATATTTATTTATCTTCGTCTTTTTTTTTTTTCTAGGGCTCAGAATCAAACTCAAGGCCTTGCAAGGACAGGGCAAGCTCCTTATCTTGGAGGAGCCCCCTCTCCATCAGTGGATGGTGGTGTTTGTGGGGCTATTTGGTATGTAGATCAGGCTGACCTTAGATTCAAGATTTTTCCTGCCTAAATTTCAGGAGAGCTGGAAAAAGGCAGATGCAGTAGCACCTAGCTACAAGCAGAAAAACAAACAAAACCTGAAGAATACAGGATGTCCAGCTCTGTCTCTAGCTCCATTCATAGCCTTATCTCTGTTCCTCGCTTCTGACCCATTTACCCTGGCGACTTAAAACTAGAGGAAACTGGACAAGCACGGGAACCTTTGAGTGTCTTATCCTTGGGATTTTGCTCTGCAACTCCACTTATCTCACAGTAGATAGTCAAGGAACAACATCAACAGAAATGCACAAACCAACAAGATTCATGTCTTGACAGCATTGTCTAAAGCTATTAGCTCCAATTGACTGTCCTACCTGGAGAATTCCAAGTTAAGAGCTAAGATGCTACAACTGCCTTAAATGCCATGTTTCCTAGTTTTTACCTGAACTTCTACAAAATCAGACAGTTCTTTTCTCCCATGATGATGAGTCTGCCCCGCGTGTAGCTGGAATTTTTGCAAGAGAAGAATTGAAACGGCAGAGAGCCAAGGTTTCTTGAGGCCTGATTATCATTCCGATAAAGGGCAGCCTGGAAGCCCCTCACCTTGCCATGTGAATCTTCCCTCCACCACAGGTTTGTTGAACACTAGATCAAGGTCTAAGACCTATACCTTAGAGTGATTTTAAGATCTTCTGTCGTCGTGTTGGGTCTCTGCTGGGGGAGGGAAGAGGTGAAGTTGAATCTTTTATCACGTCGTTCTCAAGCCCGATCGGGCTTAGAGCAAATGTAGGAAGTATCTACAGAATAATGAAGCACACACACTGCGAGAACAGGTTATACATTGTGAAACTACAAAGAAAACAGAAGCGTCTCATAGTGAATTAATGGAACACACTTATTGTTTCAAAATACAGTTAATGATAAACTGTGGTCAGGATCTGCAATCCTGTGGCAGTCTTGTTCTTTAGATCTGCGGGTAATATGCCTCAGTGGTCTTAAGACAATCAAGGGAGGAACATGTAGGGAAAATACGTTGGCCCTGAACTGGTCGAGATGTGTGAGAGTCTGAGCCCATTGCTGAGCAAGAATAAGCTGGCGGCGTCAATCATCTCTCATTGGGTGGGGGAGAGGTCATGCCTGCAACTGCCCACCTCAGAGGGCATCATGTCACCCAGCTCCAAGAGAGGGGGTCCTAGACCTTGGCATCCTCTGCAGTGAGGCAAGCTTGTGCTGCTCTAAGTTCAAGGCCAACATAAGCTACATAGAGAGTCCCGAGCCAGCCTGGCTATAAAGGGAGCTGCGCGCCAGCCTGGGCTATAATCGCAAGATTTGACTCCTAAGACAAATAAGAGACATATTTAGAAAGAGAATTGCTCTGACTCCCATTTCCGCGGATTCGCGAAAGCAGTCATGACACACTTGCTTTCTCTGTTTCATTCTCTCTCTCTCTCTCTCTCTCTCTCTCTCTCTCTCTCTCTTTCTCTCTCTCTCTCATTCTCAAATATTTTAGAAGAGCAGTGAACACGCCCAGGGAGGCCGCCACCAACACAGAACACACACATAGTTAGATAAACTACTTTGAAATACTTCTCTGTTTCCCTAGGGTGGGGGGGGAGGTCACACATAAACAGAAGAGATTAGGACTGGAATTCACAAGAGGAAATGACTGCTTTGGGGTGACCTTCAGGACGGTGGTCTGAGACTAGGAAGCAGAGAATCTTGAGCCGGAATCTAGCCCTTCTGACCCTCACTTCTCCCTGGAGCTGGTTTTCCACTGAAAAGCCACGGAAGCCCTGATCGGGCTTGAGAACGACTTGATAAAAGACTCAACTTCACTGCTTCCCTCCCCCACTTCCCAGCAGAGACCCAACGCGACCACAGAAGATCTTAAAATCACTCTTCGGTCACTCCTGAGCTTGTCTCCGCATGATCCAGAATATTTCCATAAAAATCTGGGGGCCACACTTAATGACATATTCAAAAGTAAATCTCTGTAATACCCACTGTAATATAAACAGGAGGGAAGGGGAACGAGGACCTCAAAAGAAAGGAGACAGGGGAACACGCTTCAGTAGAGAAAATAGGCCGTGGTCATGTCTTGCATGTAAGAAGCGAGGCATCTGGTGCAGCTCCACTCTCACTTCCCTTCCTGGTCACTTGGGACTGAGCAGGTTTGATCTCACTGATCAGGGAGGATATAGGGACTGGCAGATAGACGGTAACCATCCAGCAAATGGGACACAGACCTCTCCTCACTTCTGTGTCCTACTCATTCTTGCATCTACCTTTGAGTCTCCTCTTATATTAAGATCTTCATTTAAACAGTCTTTTATTTTTAGTTGGGAGGTGATCTTCCATACCAATCGGGATGTAGCCAAGGGCAGTGCAGGAGTAACAAAACTGAAAACAACAAACCATAATTCAGAACACCAAAGACCCTACATTAATCATCTGGAACCAGACCAGCCAAATCTCTCCCCATCCTAAAGCTCAGGGAACCTTGAGGAAGAGGGGGTGGCATGATCGTAAGAGCTAGAGATGGGGAGGACCAACCATATGCAAGATACTCCACACAAGCTAGGGCTGCAACAGGGAGGATTGGACTTTGCCTGATCTGCACAATGGCTGACATATCAATGACCCCCTCCCCAAAGTCTAGCATAGATCACAGGGAAGAAGGCTTCAAGCAGTAGGATCTATTGAGGCAAGGGATTAATCACTCATAATAGAATTCCCATGCTAATGGGGAGCCCAAGAAAGGGCCCCATACTATGCCACTGAGTCCTGAACCCTCGCTAGGGTGGAGGACTCAGAGGGAGGTTCAGTGCCCACATAAAGGGATTCTCCAGGGAATGGGAGGGAGGAAGGGGGAAGCACCTGGAGAGGTGGATGAAGGGAGGGGGATGAAAGGAAGGGGAAAGAAGGGAGAGTGGAATGGGGGATGATGGGGAGGGGAGGAGGGAGAGAGAGGACAGGGGTACCTACTGAGTTTGTATGATTAGGAAGAAAATGAAATGTGGGAGAAAAAAAATCAGGAGACCAAACTGCATTCTGTTGGAATTTCTTACATTGATAGATGACCTTTGTAAATAGGCATAGGGGCCATTTGAGCTTGGAAACCTTCCTTGGTTTGGTAAAAATGTTTCATATTTTGCTTTTGATGATATTTATACAGATGCACATCAAATGTTTAAAATGAATGTATTTTATTTTGTAAATACATGATATGTTTACTTTAAGAGGGGAAAAACATGTTCTTATAAATCGACTGGATGCAATCACTTGGTGAGCTATGGAGCTTTCAATTTCCATCTTAGGAATTTCAAATCAAAGCAAAAGGCAGGTAAATCATGGTGAGATTTTACTTGTCTCATTCTAAAAAGATCTCCTTTCTCAGAACCTGTGTGGTGTCTGCCCCGCAGTTCAGGGAGAAAATTCCTAAGCACATCTAACACAAAGCGTGTAATCCCAGCATGCTATTCTTTAATCCTGTTGAGACTGGTCTGAGATAACCCAGGCTGCCCTGGAATTTATTATCTGGTAAGAAAGGTCTTGAGTACCTGGTTTTCCAATCTCAGTCTCTGGAATGCAGGGATTACACACAGGGCTTCACCACACCCGTTCATGAGATGCCATGCATTCTGAGTTTAAGGCAAGCAGTTTATCAACTGAACTACACCATCAGACCTATTTTTTTTAATTATTTTTTTAAATTTTTTCTATTATTTATTCAATTGTGCATGTATGCATATGTGCACGTGTGTGTATGCATGTGTGTGCATGTATGTGTAGAACCACGGCGAATTCGGGAACCACCATGGACGCCTCCACCTCCTTGTTTACTCTGCCCCGGGATTCACAGGCTCCGCCCTACCAGGTCTAGAAACACAGGCCACCCCACCCCCCCACCCCGCTTCCGCCTGGTGTCTATACATGGGGTCTAGGATCCGAACTCAGGACCTTCCACCTGCAAGGCAGAGGCTTAACCCCTGAGCCACCTCTCCAGCCCCCAGACCTATTTTTAAGTTCTTTATGCCATAGCAAACTAGCTATCCCCTGGTTCCTTCTTACAGTCTCCCTTGTCTGCTTCCTTCTTCTCCATTCCAAACACTGGATTTTGAGTGATGACTGTTACTAGAAACCAGAATTCCATCCAGGTTTACTGCCTTAGTCTGGTCCTTGATCTGTTAAGCTGTGCAGTGTGCCTTTCTTTCTTCGGAAAAGAGAACACGTGGCTCAGGGGTTAAGCTCCGGCCTCACATGTAGAAAGACCGGAGTTCAGATCCCATGTGCCACTAAAAATGCTGGGTGGAAATGGCCGTGGCCTGCACTCCCAGCCCTAAAAGGCAAAGGCCGAAAAAAATCCCAAAGCAAACTAATAAGGAGGTAGAATAATCCAGAATGATTCCCAAAGTCATCCTGTACAGGCACAGACAGTGGGCGCTTCTACACATCCATGCACACACACAGAGTAAACAGGAAAACATTGCTATCATGTTTTAAATTATTTTTTATGAGCAAAGGGAACAGGAAAAAATATTCAAATTCAGACAAAAGTACATAAAAAGAGTGAAAATCCATTTGTACAATTTGTCCTCCTGATGCAACTGAACTGATGTAGATGCTTTTTCTATAGTTAAGACCAAAAAAATGTATAGACAATTCTAGAATATTCTCTTTTGATTCAGCAATCCGGTGATTTCCTCTAATAAACAGGGTTAAACCCCCCTCCCAAGAGATTTTTGGCTGATTCATCCTCTGCTGGTTCTAGGGATTAGAATTTCTGGCACAAAGTAGTTGCTGATAAAGATCCACAGATCCAATGAAGGGGCCAGAATCCCCCTTCCTGTCAGATCAAATAGACATTCCACAGAGCCAGGGATTTGGTTCCAGCCCCAACCAAAGTGCCTGGCGCCATGTAACCTCTTAAAAGTGTTACTGGGGGTAGTGGAAGCAGTTCTAGATCGTTCTCAGCCACATAGTACATTGGAAGCCAGCCTGAGCTTGAAATCTTGTCCCCAAAACAAAAACAAAGCCAAAAAACAACACCAAAAAATAAAGTTTTTTTTTTTAAATGACGGCCTAATTATTTGTTCCCTACCACATGTATCCACTACTTTCCCAGTTGCTGTGCTTGACAAAGCTACTGAGGAAGAGAGTTTATTTTAGCTTATAGCCCAAGGGCAGGGAAGGTGAGGCAGGGGAAGGGAGGGGCTGCTGGTCACGTGACACCCACAGCCCCGAGGGCAGTGGACAGAGGCAAATGCTGATGCTCATTGCTTCCTCTAACTGCAGTCAACCATAGAATGGAGCGTGCTGCCCGTTTAGGTGGGTCTTCCTCTCTGTTACCCTAATCTAGAAATCTCTCCCAGACACGCCCAGAGGCATGTGGCCAGAACCATTCTAGATCCTGTCAAGTAAACCCTTGCATCAGGTGATATACTCATCCCCTATTGATGTAAAAAGTCTCCTACAAGCAGAAGGCATTGAAGTGATTGTCCTTGTCTATCTTATTAATTTCGCAGGTAAGACTCTCCAGGAGGGAGGCATCCATCCAGTGCTCCAAATTTCTTTCTTACTAGAATGTTGTGACTTCAAAACATGTGTGATTAATCTCCCTGCCTGGAGGAGGGGGTCCTCCTAAAACTCATTTTGCAAGACGGACAGTCTTCCGCAACCGATGGTCGAAAGCCGGTACCCCACGTAAGCCACGTGAGCGCTGGGATGCGTAGAAACAGGAAGCTGCCCGCGTCCCGGCTGCGAAGTGTGCTCTCGTGTGGCAGTCACACATGGGTACACGTTTCAGGCAGTCAGAAGTCCATATTTATGCACCAAGGGGGCTGGGCGGACAGCAGAGATGGCAGAGAGACAGACTAACAGGCGCCTGAAATGAGAGCGGATGCCGCGACACCCAGGGTTCCGAGCAGTCACCTGAGCTTCGGCTCGCTCTGCGACAAGCTGTCTGACTCTCTCCAGATCCAAAGTCTTTCCACAAAGCTCTTTCTCCACTTCCTTCATTTGTTTTTCCACTCTTGGGGGTAGTTAGCAAACTTCAGTTCTGTATCGGGACCACATCCTGACTGACACACTGGGCAAAGAGCAGCAAGCTAATTACACCTGCTCCTCCCCACCTTGGAATTTAGACGTGGGAGGCATGGTACTCTTGTCAAAGGACTCAACGCTGACCACACGGAGGGCTGCAAGGCTCCTGGCTTCTTTCCACTAGGAAACAGAAGGTGCGAACCCGGCACTGGTTCTTCTTCTGTGAAGAACTTGGCTCCAGGGCACTCCGTGAATAGAGAAGTGGGTCAGACTTATTTCCCTTTGAGCACACACCAGGCAGAGCTGGGCACCAAGAGCAAGGATGCGTCCCTCTCCGGATGCAGCAGACCTGGGGACAGACTTTCTCTGTTCCTTTTTGTGCACTCGGGGCTGACTTAGCATGCATGTGAGCGTAGAAGATGGCCCCTGTTTCTGAACATGTAAGAATGCATACACACGTGTGCAAGCCAGAGGACAACTTTGGGCATACTCCTTTAGGAGCGCTGTCTCCCTCTTTTGAGACAGGGTCTATCACTGACCCTGGAGCCCACCCATCAACCTAGGCTGTTCAGCCAGTGAGCCCCAAGGATACTACTCTCTCCCCAATCCCATTTTTTTTAATTGTTTTGTTTTATTTTGCTTTGCTTTTGAGACAAGACCTTGTTAGTATAGCTCAGGCTAACCTTGGACTCATGATCTTCCTGCCTCAGCCTCTGAATTATAGGATTATAGGTATGTGCCACCATGCCTGGCTCTTTCTTAACTTTTCAGGGGTCCTAAAACTCTATGAAGGTCAGTGACCACTTCAGACTTCCTGTGTCAAAAAAAAAAAAAAAAAAAGACACATCACATCCACGAGTGTTCGGATGTTCGGAGACATCACATCAAGATCTCTTAGTCTGCAGGAAATCGCACCTGAGCGCCCGTGAGAGAAACACAGGCGTAATGTCACAGTGTAGTTCAGTGTGGGTCATGTGGAATCCTCATGTGCTCCGTCTATGTTCAGAAACAGGGGCCATCTTCTACATGGCTACACACGGACCCTCCAAAACATGCCAGCTGATATGTCTCAAGGTTTCTGAGAGGACAGTACCGAGGTCAAAGATGAAGGGATTGGATCTAACAGCATTAGGAGGTGACCGGCCAGAAGCGGTCAGGCTGACTGTCCACTGTTGACGTAGCAGTAATCCTCATTTGCGTTCTCAATCTCGTACACGTTCTCCTCGATGGTGTAGATGTTTTCTGTTGAGCGCATCCTGTCTGCTGCTTCACTGGCTAACCCCACAGCGGGGAGGTTGGCCAGAGTGACAAGGCTGTGGAAATAAAAGGTTACAGTTGCTGTGAGCCTTTCTCGGGTGCCCAAAGCCACTTGTGACCCCTGACAGGATGCTGACGGGGGGGGGGGGCGCAGATGATGATTCAGGGGACAACTGAAGAAATGTGAATGGATCTTCATCTTCTTTAGTAAAAGAGCTATAAGTCCCTATTTTAACTTTATTTTTGTGGTGTGTGCGTGTGTGTGTGCAGTTGCCACTATGCATGTGGAGGTCAAAGGGCAACTTGTGGGAGTAAATTGTATCCATCTACCATGTGGGGATGAAACTTCAGGAAGGCCGCAGTTAAATACCCCTAACTGCTAAGGTAGCTCTCTAGTCCATATACTATTTTAAATCTAGATTCCAGAGTTGGGTCTTTTTATCATTCAAGAAAGATCTATTAGGTGACACACTATCTTATACAACTCCAGGTCACGGCAATGAACAAAACATAAAAGTTCCCAAGGTTTTGTATTAATAACTTTGTGTCTCTGTCTTCTCATCGATACAAATGGGAAGAGTGGGCTGAAGCAATGGCTCAGGGGTTACAACTCGCCTAGAACCAGAAGGATCTCAGTTAAGCCCAGAGCAAACCTGCAGGAGATTGTCTAGCTGATGGGGAAGGCCCAGCCCACGGTGGGTAGGACTAGGCCCTGAACAGATGAATAAAATACTGAGGGCCAGTTGAGGAAGTTGGCATCCTTCTGTACACTTGGCCAGACATGCTGGTCTGGCAAGTAAAGATCTCTCTCAGCCGTTATGTGGGGATAGTGTGGCCAGTTCCCTCTGCCTTGGTGTTGGTGTGAGCTCTCCCTTCAAGCTGGACTAGGAACTGTAACCCGTAACCCGACTGTGATAAGGAAATAAACCCCTTGTTCCCTTCAGCTGTTTTATGGTCATTTATCAGCAACCATGCAGGCTAAATGCAACAAGAAGGTAGAAGCAATCCAGGAAGATTCCCAAAGACACTCCACAGGGACACACAGTACGCTCTGATGCACACACACACACACACACACACACACACACACACACACAAAATTTTTTTAAATTAAAAAAAAAGCTTAATAAAAAAAAAATGAGGAACATGAGAGCTCCGCCTTGCAGGACCACCTCAAAATCCTCATCCTTCAGCCATTAGTGTGGCTGTCTGTAAGTATCAGGCAGTATGCTGCAGCTGCAGTTGTGGATACATGTTCCTAACTTTCTCTTGAGCTTCCAGTTTTCAGGTTGAGTTCAATAATGAAGTGATTACTGCCAGTGGGAATCTTTGAATATCGTATTTCCTAATTTTGACTCCAATGAAAACGAATGGTACTTGTTGCAGTTCGCCTGTGTTGTTGCTGATAAGCCATCAAATGGCTTAAGGGAACAAGGGGTTTATTCTCTTAAGATTTCTGGTTATAGTTCCTTATCCAGCATGGCAAGAGAGCTAAGAGAAGGACGATCCTTACTTGCCAGACCAGCATGTCTGGCCAAGTGTACACAAGGATGCCCAGTTTCTCAAACATCTCCCTTTATTTTATCCACCTGCCTAGGGACTAGTCCTACCCACCATGGGCTGGACCTTCTCCGTGCACTAGACAATCTCCTGCAGGCTCACTCTGGCCTTAACTCAATTCAATTTTCTATAAGTGTGCCCAGAGCTCAAATCCTCAACTGTCAAACTGACACTTGCATGTAACTGTGACAGTACTGATCAGGCAAAAATAACACTTGGCTTTTATGACTTTCATCGTACATTCTTTTGTGTCTACAGTACTGGTTTTAGTGACTCTAAAACGATTAGTGGTTCAGACAGTAGTCAATGGACAGTCTTTTTTTTTTTTTTTCTTGAAATCAGTTGTATTCTCATTAGAACTGCAAAAGCTAGTGCTGTGCAAGCCACACCCACCAGGGATGGAGGAGTGCCTGAGTCAGGAAAGGAGCTAAGACAAGTACGCGAGGCAGACGCCAGGCCAGGCTATAAAAGCCCTAAACACAATCACTCATTCTCTTTTCCGCTTCGGTGACACTAATATCCAGCCCAGATTCATCAAGGAATTGTCACAAGCCCAAACCACGGAAAAAAAAAAAAAAAAAAAAAAAAAAAAAAAAGTCCGGGGCAAATAAGAAGGCTCAATAAGTAAGGGTCTTGCTCACAAGCCCAGGGATCTGAGTTCTCTCCCAGGAAGCCCACATGGTGGAAGGAAGAGCAGATTTTTGAACGTTGTCCTCTGACCTCTGCACTATGTCATGAAATGCAGGAGTGCCTTGTGAGCCCTTTCTCTCCGCCCCTTTCTCTCAAATAAAGAAATTATTTTTAAAAGATAAATAGTAAGAAACCAATTGGTCGGAGGTTGGGTCATTAAAAACAAATCCATGAACAGAAATAAATTAGCATATCTGAATACTAGGGAGGTGAGATCTAAACCTTAGCTCTAGGAAGCATTCTCCTTGCATGATTAGCCCCAAAGAAAGTGCACACTTAGAGCCCAAAGCTCTAGGATGGAACTTCTCAGAGAAAGATTAACCTGCAACAGTTTCAAAGTTCCAAGGTCCCCTTCCCCTGCCCTTATACTTACCTTGAATTCTCTAACTTCCTTTTCTTATGAGAATACCCTAGGCAAAGAGGAGAAGAAAAGTAAATAAAGGAGATTTTCCAACACGAATGGGATAAGAGGTAAAACAGGCTCCCTGGAGGTAAGAAGCACAATCCGGTCTCACCTTTGACTCCCCTTGCATCTTGGGGCTTTGTGGAAAAGCAATAAACATGCCTCTCTCTTATTTAACAAATATTAGGAGGCATATTCTAAGTGTGTGGCAGTCTGTGTGCCCCAGGACACACACAAAAGTGAATTGTGAAACCTAGGTTCATGAAGTTTGCATCCTAGTGGGGAGAAAGGATGGAGAGGAAGAGAGGGAGGGAAGGAGGAAGGGAGGGAGGGAGGAGGGAGGGAAGGAGGGAGGGAGGGGAGGAGGAAGGGAGGCGGGAGGGAGGGAGGGAAGAGGAGGAGAGGGAGGGAGGGAGGGAGGAGGGAGGAAGGGAGGGAGGAGGGAAGGAGGGAAGTGGGAAGTTTAGGAAAAAGTCAGGAACTGTGCTGCTTGTTAAAGGAAACAAGCCCCCCAACTGAAAGGGACGTGACATGAACACTATGGGACCTTTTGAGTTCTGTTCTGCAAGAACGGAATGAGTCACCTGTGCGAAGCGCAGGGCAACACAACAGGAAGAGAGAACTCCCACTGAAGGTCTTGGTGAATGTGTGGAAACCAAAGCCTCGACTACAATAAGAAAGTTTACCCCCTTCCCCCCGAAGTTGAGCACTAAGCTGAGGCTAGGGGCCATAGAACCTTTCAGCCTCCAACCTGTAAGCTCACTGCCTGCGACATGGTTCTAGGTTTGCTCTGGCTACCTGGCGGAGGGCAGATTTGGAAGACAAACAAGGAAATGAAGAGAGACAGTGTGTGAGAGATCGGCGAAGGGATTCCTGGATGGGTTTTGCAGAGAGAGCCTGGAACTGAAGTGATTGAGGTAGAAAAGGAAGGATCGGGCAGTGCGCTGCTTCTGCACTTCTGACGGAAGCCACCAGCCCAATCAGGGAAGACCCTAGAGGGGCTGCTGGGGGTGCCTGGTAGGTGGACTGTGGAACCAGGAGCTCCGTTTCTACATTTAGAGGTGTAAGATCTCACAGCAAGCAGTGCACATTCAGAGCCTGGAGAAAGAAATGAAAGACAGCGTGCAAGTCCACAGGCCCTGGTATCCATAGCAGCAGCCAGGCAGGGGGTGCAGGGGCCACTAATACTATTTCAACGTGGTGCTGGAAACTGAGCCCAGGGCTTGAGCTATATCCACCCCCCCCAAATTACTACATATGATCATGACTTGATCATGACTCAGGTCATGACTCAGTGTGAAAGACGGAAGCCCGAGAAAAACAGAGGAGACTGACACAGGAGAGAGATGGATGCGTTGTTTCTGAAGACACATACGAGACATTGAAAAGATTAGTTTTCACAGCCAAAGATAGGCAGAGACGTTACTAGAATTGTCTGGACCTGAACTCTGGCTTTGCGTCTTGCTGACTGTGAGACTTTGGAAGATTGGCTTACTCTAACCAGATCTTTACTTTGCTCTATCACAAACTGGGGGTGCTTGTACTACCCACCTTATAAGATGATGATAAGGTGTTTGTACAAAAGCAAGCAAGAAAAGACATTTACTTCATAATATTTAGCATGTTTGCCTGAACACAGAAAAATACTGAGTGATTATCATTAATAATCATTACTGCTGTGTTATCATCAGTACTACTAGTATTTAGAAGCTCAAATGAGGATGTGGTCTAATCACCTTTAGGTATAATATAAATATGAAAGTATATCTATATCCAGGCTTGTATTTGCTGCTGTATTAACAGTGCCTGTCACATGAACAGCGTCTGCTGACTTACATTTAAGGATTAAAGCACCAGAGATCAGGGCAAGCGCCAGCCCAGCTGAGACCCCGGCTCCAATGTAGATGCCTAGTCTGGTGGCTGTACCCAAGTTCTGTTGCAACTCATCAGCCCGCGTAGAGATGCGCTAGGAGAAAACAAACAGGAAGGAAGTTGAAACACGTCCAGAAATAGGTTGTGCATTAGCCAGCTTAATGGTGTGTGAGTCAGACATTTTCTCCGCATGACATCCCAGAGCTACCGGAGGCGTGAAGCTGTCTTGGATCCATCTTTCTTTAGATCAGTCTCTAGTTGCCAAAGAAATGCACTGGCAAGGAGATAAAATTTCCCCTTTTGCGTTGACAGTGTAACGAAGATGTTCTTATCCTCCACCCTTCCCCAAATGGGCTTTAGTGTGGAATCCTACAATTTTGAAATTCTCTGGGTTCAGAGGGGGGAGGGAGTTTTGAAATGGTCTATCTTTGATATCTTGCAGTGAAAACCCTAGTCACATAAAATCAGTGATGGGGGGCTGGAGAGATGGCTCAGGGGTTAAGACTCCGTCTTGCAAGGAGGAGGTCCTGAGTTTGGATCCCAGGTCCCACATAAAAACACCAGGTGGAAAGGAGGGTGGCCTGCACTTCCACCTGTGGTGGGCAGAGCCTGGGAAATCCCAGAGCGAAGCAAGGAGGTAGAAGCAATGGGGTGATTCCTGAAGACACCCTATGTCCCCCAAAGGGACACACAGTGCGCTCTCTCTCTCTCTCTCTCTCTCTCTCTCTCTCTCTCTCACACACACACACACACACACACACACACACAAGATAAATAAATGAAAAATATGTTTTTTTAAAAAAATCAGAGACGGGAGAACCAGGACTTCGCAGTCAGGCAAGTCCTGCGTTTAAACCTCAGTTCTACCACTAAGAACTCAGTTACCATGGTGGGTTATTGGGAAAATTGAAAGAAAATATAGAGATACAGAAGGATCTGGGGTGTGATAAATTCAGTGGTGAATGCTATTGAGGTTTCTCTAGTTAATTTCTGATAACTGAGTCATACAAACATCCTTCCATTTGCAATATTTTAGTTCAGGTTTTCCCTTAAAGAACAGCCATAGTCTGGCATGTCAATGATCCCCCCAAAAATCGAGCCCGGATCACAGGGGAGAAGGCTTCAGGCAGTGGGATCCTTAGAGGCAAGGGGCTCAGCAGTCATAATAGAGTTCCCATACTAGCGGGCAGCCCAAGAAGGGGCCCCAAGCTATGCCACTGAGTCCTGAACCCTCACTAGTGTAGCACCTGACTCAGAGGGAAATTCAGCATCCATATAAACAGATGCTCTGGAGGATGGGAGGAGACGGCAGGAAGCACCAAGAGAGGAGAAGGGAAGGAAAAGGGGTGAGAGGGAGTGGGGGAGAGTGGAATGGGGGGAAGAAGGGGCATGGAGAAAAAAGGAGATACCTATTGAATTTATATAATTAGGCAAAAAAAGTAATTAAAAAAAGTTTAAAACCAACAAACTAAAAAAAAAAAAGAAAAAAAAAAGCCACAGCAAACATGTTTAAAGCAAGTCAGCTTAGCATGGGGGTGCACGCGCCAGCAGCTGGGAGATTCTGCGGCCAGCTGAGCTGCACAGCAAGACCGGTCTCAGAATTAAAAGCTGAGAACGCAAGGGCGTTAAGTCCTCCGTTTAGTCACTTTACTTGGGCAAGAGCAGGAGCCCTGCAGGGAGGTATCAAGCACTGCAGAGGCAGAGGATCTTTAAAGGCTACCTGCCTCTGGTCAGGGAGACAGAGAGACAGAGAGACAGAGAGAAAGAGAGAGAGAGAGAGAGAGAGAGAGCACTCAGCACCACCTGTGACCACAGCAGAACGCTGGGTGGAACAGGTATCTTGGACACATCTCAAAACCTTTTTAGAGGTTTCTATTTCCTTTATGAAAATGGGAGATACTAGAATGACAGTAAAATAGAGCACTACTTTACAGTCGGCTACATAAATCTTTGGCTCTGAATAGTCCTGGTTGGTGTCTTGCTATACATAAATGAATAAATTATCTATCTCTCTATCTGTCTGTCCATCCATCCATCTATTTGTTTTGAGAGAGGGTTTTAGTGTATCCATCCATCCTTCCATCCATCCATCCATCTATTTGTTTTGAGGGAGGGTCTTCAGTGTAGCGCCGCTAAACAGGAAGTTACTATGTAATCCAGACTGACACTGAACTCACAGCAATGCTCCTAACTCGACTTCTGAGGTGTCAGGTACATATATTACAATACTGGGGTTGCCCATCATACGTACCCTTTGAGGAAAAGTGTCAGTGACAACCTTTCTCACAGGGATTCAAGGAAAGAAGCGTGTTCTAGGAAGATGAACAGTCTTTGAGCCTGGCAAGTGATTGTAATTCCAGCGCTCCAGACACAGGGGCAAGAGGAGCAAATTCAAGCTCAAGACCAGCCTGGTCTACAGAGTGAGATTCTATCTTTAAAAAAGAAAAAGTTGGATGGGCTGGAGAAATGGCTCAGGGGTTAAGACTCTGCCTCGTGAGCAGAAGGTCCTGAGTTCAGATCCCAGGTCCCATGTAAAAAAACGCCAGGCGCCAGGCAGAAATGGTGATGACCTGCAAGTCCAGCCCTGGTGAGTGGAACATGGGAAACCCAGAGAGAAGCAAAAAGGAGGTAGAAGCAATGGAGGAAGTCACTCTTGTTCCCCCACAAGGACACACTATACCCTGTGATACACACACACACATATACACACACACAAATAAAAATAAAATAAATAAAGCTTATAAAAAAGAAAACGTGGGGCATAGCAGTGCACTCCTGTAAGGCCAGCACCAGGAGTCTGAGGCAAGAGGATGTCTGCAAGTTCAAGTCCAGCCTGGTCTGTATCACAAGACCCCGTCTTAACAGGAAAAGAAACAGGAAAAACCCACCAACTGGAGAGAGGTGAACAAACCTGCAATCCTTGCACAGGAGAGGGGGAGGCATGAAGTTCAGGAGTTCAGGGTCATCCCCAGCTACTTAAGAAATAGGAAGGGCTGGAGATATGGGTCAGGAGTTTAGTTTCTGCCAGGAAAGCAGAAGGTTCTGAGTTCAGATTCCTGATCCCACATTAAAAACAAAACAACAACAACAAAAAAAAAAAACACCAGACAGAAACAGATGCAGCCTGTACTTCTAGCCCTGGTGGGCAGAGTCTGGGAAATTTCAGAGCAAAGCAAAAAGAAAGTGGAAGTAATCCATGATGATTCCCAAAGGCAAGCAAAATAGATAAAATTTAAAATGGAAAAGAAAAAAAGAAGAATTTGGAGAGCAGCCCAAACTACTAGACGTTCTGTCCCCAAACAACAACAAACAAGGAACTCCCCAAATAAAAACAAACAATGCAATCAGTGAAAACACTGTAAAAAGTCTTTGAATTTTCCTCATTGATCAAAGTGTTCATCTTTCTTCTCTTTGGCTTTCCAGCACGTTCCATGTGCCAGATATTTCAGGCTCCTTTCTTCTTCTCATTCTAGAGGCCCAAGCTGTGAGAACTGCTCTCTTCAACACCCAAAGGGCTGAGGAATTTGAAGCTGAGGGAGATTAAAGATTTTTCCAGCCCAATCCCAGGTCCCACATTAAAACGCCAGGTGGAAACAGCAGCAGCCTGCGCTTCCGGCCCTGATGAGCAGAGCCTGGGAAATCCCAAAGTGAAGCAAGAAGGAGGTAGAAGCAATCCAGGATGATTCCCAAAGTCACTCTTGGTCCTCCACAGGGACACAGTGCCCTCTGACAGACACACACACACATACACACACACACAATAAATAAATCTAGACGTTGATTTAATAATAATTAAAAAAATAATCCTTCAAATAAAAAAAAAAGGTGGCAGGAAGAGAGTCTACAGCCAACTTTCTTTTTCCTGAGTTAGAGCACAGTGTTAGCACACATAGCCAGTTACTTACAGTTTCATTTTTATCATGGAGAGTCCCCGAAGTCTGTGTCTCTGCCATGTACAAAAAGGGAGGAATGAAAAAAAAAATTGTTAATAATGATTTTAGATTGACAGCAGGCTGATCCTGTTATGTTTCCATTAAACTCTAATCAAATGGTCCTTAAGCTTCAAAAAAATACGTTTTCAAAATCTAAGTTAAAGAAAAACTTAGAAATGTCTATAATACTATTTATAAGTAATTCTTCCCTATTTTCTTCACTAATTACAATGCCAACAAAATTTCCCATATGCATGCAAATCATATCAGGGTAACCATGGCTTTTCCATCCAGATAATAAATCCCGCTCTCTGTGTTTTAGGATCAGAGACTTCCTAGTATAGTCATAGTGTCTGCCAGGACATTTGACACTAGATTTGTAGTATGTTCTGTTCTGGGGGCCTGAGGAGTTCTGTAACAACCCAAGATATAGATAACACTCAGCCATTATATTCTAACTAGACTTTGAAAGGCTCAAAAAATCACTTTCAAGAAAAAGCTCCATATTTGCTCATTAGCAGGGTATTTAGTTGCTTTCAAATGGAAATAACAACTGCAGGCGGACAGCAGCCAGGCATTGTGCCAAACTCTCTTCTATATTTAGTGTGTGGGGAGGGTGGGGGTGTAGAAGAGGGTGCCCTCTCGTGCCTGTGGAAGCCCAAAGGTGACTTCAGGAATCGTTCTGGATTGATCTATCTCCTTACTGCTTTGAGGTGGGGTTTCCCAGACTCCACTTTCCAGGGCCAGAATTGCAGATTGCCCCCATTTCTGCCCATTAGAAATGAACTAACACACCGAGGGAAAATGGCCCTGTGCTACTTCAATAGTGACTGGGTTTCACTTAACACTTTGGATGGTTTATGTAGACGCCTCCACCATGCTGGTGCATGTCCCGCTGATAGAGGAAGACTAGCATGAAGAAAATCAGGTGGATGAATCTATTAAAAATGTTCTGCGTCCTTTTCCATCAAAGAAATATCAATGAAAACTATATTGAGATTTCTTTTCCCATCAGTCAGTACAGCTGCCATTAAGAACACAAAAGAAATCCTATGGGGGTAAAGTGGATGTAACCGGTGGGAATGGAAATCAGTTCAAGCTCATGGAACTAGGTAGAGAGGGTCTACAACAAGTTAAATCTAGAACTACCATATGACTCACTGCTGGGCATTTGTCCAAATGACTCCAGCTATCTGCACACCCGTGTTACTGCTGTAGGTAATATAGTTGTCACATTAGCCAAGTTATAGAATCAGCCTAATTGCCCATCAACAGAGGAATGGACAAAGAAAATGTGTTTATTGTATGTTCAATATAAACAATAAGCTTTTATTCAGCCTTAAAGAAGAATAAGTTATAGCCTCTGTAGAAATACAAGTGGAGAGGCTCATATTAAGTAAAATAACCAGACTTGGCAAAATGAATATTGTGCCTTTGCCTCACTTGTGGATTCTAGATTTTATGTAGATGTATAAAATCACTTACATGTGACATGTAAGCAGAAGTAAGATTCTCCCAGGGTAAGAGAAGGTCTAGAGGAAGTGAGGAAAAGGGGCGTCTTGGGATTGAATAGGGTCAAAATACATAATCTACTTGAATAACAATATCTTTGTGAAACCCATCGATGTATAGAATGAATATATAGCAATGAAAAAATTATCCCAGGATACTCCACTTAGGGAATGACAAATAGCTTTTGCATCTAGGTTCGCTTGCTTTGAAGGCGCGCGCGCGCGTGTGTGTGTGTGTGTGTGTGTGTGTGTGTGTGTGTGTGACACTATGTACTGCATGTGAAGTCAGAGGAGAACTTTCACAAGTGGGTTCTCGCAATCCACTTTTTCAGATCTACTTTGCGGGTTAATGCCAAAGGAGGGGTATGGGAGGGAAGAAAGGGCAGCTTTTTGTCCAGCGATCTGCCCACGGATCCATCACCCCACCAGTGCCCAGACACACGCCCGCACCAGTCACCCAGATGAAAGTCAGTGGGCCACACACGCACACAAAAGGACTCTAGAGGTTGGAAAGAAGAAGGGATCGGGCAATGTGGGGAGAAAAATGACCTAAATTCATTGTATTCATGGATGCACCGCTAAAAGAAGAAAAATAAATTTTAAGAAAGAACACAGTAAGAAAGACAGTAAGTCAAAGACAAACAAATGGAACAAAACAAAAAAGCCACGGTCCTGCTCGCTCTGAGCCGAGGTCTCAGAGCTGAGCCACGTCACTGGCCTTGACGGTCCACTCTACACTAGAAGACCCTATGCCAGCCCACCTCAGTACTGCCACAGCTCTGAGAACAGCCACAAGGCTCGGCTGCCCACAGCCATGTTTCCTTGTGACTCAGTCTATTCCTTCATCTGCTTGTCTAGTCCACGAATGTCCACTAGACTCTACCCCTGGGAGCGGAGGACAGAAGAGCAAAGGAAACGGGTTCAAGTCCTGCCTTGTGGGATAGCACGTTCTGGTACAAAGAGTTGGCAGCTTGTGGGCAGTGAGGGACACCTATTCATTTTTTCTGGCTGAGTCAGAGACATGGAAACTCCTTAAATATCATAGTTGCCTTCTGGGACCCCTGAAGTCTGAAATCTTCAAGATGCATGAAGGGCCTGACCCCATCGGAGTGTAGCAGACTGTGTGTGATTCCAACGCAGCAGACTGTGTGTGATTCCAATGTTACGTAGCCACAGTCGCTGCACTTGTTGAAGAGAATCAGAAAAACTTCGCTCCACCGAGGTTTTATCTTTCACCTGATAGCAATTTTAGGCATGGAAACCACAGGGTGGAACTACCAAGTAAACAGGAATCTTGGCAGCACGCAATGTTTTAAGGTGGAAATTCCACTTCTGCTTCCCTGTAATGATCAACTTTGGTCTAAGGGGAAAAAAAAAAGTGGGGGTTACGTGGTGCTGGGGATTGAACTGAGGACTTTGTACCTGTGAGGCAAACATTCCACCAGCAGAGCTGTATCCCCAGCCCTGACTTCTGCATTTGTCTTCCTCGTGCAAGCATTACCACCTAGTTGGCCATCAGCTAGGATAGGGGGCCATGATGGACGATAATGTGATGTTTTTCCTCTTGGACAATTTGAGACTCGGCTGCAGCAGGGCAGCCACGGCCGACCTGGCCGTACGCTCAAGCGGATGCCCACAGCACATGCGGTTCTGCCACCACTGTATACGCTTAGTGGTATACCAAGTATGCACCACTGTTTTCCCATCTTCAGATGAAGAAACTGAGCTTAGACAGGAATTGTGCCTGTGACCCAGAGCGACTGATTGAGAAAGTTGGCGTCCAACCAGGTCTGTTCCAGAGCCAAAGACTTGCCCGTGAGCCGGGCTTGCTTCCTTCAAGAAGAAGAGAGGCTACACTTGTCCTGGGTTCAAGGTGGGGGCCAGGAATTCCATTCCAGTTTTTTCTCTGGGTCGTGTGCGCCTATGCACAGACATAAGTGTTTGTGCCTGCAAGCACGTATGAAGGACGTCTAGAGGAGCACATTGGGGTGCTGTTCCGTGACCTGCCTGTTCTACTGAGGTACCAGGTGTCTCCACGGCCCTTGTCTCGGCCTGACTGGATGTCACCAAACCCCTATGATCCTCCTGCCTCTGCCCTCTGAGAGCTGATTGTGACTGTTTACATATACCTGACTTATTATATATATGCTAGAATCCAGTACCAGTCCTCATAATCACTAAGTAAGCACTCTTGATGGCTAGTCATCTCTCCCTCCCCAACTCAGACTTCCTTTCTTTTTTTAATATTTTAAATTTTAACATATATGTAAATATATATATAAACTTTGCCATATATATGTCAGAGGGCACTATGTGTCTCTATGGAAGACCTAAGGTGACTTCAGGAATCATCCTGGATTGCTTCCACCTCCTTTTTGCTTTGCCATGAGACTTCCCTGAGTCCTAGCCTAGGAAGTGCAGACTGCCTCCATTTCCACCTGGCATTTTGACATGGGATCTAGGATCTGAACTCAGGACCTTCTGCTTGTGAGGCAGAGTCTTAACCCCTGAGCCATCTCTCCAGACTTCCTTTCTAAAGCTGCACTTTACTCATATTAATTACACCCCCATGCACAGAAAGCAAATGGTACACATAACTATGTAACTGACATATTGGTGACCGATGAAATATCATCTATGTACTATAGGCAAGTCTTCAATGTTCATGAATTTTGACATTCAATTTCTTTACTTGTTCTGGAGTCTTTGCCATTTTTTGTAGCATTTCGTGTAGTTCTCAAAAAAAAAAAAAACAAACTTAGCGAGTCTATGTAGTACTATATTTTTACTGCCTGATGTAGGAGATGGTCCCATGTTTGTTGCCCTAGCAACAAAACCAAAAGGAACGAGACTTGTGCACAGGACATAGACTGACACAAAGGAATGTGTTGCCTAGTGAGTTAGCAAACTCCTATTTCCTCTGTTCCTGGGTGTGTGAGTACATAAATGTCTGTTGAATGACAATATGACATAAACCCTCATGTACCACATGACAACTTGAGGCTCAGTGATCCCTGAGGTCTCCTCTAGGTCGATGCTTGTACTTGCCTCATGGTAGAACCATGTGCACTGTTAATATACCTGGTGTGACTCGATTAGCTCACTGTGTGGGCAATAGTCTGTTTCCATGACGTCTCATTTCCTTACTAATCACACAACAGATATTGGCTACCAATCGTTTGACAACCAACAACCAAGCATTGAATCCTTAGAGAGGTGAAGTTAATAATAATAATACTTGAGTGATTTCTATGGACCAGATATTATGCCAAGCACTTCATATATCATGTTTAATATATCCAGGAAGTAGGCCCTGGAATTGACTTCATTGGAGTGGTAAGAAAACTGAAATTCAGACAGAGTCGTTTTAGAATTTGTCAAAAAAGATGAATTGAGAACTCACCTACTTGTTTGTGTAGTACCTAACTATAACCTCATTCTGCCTTCTGCTCTTCTTGACGAGGTCACTAACAATGACTAGTCTGTATTGGGGTACACCATGATCCTGTATTGGGGTACACCATGATCCTGTATTGGGGTACACCATGATCAGACAGTGAGCTAAGCATACCGAACATATTCTTTTGTAAGCAAGGATGGGGTTTATTAAAGCCTATGAACGCAGACTTCAAGCGTAAAGGCAAAGAGAAAAGGGGGTGCCCAGCAGAAAATCCAACGCACCTCAGATCCCAGTGTTAGACTTCTAGAAGCAAAGCCCCTGGACACGTGTTTGCTAAGTCTTTTAGGATGTGACTTGTGAGGTTTCCTGTGCTGTGAGTGGGACTTAACCTATCCTTATCTTACTTCATAGAAAAAAAAAAAGAAAAAAGGAGCATTATAGAGTTTGAGACCAGCGCTCTGACCAGAAATACAGGGGACGGCCCTGCTTGATCAGTGTGACCCTACATTTAGTTTTTCAGTCCTGTCTTGTCATCTGGAAAAATTTTGATAACTCTTCTTGAGTCATACTAAGAATTTAGCTGTGGCTTATGAGGCTAATATCTTAGGTTGGTAATGGTCTACACTCTACTCAAAAAGAATTCTAAAAACCGCACCCTTTACTTATTAATCTCCAAACACGGAAAATACCATCAGAACAGAGTTAAGTCAGAAAATAACGAAAACAATGTAATGAGTTTCTCCATTAGATTAAATTTACCAACTAGTTAAGCAAAGCACAGAGGATTCTTATGAAGATTTTTTTTGTTAAAATTTAGCTAAAACAAAGACTAACTGAAAGACCTTTTTTGTTGTTTTTTTTTTTTTTAAAGAAATGGCAACAGTAGGTGTTTTTCCACTCCATATTTGACCAAAAAGTGTGTGGAGAGCCAAAATTCTTCCTAGGGGTGGGGACATTGCCCTGGGACAGGAAATCCACTCCTTGGACTGAAGAGGAAGCAGAAGACAGGAGAACTGAAAGGTCACAGATTCTGCTCAGCTTTGGCTGCTCTAGAACGCTAACCAGAGCGCCCTATACCGGTGTCTGCATGTCACCACCTGCAGCTACGTCAGGGACATCGAGAGTCATGTCGTCACTCTTAAAGCGCTGCTTTTCCATGTACTTATCACATTCAGCACCCCAGGAACTCACCAACTAAAGCACCCCCCCCACCCCCCAGTCTTACCTGAGTCATTCACATTCCCTTCCGTGGTTGTCAGGCTCCTGGGACGGACCGAAGTCAAGTGTCCCTGTGTGGTCCCAGCTGGGATCAGAGAACAGCATTGAGGGACTGGGGAGATGGCTCAAGTGGTTACAGCCTTTGCCTCACAAGCACAGGGACCTGAGTTCAAAACCACAGATCCCATGCAATAAGGTTGGACGAGTAATCCAAGATGATTCCCTCACGTCATCCTTGGACCTCCACAGCCACATATGTGCAAGTGCCCTCTTGTATAAATGCACACACACACACACGTACACCCACCACATGTAAAACACACACACATGCACATGCATGCACACACTCTTGAGAGGTAGGGGAGAAACATTAAGAAGACTTCCTGAACACACAGCGCTCACTTCCAGAGCATGAGAAAGACCCTGGAGGAAGAAGCACAGGAACAACGCGTCCACAGCGTCCAGTCCTGCACAGAGGGTACGGCACACACTTCAAACTTGCGACAGCGGGAAGAAGCCGCCATCACTGTTGCTGCCCGATCATCAAACACTCAAGTGGTCTCACTGAACAATCTGCGCTAAACCTTAATCTCATATAATCCCCCCCTGTGGCCCATGGGGAAAGTCATTGTCTCTTATAGGGGAAGAGGTTATGCTTTCGAAATAACATCCCCAAGTTCGCATAGTTAGTGAAAGGTAGAGTTGGTTTAAATTCACGCCCTGCTGAGCCCCAAGTCACGGGCTTATAAATCTTATCACACGGCAGAAGGTGTCCACATACCCTGAACATATGTGAACAATCCAGCCAGTGCTGCACTTGGCAGTGCCTGCGGTAGACTTTTGTAATTAACACAGTAATAATGAAGTTCAGACTCAGTTGCCAAAGATGTTGATTTCTCTGATTTGGGCTGGGGGCCTCTGATTTGTTAAAATGCCCTTTGGGTTATTTTTAAAGACCAGGGCTGGTCTTGAAAGCCCTAGGCTTCCTTCCCCATTTTGTAGATCTCATTGTGAGTTTGCGCACCTATGGAAAGTACTTAACAATATTGGGCATCACAAAGGGGTGGGGAGGGTCTGTTCAGAACCCATCCCGGGGACATTAGTTAAGAAACACCTAATAACATTCACTGTGAGCATGGGGACAAGGTCTGCTCACCTGGCTTGATGGACAGCTCCAGGTTTAACTTGTAATCGTTCATTGGGCCGGGGTGTTCGACCCGGCAGCAGTAGATGCCGCTGTCCTCCGGGCTCACATTCTCTATGGTCAACGAAACGTCTCCTTGGTCAATGTTCCCCTTTAGCTGGTATCTGCTGGATTTCTGGTAGATTACTTTCCTCTCATCCGTGCTCAGCACCGTACCGGCGCATTTTGACAAAGGACAGGACCCTCTGCCCCAGCACACAGGCTCGGGTGTCCCTGACTTTGGGGTGTAGCTGCAAGGCAGGTGGGCATTCTCGCCCACCTCGGCTGTATAGGTCTCTCCCGAAGACCCTGAGAAGAGAAGGGAGAAGAAAGTCAGGCCGCGGGCAGAGCGATGGCCCATCAGGAGGAAACGCAGGAGGACTGCTGCGCCGCTTGGAGAATGAACCTCAGGCTTAAGAGGTAGCAGAAAGGCCTGTTAGACACATCTGTGGCGGCACGTGCCTGTTCCCGTGGGCCTCAGGAAGTAGAGACGGAAGTATGGAAAGGTTGCTGCCTGCCTGTCGTAGTCAGCCACAGGTGTCAACTTGACGGTTGAGGGTTTGAGCTCTGGGCACATTTGTGGCTAATTAGTTGAGTTGGGCCCGGAGCAAGCCTGCAGGAGATTGTCTAGCTGATGGGGAAAGCCCAGCTGGTGGGCGGTTTTAGACCCTGGAACAAAATACAGAGAGATGGTTGAAGGAGTTGGCATCTTTTTGGACACTTGGCCAGACATGCTGGTCTGGCAAGTAAGGATCGTCCCTCTCTCAGCCGGTACGTGGTGATGGTGTGGCCAGTTCCCTCGGCTCCGGTGTTGGTGCGTGCTCTCCTGCCAAGCTGGACTGAGAACTGTAACCGGACTGTCATAAGGAAATAAACCCCTTGTTCCCTTAAAAGCCGTTTGATGGTCATTTGTCAGCAACCATGTAGGCGACTGCAACACTGCCCACGCCTCATGGCACGTGCCCAGGCCAGCTTGAGCTACCAGACACTTTCCTAGAATGCAAACAAGCAAGCCGTGTGTGTTGACACATGCCGGGGAGCAGGTGGCAGGAGGCTGCCGTGAGTTTGAAGCCAGTTTGCGCTGAAGTTCAAAGCTAACGAGCGCTAGGGAGGACGGAGAACTCAATCCCCAGAGGTTCCGGTTCATTCGGTCTCAGGCAGAGCCTGGGAACTCATATTTCTAACAGTTCCTCCGTGTCGAGGATCCTGGACCTTCACCAGAAACACTGCTCTTGTGGAGAATTGTGGACCGGTTCTGCAAATATAATCAATGATGCAATGGAAGCTGACAACCAGGGAAATGGTCTCCTGTCTACGCTACTTTGGTCATCGGCCAAGAGTGAAATAATCTCTCACTCATCTCTCCCTCTCTTTCTCTCTCATAAAAACCGTTGACAAAATAAGAGGCTTGCGTATTTGAAACTACTCACAAGTTGCTTTAAGGTTTAAAATGAACTCCTTTTTAGTACCCGCGCATGCTCGCATCTATGCAGTAAAAACACGCCATATAAAAGGGGTACAGCAAGCATACTTCCTTATTTCCCAGCTCCCTGTCCTAGAGCCCAAACATAAAACCAGCCATGTATTTCTGCCCCCCAGCAGGGCATCACACCGACAGAAGCCAAATGCAGGCTGCTTGGTCTGCCCAGCACGGGAGCAGCGGGAAGCCCTGTGAGAAGTATCTGTCATGGCGCATGCGTCTGTGTGGATCTCAACAGGTGGAGACAGGGGCATGGAAGGTCTAGACCACTGCGTCCAGGTGGCCTTGCTATTTGATGGACAGATCACGTGTGTTTACTCAGTCCCATATTGGTGGACTTGTAGGTTGCTCTATAGCAACAACATTACTATGAGAATTCATCTGTCTCTCTGTCTCTCTGTCTCTTCTCCATGCAGGAGCATTCCCCAACTACAAAGGTGCATGAGCACACTTACGTTTTAGTAGCAGCAGCAGCAGCAGCAGCAGCAGCAGGTCCAAGAAAAGATGTGAAAACATGGCTTTTCGAGAGGAAAAAGTCAAAGAATGGCCCGGTTTGGGCCGTGTGGAGTCTCTGGCTAAAGACGGTTCTTCCTCCCACAGTCACGAGTGGTGGCCCCACCCACCGAGTGTCAGGCCGCACACCACAGCGTCTGACCACCAGTGGTGCCTATTCCGATGCTGTTCTGTCTGGTCGCAGCGAGAGAAGTCCTGGTTCTCTGTCAGCACTCTGACATTTAGCACGTCTCAAGAAAAAGGAAGTAGCATTTCAGCGAAAGGCAAACACGAGGATTCCCTTCTCTGTGGGAGTACTGGCGGTGAGTGCTGATTGGGTGGGGGGAAGGGCGCTTGCTTTCATGGTGGAACCACTAAGGTATCACCCATGCAAGTGCCCAGCACATGCAAGGCAGGCAGTCCTTCGGTGTGCTCATGTGTGTCAGAGGGTACCGTGTGCCCGTGCAGGCCCAAGGGCGACTTCGGGAATCATTCTAGCTTGTTCTACCTCCTTCTGTGCCTTGCTATGGAGTTTCCCAGACTCGGCCTCCCAGGGTTGGAAGTGCAGGCTGACATCATCTCTGCCCAGCAGGGATCCAAACTCAGGTCCATTTTCTGTGGATGTGAAGCTTTCACTCCTGAGCCACCTCTCCAGCCCCAGGCAACTCTTATTAAACTCATTGCATCATAAACATGCGTAAAAAGACATAAAAACAAAAAAGGAGACTTGTTGGGAAGAAGAGAGCTGTCAGTGGGAGTACGAGGAATGAGAAAGGGGCTCCGGGCGTGAAAATGAGTAAAATCCGACCTATACATGTACAAAATTGTCAGGAAAGAAAACAGAAAAAGCATCAGTCACAGCAGGCAGAGCGCCCTCTAGTGTCTCAGGGAAACTAGTCTGCAGTGGACGATGCGCCGCAGGCTGGTTAGAGAATTCATCTATCTGCTCATGTCCGTGCATCCGTCAGGCTGGGGCCAAGGGCACGTGTTCTTGTAGCACCTGTGAGGTGCCAAGCATTGGACCGGGCACTGGAGAACCAAGCGGTGAGTGCACAGTCCTTGTGGTTCTTGCCCTTGTTCCAACAGGGGTTACACTATGTCCTCTGAGCTCGTGGGGTCTGTGTGTGTGTGTGTGTGTGTGTGTGTGTGTGTGTGTGTGTGTGTGTGTCGGAGGGCACTGTGTGTCCCTGTGGAGACCTACGGGTGACTTCCAGAATCACCCTGGATTGCTCTTAGCTTTTGCTCTGGAGTTTCCCAGGCTCTGCCTTCCAGGGCCAGAAATGCAACCACCACCATTTCTGCCTGACGTTTTTTCCGTGGGTTCCAGGATCCAACCTCAGAACTTTCTGCTTGCCCGAGTGACATAGAGTCCTTCGAGTGTCTCTATTTACTAAATTTATAGGACAAGTTAACTGTGGCGCGACATAAGGGAGATTTGTGTGGCTGGAACCGCCTACCACAAGGCGTAGCTAGAGGCAGAAGTAGGAGGCTGCTGCAGGCGGGGCAGCCGTCAAGAAGGCAGAAAGAGGAAGCGAGGCCCGGCTGCAGCCTCAAGCCCATCTCCTGTGACAAGCCTTCCTCCAGCAAGGATCCATCCTTTTCTAAATTGTGTGTGTGTGTGTGTGTGTGTGTGTGTGTGTGTGTATAGAACCAAGGACGAATTCGGGAACCACCATGGACGCCTCCACCTCCTCCTTGTTTACTCTGCCCCGGGATTCACAGGCTCTGCTCTACAAGGGCCAGAAATGCAGGCCGCCCCGGCTCCCGCCAGGCGTCTATACATGGGGTCTAGGATCTGAACTCAGGACCTTCCACCTGCAAGGCAGAGGCTTAACCCGAGCCACCTCTCCAGGCCCCTGCTGGTGTTTTTTAATGTGAGACCTGAGATCTGAACTCAGGACCTCTCTGCTTGTGAGGCAGAGTCTTAAGCCCTAAGCTTTCTCTACAGTCCAAAGCTCCACCTTTTAAAGATATCAGGAGCTTTCCAAGCATTAACAGCAGCTAAGGATGCACACACATGGGGGGAGGGGAGGGACACTCATGTTCAGACAGACCTCAATGTTTTACTTCTTTTCATCCACACAAGGAGCTTTGTGTCTGTTACCCTAGGGGAGGGCTTCAGGCATGAATTGTGGGACTGTGTTGAGTTCTAATCATGCCATTCATTACTGAGGGAGCAAGTCAGCATCGGGTGCTGCCAGTCCTCTGAGCGGCTTCTGGATACCTTCAATGCAAACCTTTCCCACGAGGAGGGAACCGTGCATCTTCTGAAAACCTCATTTCCTCATCTCGCAGCCTCAAGAAAACACATAATTAGTGATTTAGAATAAGAACGTGTAGGCCACAGGAGCTGAACTTAGGTAGCCAGGTTTACACACAGGTCCCATGTTTAGTCCATTTCCCATATCATGAAATGCCCGCGACTAGACAGCTTATAATGAAAAGAGGTTTGTGTAGCACAGTTCTGGGGCTCAGCCTTGCCCGAGGTCTGGGAAGACCCGAAGTAAGCAAGCAAGTGTTACCTTTTGGTGACAGCTCACCTTAGGCTTGCTCTGTGGGTAACAACCTCCTGTCAAGAACCATCTCCGGGTTCCATGAGAACTCTCTTTGGAGGGGGTGGGGGTCTCCGAGGTCCTGCCTTTTAAAGGTGCCCGTCTGTCAAAATGGTGGCCAGCTTTAAGTACAGGATCCTTTGGAGCTCAGCCCACCTCCAAGCAGGGAATGTGGCCAAATGTTCAAATTAAAGCAATGTGGAAAGCTGGCATGGAGGAGTCTGGTCGTGGGATGGCGAGGTGGCTCAGTGGGTGAAGCACTTATACACACACACCTGGCTGCCAAAGTCAATTCCTGGAGCGAGAAAGCGCAGGAGAGAAGTGAATTCCAGAAGTTGTTGTCTGATCTCCACATGCAGCACAAGTATGCCTCCTCCCTCTCTCTCTCTAGTATTTTTAAGAAAGAAGCCTTGCTCTTGCCCCTCCAAGTCTACCCTATTTCCCCCACCTATGCTTTAGGTTTCAACTTTGACTAGATGTGTGCCCAAAGAAAACACACTGACACAGATCTTAGCACACATCTACTTTTGTACCCTGAATTTTCTTCTAGCTTTTAATTTGCTAAAGTTGCTTAAGACAAATCATAGCTGTGTTACTTCACCCTCTTTGTCAATGGGCATCCACTCTTAAAAAAACAGGATGGCTGAAGAGATGATGACTCAGAGGTTAAGACTCTGTCTTACAAGCAGAAGGTCCTGAATTCAGATCCCAGGTCCCACGTAAAAATGCCAGGTAGAAATGGTGGTGGTCTACAGTCCCAGTCCTGGTGGGCAGAGGCTGGGAAATCCCAGAGAGAAGCAAGGAGGTAGAAGCAATCCAGAATGATTCCTGAAGTCACCCTTGGTCCTCCACAGGGACACACAGTATCCTCTGACACACACACACACCACATAAAAATAAACCAGTAAATAAATGAGATTCAGTTGCATAATAAAAATACCATGGTGCCCCAGAAGAGGATACAAATATCCAGGATCAGAAATATCAAAGATCTCCAGCCAAATTTAACTTAATAAATACTATTCCAAACTCTCTACGGTGAAAGGCAAAGAGAAGATTCTAGAGTCTCGGGAGAAAAGAAGCCAATTCTGTCAGCAGGCATCTCCGTAAGAACCCTACAGACTCCCCCTTCTCCTCTCCGCTCCCCTCTCCTTTCCTTCCATGCTGCCATTGTTAGAAATCAAGCCCAGGCTCCCAGGCTCAATCTCCTACTAACCTGAATGTAACTCCCAGCTCCTGGATATACGTTTTTCTGATCAGCACATGGAATTTGCTCCAGAAGCAATCAGGTGCTTCATGAAATATGTTTCAATGAAATTTTAATCTGACCACAATGAAATTGAGCTCTAAATCAGTAACAAGAAACATTTTCAACATCGCATAAACAACCTGAAAACCAATAAATAAATCAAGGAAGAAACCAAGATGGAAAGATTTAAATTTCTCAAAACAAATGGAAACGGAGACAGATACAATACCATACTACTAAGAGGAAATTTTTTTAAAACATTTGCATTTTTTTATTATTTATTCAGTTGTGCGTGTGTGTGTGTGCAAGTGTGTGTATGTATGTGTGTGTAGAATCATGGGCGAATTCGGGAACCACCATGGACGCCTCCACCTCCTCCTTGTTTACTCCACTCCGGTATTCACAGGCTCCGCCCTACCAGGACCAGAAACGCAGGCAGAAACGTGGGGTCTAGGATCCGAACTCAGGGCCTTCCTTCTGCAAGGCGGAGGCTTAACCCCTGAGCCACCTCTCCAGCCCCTAAGAGGAAATTTTTATCACTTGACCCCCAAATCAAAAAAACAAAAAGACATGAAATAACCAATCTAGTCCCTTAAAGAACTGAAAAAATAAGAATAAACATAGGATTAGGAGTGAGAAAGAAGCAATGAAGATCAGGGCAAAATACAAGAAATGGGAAGCTGAAAGATTAGAGGGGTTGGTTGCTAAGGGGTTTGAGTCTGGACGGTTCTGTCATTGAGGGAGCAAGTCATGTGGTCACTTCTGTTACTGCACATGAAACTTGCCAATATGCACCTGATTTTAGTCATATACAAGTCGAGTTATGCATAGGCATGGGATGGTAAATAGGAAATTTCCTCTAAAAGTTCATTAAAGGACAATTTGCCCTACTTCATATGCACCTAAAACCAGTTTAAGCAAGATCAGCTCTACCCATCTTCTTACCAGGAGGTGCTGAGTATATCTTTGATTGGACACTGTCTAGGTTTAGTGGTTCCCAGGGGAGGAGCACTCTACTGCATTGTTTTGAGAGGGGCGTCTGAGGAGCCCAGTGAAGGGAGGGGTTCAGGATTGCTAGGTGCACTGTTTGGAGACAGGTGTATAGGCACAGAATGTGCTGGTAACAGCATGTAACTCCAAGTGCATTGTAAGAAATGGGGGTGGGGTGGGGGATGGTAGTACTCAGCTCAACCAAAGGGGGACCCCCGGTTCCTAAGCTATTCCCTACGCTTCCTGCCCCCGTGAGAACTCTTCAGCTATTCCACATCTTTACTAAAATCATCCTGTCAGACTTGGTAATATCGTTCTAGAACGATGACACGATTTCACAGGAGGGTTTTTAAGGCTAAACGATTAACGGGAAACAGATAAATATTGCCGAAACATGGATTTATAGACATACGCAATACTTAAAAAGCCAACATTCAAATAAAACAGAAAACACTGCTACTATGTTAGCTACTCCAAAATTATGTGTCTCTTCCTGACCACAACACACCTACTTCTATAGGTAACTATTATTAATTTGCGGTAAAAGCTTTATTTTTTTAAGTCTGGTTTCATGCATCCCCTGCTAGCTCCAACTTGGTGTGTCCCAGAAGGTAATCTTGAACTCCTGATCCTCCTGGGGCGTGTTACATGGTATAGACTTACAGGGCTGCCACTTAATGTATTAAGGAAGTTTTCCTCTATTTCTAGCATTCTAAGACTTCGTTGCTGGTTTACAAATGGATACCTAGCTTATAAATGCTTTTTATACATCTGTTGAGAAAGCCAGTTTTTCTTCTTCAGGTTGTTCTAATGGGTTACATTCTGTTTCACATTCTTGAAACACAATTAGCCCCAAACAGTATTTTTTTCTTTTCTGTTGTCCGTAGGAGTCTGCGTAAGATTAGAATTGCTTCTGTTCTCTGTGGTATCCAGCAATGTTGCCAGCAAAGATATTTGAACTTGAAGCACTCTGAAATTTTGACTGGATTCCTTCTTCGTAATGCATTAGAACTATTTAGGTTTCCTATTTGAAAACCAACACTGATAATTTTGTCAACTTTCCCTAAATTTAACATGCATTGGTATAGGGTGTCCATATTTTATATTCTCTCAGTTATCGCTCTGACTTGTCTTCCTACCTACTTTTTGCAGCTCTTCTGGGCATGACACACAAAAGCCGAAGGCTCCAGTACCATTTAAGCCTCGGACACCACAGCTCTTCAGGTCAGACACAGAGAGCTTGTCTGCAGTCCGAGCACCTTGTTGGGGGTGGAAGGGGTGGAAATGAGCTTAAGAAGGATTTAGGGTACGTCTTCTCATTCTCGTATCACACCCTGAAATGAGCTCTATAATCACCGGGTTTAATAAAGTTGCCCTAAAGATTGGTTTGCCAAACTAAGACAACACGACTGTCAAAAATGGATTTTCTTGGCTAGCCTGGAACTTTCTTGCCCTTGCAACGATCTCCAGAACGGGATTCCAGGTGGAGCCACCACACCTGGTTGTATTATACGAGTTTCCCAATAGCCACAGATCCAACTGACCTCAAAGGGGTATGCAAAGCTCCAATTAAATTGGGTATTGTTTCCAAGTCTGCAACTGGCCCCAGCTTAACCTCAAGAGCGCCACTTACTGGCAATATCTTGACACTGCACTATGAGGCCAGGTCTTAAATCTTCAAAGCTAATTATTAGTTATGCAAAAGACAACTCACAGAATTCGCAAAAACATACACAAATACTTGCGAGCTTAAACATACAATTTTTAAAAGGCAGTAAGGATATTTGCTGACCTTTGATAGTATTCTAAATATGCTGTAGAAGATGTAGGGCTTCGTAGCAATCAGCTCATTTAACCTTTGCAACAATCCTATCATTTTTATTTAATTATTAGTGTATCTGTGATACTTCAGGATCCGGTTAACCAACTAGATCATGACCTGTCAACTAAACCCAATCTAGTGTCTAATTCAGCACTCCTTTTTTTAATTTTTTAAATTTATTATTTATTCAATTGTGCTTGTGTGCGTGTGTGTGTGTATAGAACCATGGGCGAATTCAGGAACCACCATGGACGCCTCCACCTCCTCGGTTACTCTGCCCCGGGATTCACAGGCTCCGCCCTACCAGGACGGGAAATGCAGGCTGCCCCCACTTCCGCCCGGCGTCTATACTTGGGGGATAGGATCCGAACTCAGGACCTTCTGCTTGCAAGGCAGAGGCTTAACCCCTGAGCCACCTCTCCAGCCCCTAATTCAGCACTCCTAAAGAATGATTTTGTCAAGAAAAAAAAAATCTAATGATTATTTCACAACATTTAAAATTACTAAAATTCAAACTTCATTGTCTAGCTAACATTATAGCAGGGTAGACAGGGTTTGAAGAATGGAAGCGAGTGCTTAGGCCAATGAATGCCTACTTCCCATCCTGATTCTGCTTCTAGCTAGTTGTGTGGCCTCGGGAAAGTTAACTTTAGTCCTGACTTTCTTATCGACGTGTAGAAATAAGGACTCCGTTTCCCTGAGAACGCACGATGATCGGGTTACAGCAGTCTCTGCCGTCAAGGCTTTCTCCACACAAGCTTGAGTCTGGGCTCCCATCTCAAGGAAACACACTGCTGAGCACACAAGTCTCTGAACCACCATGAGTTCAGGGAACTAAAGTGACCCAAGAGCTCAGCGGCTGGAACAGTAAGTAATCTTTCTGGGACTCCCACCCAAGACTGAATTCGCAGGAACAGTCATCGAAACATAAAGTTCCTGTCTTTTAATTCTACCGGGCTCTCCTCATTTTAGAGCTTGAGCAAACTTTTTAATGAAACAAGTCTAAAGATTTCACAATGTCCCACACAAAGCTTCACACCCTTTATCATTCTTAAAGCAAATGGAACTTTTTTCAAGAATGATGCCTTGTTATTACTTTAAAACTTTATTATCACTCCAAAAATAGGACTATCCCACACAATGGCAAACACTTTGCTTTTTAAGATTCATTGCTCTAATACATTCATCTGCCTGTACTTGCTCCACAGCTGCACTGCTGTCTATTGCATCTCACAACTGAAAAGTCTGTCAAGGAAAAAACATCTTTTATATTTTTAGTTATAACTCTTTTAAGACTGTCCAAGAGAAAATAAACTAGTTATTTGCCAAAAAGGAAAAAAAAAAAAAAAAAAAGAAGGGAAGAGGGACGCTCCCTCAGGGTCTTTCATTCATCTCGTCGACCAGCACGCACAGGGCAGCGTCCTTCTCTAGGATCTGGTCCCTCCGACGGCCTGACTTTTCCCTCTGCTGCTCACTCTGCCCGGCGCGGTCACCGCCATCGTCAGTGTCCATGGGCTCCGTCTTCACGCGCAGCCCTGCGTCCGAGTGGGGCAGGTCGTCGGGCAGAGAGGCCAGGCAGCTCTGGATCATCTCGATGACGCGCTCCAGGTGCTTCTGGAACCGCTCGGCCGTCTCCAGCCGCTGGCGCTTCTGCACCTCCATCATGACTCTCAGGGTCTCTCGCGCCTGGTGGGGTCGGTACTCGTTTATAAGGTGATGCACGTGCACGAACAGCAGCTTGAGGTCCTCGAGCTTTTCCTCCCGTTTCACACTCCCGGGGCTCCTTATTAAGATGTCCAGCAGGTCCAGGAAGTTAATCAGTATAGACATGTTGAGTTTCCTCAGCTCCTTCTTGTGGTCAAACTGCATAGGATGAAGCCGTTCGATGCCCTGACTTTCCAAAGGGCGGATGATAAGATCGTCACACTGGAACTGGTTACCAAACATCATGTAACTGTCTTTAATAGGAGGCGGCGGCTTGGGAGCCAGGCCTTCCAGAATGTTCTCATCCGTGTACTCCTTGATGTACTGCATGGGAGGCGGGGGCAGCGCACTCACCTGCTGCGGCTCCCCCATTGTGACCGAACAGGAAACCTGCAGAGAAGAGCAGAGACTCAGAGAGGAGCTGCAGCGTAACCCTCCCCTTCAGGGACAGCCAGCAGAATTGCTTTCTTTAATCTCACAATTCAGGTTCTGAAAAAGATTGTCTTCCCAGTTTCCAAAATTAACTTATATATCAGAGAAAGAACACCAACTTTTTGTAATTAAATATTATGCTTTTGATTATCTACATATTTTCCCTTACATCAATATTTTCATTGGCATCAAAACGTTGCTTTATCATTCCATCCATGAAGAAAATCTGGGGAGCTAGCAAGGCCGCGATCAGATGGTGCCCACGAAGGCACCAGGACATGGTGGCCTTCAGCTTGGCATCACAGTACCACTCGACAGTCCTGACCTAATGAATCATTCTGAGGGGCCAGCAAGACGGTCAGCACGCAAGCTGGAGACCTACGTAATCTCTGGAGTCCACACCATGGACAGACCCAGCCCCCCCAAAACCTAAACTTGGGGGTCTTTTGTATTCTACTAACACGACGTGCTACTGTGATTTAAGAACAAACCTCTTGAAAACCTCAGCTGTGATTTAATAAGTTAAAATACAGCACACGCACGTGGATTAGAAAGCGTCAGTCCTAAGAACGGCGCCGAGCTAACTCCCCGCCGCCGAGCAGCGACTTCCTAGAGCAGCGGCCGTGGACGGCTCTTCTAGCCCCTCCACTGGTAATCCACGTGCTACCAGGCACATCCCATCGCTCTCCTCTTTTGTGCAGACACAACACGCATGCTGCCTACCGCCATCTTTTCATCACAACCACGTCTGCTTTCTAGCACAGCTTTCCAAATCACTTATAACTGTAAACACTGACAAAATACTGCTAAATTTCATGCTCTCTGTATTATTCTTTTCTGGAGGAAATGACAACCCGATTCCCTGTGTTGGTGGGTAGTAGATTCTATGCAAACACATTAACTTTCCTACATAAGATTCAAACTCCACAACTGTGATGATTACAACAGTCCCCAGTTACTCCATTTTAAGTGCAGAAATATTATCCAAGGAGAGAATTCCTAATGTTTTTATGTTGATCTTACCAGTTTCAGGACACACAGCCTGAACAGCAGGACAGTGCTAACAGCACCAGTGCAGCTGTGAAGCCCGAGGGGGCGTGGTCTCATGGCCTGGGGGTGCACAGGATGGTGTGGAGTCAAGTCAAGGGCTCTGGCCACAGACTACACCGACTGAGCGCACTCCTGTATCACTTTGTTGCTCTCCAGTCTGGCCTGAATTCCTCCCACAACAGTCAAGCAGCTTATCTGAGTCTTCAAGGATTAGCGCGTGGTCCCTGAGACATTCTTCTGTCTTCTCATCTCTCAGTACTTTTCCTTCCTTCGACACACTCCCCCCTTCTCAGCTTCTGGGACGCCAACCTTTATGCTTTCCTCCCGCCCACTGTCACCCATTTCCTACTGCTGCCTCCTCTTTCGTTCGACTGTTGAAGCACTTATTAAGCACCTTCTGTGTGCAGAAAAAAAAGACTTCCTACTCGTACAGCAAGCTTAAGCCTGGGGTGGAGGGAGCAGGGCCTCTACAAATAGTAGAATTTGCGACCCCCACACAAACACCCTTTTCTGATAACAGCAAGAAAGTGAAGGAAGGCTGTTCGAAGAACCCAGCCTTGGACTCCCTGGGCCTTCCCAAATCTGTGTCTCCGGCAGCAGCTGCAAATGTTCTTGCTGCAGAAGCAAGGAAACTTTCTGCTATGGCAGAGCCCAGAAAGGACTGTGCTTACAGTTAGCCTGAGCAGAAGCCCAGGGAAGCAGCTTCTAGTTGCTCCCTGGGGTCTCTCCTAGGCCCCTCCGGGCGCCCTCTTTCTAGCTGACACCCAACCCAGTCACAGCCTCCATCTCCTGGGGACTTGTTAGAGGAGCACTGCTGGGCTCCAGCTGCTGCTTCATCTTAATCCCCAGGGAACCCCTCCCCCCATCAAAGACCTTCTTCCCTGCCAGTCTCCCCTAGTTCTACTCTTTATTTTTTTGCCTGTGCGTGTGTTGTCTGTCTGTCTGTCTGATCAGAGGGCACTCTGTGTGCCCATGGAGGCCCCAGGTTGACTTCGGGAATCATCCTGGATTGCTGTCCCTGCCTTCCCAGGGTTGGAAATGTAGGCTGCTGCCATTTCTATGTGGGACCTGGGATCTGAACTGAGGTCTTTCTGCTTTCAAGGCAGAGGCTTGACCCCTGAGCCATCTCTCCAGCCCATCTTCTTGACTTTCAGCATGAGTGGCCCATGCATTTCATCTGGGTTGCCAATGTGCTGCTGCTTCTCCATCCACACTGTGATCCTGGCGTGTCTCATCCAGCTATCAAGATTTCAAAGGCTCTATCATCCAACAATAAGACTGCCTCCTATGTGGCAGGTTCTGCATGTCAGTAGTCACATCAGTTTCTTCTGAGTGGAGCTGCCCTACACTTCAGAAGCAAGCCCTTCCGAGACAAAGTTATCGCTCATCACAAAGAACGCAACGTGACCACCACATAACTTTCTCAGGTGCTAAGCCAGTACCACCCAAGATGATACGGAGAAATTCTCATGCATATCTATAGATAGGGAGTTAAACTAGGTCATTCTAAATTTTTAGTATGTGTGTTGGGCTCTCTGTGTGTGTGTGTGTGTCAGAAGGCATTGTATGTCCCTGTGGAGGACCAAGGGTGACTTTGGGAATCATCCTGTATGGCTTCCTTCTTGTTTTGCTCTGAGATTTCCCAGGCTCCGCCCACCAGGACCAGAAATGCAAGCAGCAGCTGTTTCTGCCAGGCATTTTTAATGTGGGACCTGGGATCTGAACCCAGGACCTTCTGCTTGCAAGACAGAGTTAATCCCTGAACCATCTCTCCAGCCTTAACGTTGGTACTTTTAACCAATTGTAGAAATTTGCCCCATAAAACGATACTGGTACAAGTATACAAGATGTATACACACTACTTGGGAGGTTGGAAGCAATCTACTTCAAGATGTGAGATGTGGATGAGGTTTGCTAGTCTAGAAAACATCAAATAACGGTAAAGAAACAGACAGGAAGGCTTTTATAAACACAGGTATTAATTATGAACAAAGTTGTTCAAACACACATATTCGGGTTTACAAAGGACGATTCAAGTTCTTCCGACGGACTAACCACGCTTACATTTTCTCGCTCTTGCTTAACTGTGCCTTCACCCCTTCAACTCTCGGCCCCATCTCCTGCGTATTCCTACAAGGAGTACGGGGCTGCTAACCCGGCCTGGTTACTTCAAAATAAAACTTTTTACACAGCCCAGTTTGCAGTCCACCGAAGCCTTCTCCGGTGGGGAGCTTCGTCCTCCCGGTTCTTAGACGCAACGCATCACCCAAAGTGCGGGAACACATGCTGGGTACCACGAACCTCTCATCTTTGTTCGCATGCACCCCGGGACAATCCCCAGTTTCATTTTTTGGGGACGACGACCCCAGATCGCAGGGTGGCCAGGAGCAGCGACGGATGGAAGGGCTGAGAAACGGCACCGGGTCTGCTGCAGATCGGGGGTCGTTGCGCAGCGGTTCTCCAGCATCGCTCCTGTGGCTGGGGGCGCCGGGGGGCGCCGGCCCCTTCCAGAAGCATCGCAGCGAGGCTGCGCCCTCCCCTGCCCACCCCCCGCGCCCAGCGCACCGGCTCAGCCCCCAACCGCCCGCGGCCCTCGGGGCTTCGCGCCTCGCCCCCCGCACGGCCCCGCTGACCTGCGGCTCGTCGTCGTCCCGGGCGCCGCGAGCGCCGCGCTGTCCACGCCGGGGCTGCGGGACCCGCCGGAAGTCCCGCCTTCGCGTGGGGAAGTGCAAGGCGAGCCGGAGCCCCCGACGCCTCGCCGCGGGCCGGGAAAAGCCCAACACACGCCCCCCTGGGCGCCGCCCGAGCCGCCCGCTCACCTCCTTCAGCGCCCGCCCTTCCGGAAGCGACTTTCTGCGTCGCAGCGCGACTTCCGCTTTCCTGCCCAGCCCGAGCTCGGCAGATCCTGCCCTGGGATTGGCTGCCGCGGCTGTCCATTAACCGAGATCCCAGGCCCGCCTGAGGCCGACTGCGCCTGCGCATGTCCCCGGGCGGCCGGGCTGGCTTTGGTTGAGCGGCGAGTATGTTTCCTCCTCTTGTTTGCACGCAGTTCTGCAAGCCAAATCGTCACCGTTGGTAAAAGTTAGGAATACAGACAAGCAGTATGCTTTCTATCAACGTCAAGCCGCCATCAAAAAAAGTTTTAAGACGTTGGAGATTTTTAAATAGTTTATTATGTATATTAGGTGTACTTTCAGATATACGATTTATTATGTAATCTGAATAGAATATGTCATCTACACGTTTCTGGAAATACGCGTGAACTTGCTTGGGACTAACATTGTGCATCTTTATTTCTTCTCCGTCCACTTTTATTTTCATTTAGCAATTCAGAGATGCCTAGCTTACCACTTCCAAGCTACAAGTTGTCACGAGAGAAAAGAAATTGAACATAATTTTAAAAAGCTGTACGTAATCCATCTACTTATGTAGCCAAGGCAGGCCTCAAACGTCCCACTCTTATCCTCCCTAGCCCTGGAAACTAGAGGAGTGCAGGATTGCTCCACTTTGCCATGCTAGAAAATGTTCTTTAAGAGATTATTTTCACAAGTACTGTCACAAATCGTGACAGTCTAGGGGAAGTGATGCACATAAAAAGGAAGATAAAAAGACTGATTTTTGACCAGCTTTGTCTCTTGAAAACCTGGAGTTAATGAGTTCTTTATGGAGAATTCAGGATGTGAATGAAGGTAGAAACAGTATCCTCTTCATCCAACATCAACGACTGTGTTCTCATGCACATTCATCTCTATGTGTCTCACGGACATGTCACCTCTATTCAACATTCATCTCTATTCAACATGCGTCTCTCAAAGGTAAGGACACTACTTTCTCATATACCCATGGGATTCGCGTCTTGTTGGAAGGGGAGTTAATAATTATTTCCCGCCAGCTACAAGATCCGTGTACGGAATTCTCTGATTGTCTCAGGCTTCCAGCAAAGTCTGTTAGAGTTGGGGGTTTTGCTCTGTGTTCTAGTACTTGCCTAGCAAGTACTCTTCCTGGTCTCCTGTTCTGTGGTTCCTTTTATCTGGTCCTCTACTGGTTCAATGAGATTTAGGGAGATTCCAATAGGATCTAGGGTTTGGTCTCCAGCATTCAGGGATGGAAGGGGGTGGGGGTCCAACGTATGACAAGAAGATCCAAAACAAAGAGAAGTGGGGAGACCATATAATGTGAACTCGGTGTGACTTGCTGATGGCTTTTTAAAAATTCTTTGAGAGTTTCATATATAGATACAGTGAATTTAAGTCATTTTTATCCACATTACTCAATCCCATCCCCACTCCTCTCCTTGAAAACCTTCTGTATTATTAGTTAGGGTTCTCTAGAGTCACAGAATCAACAGAACGAATACATAAAAAGGGAATGTATTGAGTTGACTTATGAGATATGGCCAAGGTAGTCCAATGATGGCTGCCAGTAGCTGCTCAGTCCAGTAGTCCAGTGGGTGACGGCTAAAGGCTGGAGGATTCCTGGAGAGTCTTTAGTCACATTGAAGACTTGGAGCGTTGGAGGGCTGGAGGGTCCAAGAAATGGGCAGCAGGAGGGAAGAGCGTTTTCTAGCACAGCTTCGGAGAGTCTCTCCTCTTCCTAGTCTTCTGTTCTACGGTTCCTTTTATCTGGTCTGCTATTGGTCCAGTGAGATCTAGGGCTGGTCTTTGTATTGCAAATGTTTTGATCCAGATAATCTCTTTAGGTGGTCTCAGTTGATTTTAATTAATGCCAGGTGTGTCAAGTTGACCCCGGATTAACTATCATACCTTTTTCCTTCCTTACGTTTTTAAAGATAATTTATGTATCTGAGAGACAGGGAGAGGAAAGGGGAGAAGAAAGAGGGAGAAGGAGGAAGAAAGGGAGGAAGAGAATGTATGCACATTCATGCCCAGAGACGCAGGTCAGAGGACAACTTCGGCAGTCAGTGGATGGAAGGAACTCAGAACTCCAGGTTTTTGAGCAGGCTCCTTGACCTGCACTGAGCTCTCTTGTTGATCCCAGGGGGGTCTTTTAACCTAGGCCTTTCACTTTACGTGTCCCTCCTCCATCTCAGCCCCCCCCCCACACACACCAATAAAGAAATTCATCCTCCCCCTAACCAGGGCTTTTCTTCATGTCCTCTCAACTACCAGAGACTGTTTAGAGTCCTCCTTTTATTCCATCTGTCAGACGCATATCTGATGTGGCATATTTGGTCAATCAGATGGTCCCATGACACAATGTGCAAGCCAATGCTTGGTCAGACGTCACCCTTGTGCTACCATGTAGATAATATCTTGCAGACCCTGGCACCTCCTCTCCTCCTCACCTCAGACCCTGAATCCCAAGTATTGCACAAGCTTTACCCAAGTGCATTCTGTTTCTTTTGGAGGTTATTTTCAAAAGAACTGTCACAAAATTGTCAATTGGTGAGAATCTTAAAAAAAAAAAAAAAACAGTTGCACATAAAAAGAAAGTTGCACATTTCCTTCCCACTGCTCCACTGAAACTTCCATACCAGCCTTTGGTGTTGGTTCTATTTTAAAATAGCTCAAACATGAGTAATTTGCACTATTCCCTCAGCCCCTGCTCCTCACCCCTTTTCTTTCTCCAAGTGGCTTCCTTGGCTCCATTTCTGCCCTTCCTTTGTCTTGCCATAATGTCTTCTAACAGAACGCGGGTCTTCCCAATCCTGCCGTGTTGTCTTGTAACACAAGGCTGATCTTCCCAATCCTCCATTCAAGATCTCCAAAGTCTTCTCTCTCACAAGGAAATGGAAACCCGAGGTCCTTATCAAGGTCTTATAGGAGGCTCTTCCATTCCGCCTTCCACTGCCTGTCTGATATTTTCCCACCATTTTTGCCATGCTGCCTCTGTTTCTGGCTATCTCAGGCCATCGTGATTTTTCTGGAACTTTCTTCCTATAGATTTTTTCACATGCCTCACACTTCCTCACTTTAGTCATGTTTCTTGTCACACGTGATCTCTGTGAATTCTTCCCCAGCTACCCCACACAGAATGACATTGTATTGATTATTATTTTTTGAAGATATCCCAAAGCTCCTAACCACTGATCTGATTTCTCTTCATGTACTTTTGTCATTTCCAGAAAGCTTCACAGATAAAACGTAGAATTTTATGTGGATCTTCTTTCGCTTAGCCTATCACTCTTGAGGTTTGCGAATGTTGGTTTAATCAAGTGCTTTCTACAGGTGAAGTGTATGCCTTTTAATAGATGTACTATAATTCTTTATCATCCATCAGTTGATAGACATGTGGGCATTTCATTTTGGGATGACTGTATAATGTTTCTGCAAGCATTTACATACAGCTCATTCTACACACCTCTGTGTTTGGTTTCTGTAAATGAAAACAGGAATAGAATTGCTGGACCAAGCAATAACTGCATGTTTAACAGCCTAAGAAATGACAGTTTCCTAAAGAGACCATATCATGTGTCATCTCTGCCAAAATCTTTTGATTATATTTGCTCTGCATCTTCAGTGTGCTTGGAATATTCTCTCTCTGCCATTCTAATAGATCTATAATGGCTCAATTTGCATTCAATTACTTTTTTAAATTTTTTTTATTTATTCAGTTGTGCATGTATGTGTGTGTGCGTGTGTGTATGTATGTGTGTGTAGATAATTCGGGCACCCCCATGGATCACCTCCACCTCCTCCTTGTTTACTCTGCCCCGGGATTCACAGGCTCCGCCCTACCAGGACGGAACGCAGGTCCCCCCTCCCCCGCTTCCGCCGGCGTCTATACGTGGAGTCTAGGATCCGAACTCAGGACCTTCTGCCTGCAATTAGTTTTACACATCTTATTTGTGCTCATTTGCGGGTTCACCTTTTTCTTTAGTGAACTGTTCCATTTTTTGCCCCCCCCCTTTTTTTTTACATTTTCAAGTTGGCTTATTCAAATTCCCTTACTGTTGAGTTGTAAGTGTGAGTATACATATAGTATGAAGTGGCTAATCTCACTTTCCTGGTAGTATCTTTGAAACAGCAAAGGTGTTTAGTTTCACTGAAGTGCTATTAGTTTCCTTCTTTCATAGTTCCTACTTTTGGGGTTTAGCCAAGAATCTTTGCCTAACCAAAGATCATAAGGACTTTTCGATTATGGATTTTACTTTTCTCCAGGTTTTATAAAACGCTGTACCTTAAATTTTCTGATCCTTGGAGAATTTATTTTTATATATTGTTCAAGGCAGACGTCAAGATCCTTTCCATTTAGTTTTGTATATTGACATCTAACTTTTACAGCACACTGATGATTTGGCTCATCTTCCAGTGTCATTGATAGACTGGCTCGTAAATAATAATCTTTAGGCTCTTATCACTCATTAACATTGTATATTCTGCTTTTTGGTCAGTGCAAGGAGGAGCAGTTGGAAGCTAGCAGATGAAATGGGCATATTCAGATTTGGCTTATTTCCTATCACACACACACACACACACACACACACACACATTACATGCTGCACTTTCAATGAGAATCATTGAGAATGAATTTTACTCTGAAACCCATAATATAATTTCAGTGCTTAATTAATGTTCTTTTTTGTTGTTGCTGCTTCATTGGGTCAAATGAATTTATCACTAACAACAACCCAGACCTTTTGCAACGTAGTAGAAGACGCAGAGTGCTTTGCCCAGTTCATCTTTCATACCAGGAGAGGGCAGCACCAACCCTTACATCTAGCAACTAATTGCCCCAGCCCCACCTTACATTTAAATTGTCTTTCTTAGGGGAAGATTTATGTCCCACATATATGAATCCCACTAAAGGGGACATGGTCGGCTATCTTAAGACCTTCAGATGGATTTAGAATCTTATAAAGGTCAAGTCAGGCCTTTGGAAGTATTTTGAAGTATTTACAGTAGCTGCTATTGAAGTCTGTGTTTACATTGATAAGTGGAATTTCACCAGAGAATGGATAAGCATGCCATATTCCCCAGAGCATCACAGGGCCCACCCACTTTGTTGGTGGATTTGATGATTGATTTCCTTCACATGCTCAAAGGATCTGAGTTATATAGCCAGTCAAGACTGCCCCTTAAGGTGCATTTCAAATATGATTTCTCTAAAAGGTTTCTCTGAGTTCGCCCAACTAAAAGTTACATTTATACACATCCATAGCCTCTTTTCCTTATTATTTTTAATTTTAAAGGAGCTAACATTTCATTAGCACATTAAATAACCATGTGTTTCATTTAGATATTTTCACCCATGCATGTCATGTCTCTTGACATGGGGTTGTTGAAAAGTGCTAAATGTATTTCCTGCTGGATTTTTGTAGTCTGGTTTCCCTGTCGTTTCATTAGTGGGAATTAGCGTGTTTTAATATGGCATAAAGGCTAATACTTAGCCCAGGATCTCAATAACCTAGGAGACAAGCGTTTGAACACAGCTGGATTAGGTTAGGACTGGAGAGATGGCTCGGGGGTTAAACTTTTGCCTCGCAAGCAAAAGGACCTGAGTTTGAATCTTGGATCCCATGGGTGTGAAAAATGCTGGGCAGTAATGGCAGCGACCTGCACTTCCGGCCCTAGTGGGCTGAGTCTGGGCAACCCCAAAGTGAAGCAATAAGGAGGTAGAGCAATCCACCCTTGGATCTCCACAGACACACACAGTGCCCTCTTCCACACACACACACACACACACCAGTACCTAGACACACCAAAAGAAAAGATTAGGCTAGTCATTAGCTTTAGTTCAGGCAGGAAGACCCACCCTTAAAGGGTCTGGGTCCTGGACCCTAAAGAGAAGAAAGCTAGCAAAACGCAGGCATCCATCCCTCTCCGCTCCGTGGCTACAGATCCACGTCCCAGATGCTTCCAGGTCTCCCCGCTTTGACTTCTCCCCCACCACAATGAACTGGACTCGCGAACTCTGAACCGAAAGAAATCCTTTCTCCCTTGAGCTGCTGCTGTCAGGCACTTTGTGATAGCCACGGTGTAAGTAACAACACACAGAGGGAATGTTGTGTCAGAGCCTGCGGGTCCCCGCCTCTCTTGTAGATATCACAAGAGTAGAACCCTCACGGTGGGCGGATCAGGCAGATATATGGGAGACAGTGGGGTACATGTGGTTGACTTTCTAGGATCACTTGCCTAGTCTTGGTGACCGTGACTAGTGGATCGGAATGTTCACTAGTCCCAGGGGAATGGGGAGGGGAGCTACGTACGCTGTAGCCCCAGGTAGCCCAGTATCCAGTCTTCTTGTTGCCTGTCTGTGCTCTGGACATAGGGGTGGGGGACCAGGAGTGGGGATCATCAGATCCACTCTCCCCGACCTGTGCTTCCTTGGGTCCTGCTCATCAGTTCAGGGTATCGTACCACCTAGTCTTCTCGCTAAAATAGTCTGAGCATTGGTGGCGGTTGTCTGACCTTGTGCGCTGACTTGGTTCTCTTCCATTTCCCTTTTCACAAGAACCTCAGAATCAGTCTGTCAGCATCCACAGAAAATAATAAAAAAAAAAAGAACACTGCATAAACTGATGTTTTTCAGTGGGAAATGATGGTAGCTTCACGTGTGATTATGCGAAGCAGTGCAGGGAAATTCCTTACATGCATGTTGAGTTTGTGCTGAAGATAACAACAGTGTCTCTTCTCTGTAGTCTCGATGTCCTCGTGAAGCCCTTTCATGTCCTCACTTTATAGCCACTTGCCTCTTGGTCCTCTCCCTCACTTCCCAGCAGCCACCACTAGTGCCCATTTGTAATCTCAAAAATGTGGGGCTGGAAAAGTGGCTCAGGGGTTAAGCCTCTGCCTTGCAGGTAGAAGGTCCTGAGTTCGGATCCTAGACCCCACATATAGACGCCGGGCCGAAGCGGGGGCAGCCTGCGTTTCTGGTCCTGGTAGGGCGGAGCCTGTGAACCTGGGGGCAGAGTAAACAAGGAGGAGGTGGAGGGGTCCATGGTGGTTCCCGAATTTACCCGTGGTTCTACACACATACACACACACACACACACACACACACACACACACACAATTGAATAAATAAAAAATAAATAAATTGCTAAAAGAGTAGATTTGAAATGTTTAAAAAATCTCAAAAATGTTACACAAGTAGAACCAACGAGTATGTTATTTCTGGAGCTAGCTGCTGCATCTGCTGCTTCCTCTTCCATCTCCTCCTCCTCCCTCCTTCTGTCTCTCTCTTTGTAGGTGTCAGAGGTCACCTTCAAACACCTTCCTCCAGCACTCTCCACTTTAATTTTTTCTTTTTTTTTTGAGACGGATCTCCCACTGAATCTAGCGTTCATTGTTTTCAGCTGGCCAGTGATCCGCTGGGATCTGCCTGGCCCCTAGCACTGGGCAGGACCTAAAATCTCTAATCTGACACTTTTCTCCTTTAACACATACAGATGATTCTGTGCATTTTTTTCTCCATCCTGATTTGACAATATTCCACATATCCGATGTGATTTTCACTTTCAGCTCTATAATAGTTCTTAATTTCCTTTTGGATTGTGTAGCTCAGTGGACAATACTTTCATGTAGAAGACTGTTGGCCCAATCCCTACACTGTAAATAACTAAATATGAATATATATATGCAAACAAAAGCCAGACTTTAAACTTCCTTCATAATCAATGGATTAGTTAGACTTGTTTAGAATGTGAGTAAATGAAGTATCAGATTCCTATTATCATTTTGTTATTGATTCCTAGGTTCTATTGTAACCAGAGAACCTACTGTATAACCTTCTTCTCATTTGCTGGAGTTTGATTTAGGGCTCACAGAATGAACTGCTTCGTGATATGATTTGGAACAATCTGAAAACAATGCATTTTGTGCTGCTGATGAGTAGACCATTCTGTGAGTGTCGCTGTATTGATCCTGCGGGTTGATAGTAGCATTGATGTCTTCTGGATTCTCACCCGTTTTTGTCCAGCTAGTCAATAACTTGTTGGGAGAGGAATGTGCTACTACAAATTTAAAGTCTGAATCCAACCACAGCCGTGGATTTGATTCAGTTCTATCAAGCTTTGCTTCTCGTGATTGACGAATGTGCTACATCGTCTTCGTCCTTTCAGTATCCTACCAGCATGTTTGTTTGTTTGTTTGTTTGTTTTAAAGTGTCTTGCTGTGTAGTCCAGGCTGGCCTGCACTTTGCAGTCTACACCCTGGTAGCCTCAACCTTATGATCCTCCGGCCTTAGCTCCCAAGTTTTGGGGATTTATAGGTGTGATGTGCCTGGCTTCTTGTCCTTATCATCATCATCACATGATATGCCCATCTTGGGTTCATAACTTCATTACTATAATGCATATCAGTCTCAAACAATTTAGGGAAACAAGGGATTTTATGTGTGTGTGTATCAGAGGACAATGGGTGTCCCTGTGGAGGCTAAAAGGTGACTTTGGGGATCATCCTGGATTGGGCTATCTCCTCTTTGTTTTGCTCTGGAGTTTCCCAAGTTCCACCAGACAGGGCCAGAAATGCAGGCCGCCACCATTTCCACCTGGTATTTTTACGTGAGACCTGGGATCTGAACTCAAGACCTTCTGCTTTCGAGACAAATGCTTGACCCCTGAACTATCTCTCCAGTCCATCCCAGACCAAGGGATTTTTTTAATTAAACATTTTTTTCTTAAACAGTTTCATACATTAACACAAATTTGTGTCATCTTCACCCCTTATTACCTGATCCTGTACCCCCTCCTTTTCCTAATATAAACCTTCTTTCTAACCAGTCTCCTTCCTACTTTCATGGTTTGTTTTTTTTGTTTTTTTTTTTTTTGCATATGTGGCCCCTGAGTTTCATCTGAGTTTCCTGAATTAGCATATGCCTGAGTGCTTGCTGGAGCATGGGTTATGTATCAATCAGTAGACCATAAGTAAAGTAGCTTCCTTTCCCATCTGGCATTAACCTTTAGTAGTCCGAGGGAGGTGTGGAGCTTCTTGAGATTTTTTCCCCTTGCATGGTAAGATGTCCATAGGCCAAATCTTCTGCAAGTCTTGTGTGCGCACTAGTTACTGGAACTGGGAAATGTTGATTTAATGTCATTTCTGAAGAACAAATTTCTGCACAAAAGACTCTGTGTTTTGTTTTATTTTATTTTATTTTATTATTTTATTTTCCTGAACTTGGACAATACTGTTTCACTTGCTTCTGTCTGAATTGTTCCAGAAGAGAAAGTCGCTGTCTTTGAATGGCTGTTCTCTGTGGGTATGTTGCCGTGTCCCTCTGGTTGTTTTCAAGACTCATCTTTGTTTTCAAGAGTTCATTATAATTTGCTTATACACACACTCTATGTGTTGATCCTGTTGGATTCCCTTAGCTAGCTAGATGTATGGGTTTGTCATTTGTTGAATTCTAGAACTTTCCATCAATGTTTCCTCTTGTATTTCTGCAGTCTGATTGCAGTTTCTTTGCCCTGGTGTTTCACATCTTGGGGACATAGACTGAGAGCTGTTGTTACGTCTCAAAGTCCCTGAGGGTCTTGTTCATATGTATTTGTTTGTTTTTGTTTGGTTGGTTGGTTGTTGGTTGGTTTTTCCCATCAAACTTTCTCTGATTCCTTCCATCCTGGTCAAGTCTGTTCTTTTCTCTGTTACGTCACCAACTCTTTCCTCTTCTCCACCCATGTCAAACCCAATCCTTGAGCTTTTCTTTCTCCAGCTCCTGCACCCCCAGCTGTGCAGTTTCCACTCCATGCTTCTTTTCATCTTTCTCTGCTGAAACTTTTGTTTTCTTTGCTAAAAAGATTTCTGTCCTATCACCCCCCACACACACTGTTTCAAGAATATTTCTAATTCCTCTGTCATAGACAATCTAAAATCTTTGCCAGGTAATTGTAGCAGCTTGGTTTCATTCATAGATTATCTTTTTTCCATCTGGTTTTACAACTTCCAGTTTTTTGGTGTGACATAAGTTTTGGCTAAGACTGGACATTATTACATTGTGTTAGGAGACACTGGGTTTTATCCAAACATTCTTTTTAAAAAAAAAAACTTTTATTTATTTATTTAGTGTGATGTGTGTATCAGAGGGCACTGTGTGTCCTTTTGGAGGCCCAAGGGTGATTTCAGGAATCATCCTGGATTGCTTCTGCCTCTTTTTGCTTAGCTCTGGAATTTCCCAAGCTCTGCCCACCAGGGCCAGAAGTGCAGGCCAGATGGCGTTTTTTACATGGGACCTAGGATCTGAACTCAGGTCCTTCTACTTGCAAGGCAGAGTCTTAATCCCTGGGCCATCTCTACAGCCCATTTAAAAAAAAAAAAAAAAAAAAAAAACCTCAAACATTCTTTTAATGAGTTTCTGGTGAGATGATTCTAATAGGAGAATAGGGTGCCCTCCCCCCATGTTGATGCTATAGGAATCCACATTCTTGGCCTTAGTTCACAACCCCCAGATAATCGGGGCTTCTCACTTCCTTTGCAGGAAAGGAGTGGGGTGGCCTACTTTATCTTTCTGGAAGCCCGAACCTAACTAGAAATTATCAAGGCAATCAATAGGATAATTTTTCCTTCTTTTTACATCTCGCTGTTTTCAATTTTTCTGAATAGATGTTATGTTTGCAGTGAGAAAATATACTTCATTTATGAACTATTAAAAATGGAAACCATCTGCTTTACATTACCTTTGCTTTTCCTGGCTACCACCAGCTATTTTCACAAGATTAGTGGTGTCAGGCGGAGGTGACCTAGCATATTACACTAATATGCTACAGTGACATTATCCAAAGAGCAGATTTGAGATGGAATTATGAGCAGCAAGTACCGCAGGACCAGTAACTGAGGAAGGAGAAATCAGTTTCAGCGCAGCTTTGCAGGGGCTCTGGACAAAAGGGGTGTGTCTCCAAGTCTGTGATATGTATTTAACATGTATTCTGATATGTACATGTATCATGTATGTATATGACATATATACATATGGATCCTTTTGGTATCTTTGTACTTGTGTTTATCTGTGATATGTATTTAATATATATTGAAAATATTAAAGGATCTTTATGCTTGTGTGCATACAGCACTTTGGGGGGGGACCCTGGTTGGTAATCAATTGCCTCTGGCCTCTCTGCACCTAACAATTGAATTGTTACTATGGTGATAAACATGGCCGTTAAGAACGGGGGCCTTTGTCTGATAGGCTATGAAATCGATGCGTCAGTTGATATGTCTCTGCAGGAGAGGCCTGTCTCTTTGAAATGTTAGACGTGTACGCATGCGTGTTTGGCAAAGAGGAAACTCAGAAAGTACCTGGCAGAGCAGCTAAGGGAGGCAGATACCCACCTCCATTTCACTTGAGTGGTGTGTATGTGACTCGTGGGTCTGCGGAGCGTCCCTGCATGCTAGATAAACTATTTTGTGTTCAAGAAGCCCTTCCAAGGAGCGGAGACCGAGAGAAAGATAGGAGATAAAGTCATGGTTTTTCCAGTCACGAAGTCAAGCTTCTGTAGCTAAGATAAGCCAGCCTCTTGCACAGCTGTAGGTTTAGAAACCTGGCGCAAAGCACTTAGGAACAAGTCCCCATTTGCTTCTCTACCTCATGCATCAGCTCTCACATACTTAGGCAGCGTCTCCAAAAACCATCTCTGCTCCTTAAAGTCGGCCTCTCTTTCTATCTGTACCCAATGTTCAACGGTCAGCTCCAAGACCAACTGGGTTTCCTGTATCGGGTGATCTTGTGTGTTGGAAATCACAAGGTGGGATTTCCCAGGCCTCTCCCACCCCCACCAGTGCAGCAGATAAAGGAGCCCTGACTCCTCCGTGAGACCCTGCCTGGCTCAGAACTCTCTCTCTCTCACTTTTTGCATCTCTTCCAGCACTGTTGCTCTTCAGAGAATCCTCCTGGGGTTTCCTGGAAACCCACCTTCATCCCCCACAACACATGCGAGCACTGATCCCCACTGGTTTTTCTCAAATCCAACTTGTGTCATCCATTGTAAAACATTCACTAATTTCCCATAGCTTCATGAATTTTGTCATTTTTAAAAATTAAAGGATGAGGCAATTTATAAAATAGAGACTTGCGGATTTTGCAATGCCATTTCTGATGTAGCATTCTTTACAACATTTAGAATTGCTTTCCAGTTACATATATAATTTTTATAGATATTGTTGTGGACGTGTTTCTTTTTTCTTTTTCCTTTTTGAGTCTAGAGATTAAACCTAGAATCACAAGCATGTTTTTGTCCATATGCAAAAGACCACATTGCCCACGGAGTCTCAAGTATTTTACCATTTGCTCCTTCTATCTTGTGGGGTTCCAGGGATCGAACCCATATCACCAGGTTTACACACAGGTGCCTTTTGACCCATGGAACCACATCAGCAGCTCTGAGCTTTTTGCTTGTTTGTGTTTTAACCTTCCACAAATGGAACGCTATGTCCTCATTCTGTCTTCCCTTTGCTAGTCAACAGTATGTAGGATTCGTTAGTGCTAACAACACAAGTAGCTACTATTCATTTGCACTGCTGAATAAGAGGACCCAGCTAACACAGATGTTGACGAATTTCCCGTTTGATGAACATTTGGGGCTGTTTCCAGGATTTTGTTGTTATAAACTGTTTTGCCATAAGCATTCTTCTGTCTCCCGAGAATTTTTGAAGAGTGTGTGTGTGGAGAGAAGTAGCTTCCAAGAGTTGTTCTCCAACCTTCACATACGTATGCAGCACTTGCTCTCTCTAAACAGACAGTAAAAAGGATTAGACAATGTCTAGAGATGCGTATTTTCTGGAAGCATACAGAGAATGATAATGATAATTCAGGGCCGGGGACATAGCTCAGTCAGTCAAGTGCTTGCCGTGCATGGATGAGAATCTGTGTTCCAATCACCAGCGCCTACATTAAAAGTCAGGCACGGTGGCACCTACCTGTAGCTCTAGCGCTGGAAAGATGGAGACAGGTTTATCACTGCTAGTCTGGCCAAATCAGTGAACTTCAGGTTCAGTTAGAGATCCTGTCTCAAGAAGCAAGGCAGAGAGCCAGAGAGATGGTTCAGACGTTAAGATTCTGCCTTGCAAGCAGAAGGTCCTGAGTTTGGATCCCACATCCTACATAAAAACACCAGGCAGAAATGGCCTTGGCCTGTACTTTTGGTCCTGGAAGGCAGAGCCTGGGAATCCCAGAGCAAAGCAAAGAGCAGATAGAAGCCATCCAGGGTGATTCACAGAGTCACCCTGGGCCCCCACAGGTGCACACACAGTGCCCTCTGATACACACAGACATAGACACAGACACACATACACACGCACAAATTATTGAAAGGGGGTGGGTAGAAGGAAGTTGAGGAAGACACAATGCTGACCTCTAGTTTTCACACACTTGGGCACAACTGGACATGCACACCTGAATATACACATAAAAAATCACTTTATTAAAAAAAAAATCCAGGGACTTTGGAAATTACTTAGTGGGTAAAGTGCTTACCACACAAGCATGAGAACCAGCGTTCAGATCCACAGAATCCATGGAAAAGCCAAAAAGCCATGGTAGTTGCCTAAAGTGCAAACACTCGGAAAGCAGAGGCAGGGGTCTCCAGGAGAAGTTCTCCAGCTAGACCACCCTGTTGTCAAGCTGTGGGTTCAATTGAGAGATGCTGCCTCAATGAAATAGTCAGGAGCAATTGAGGAAGCCACCCAGTTTCAACTTCAGTCATATACAAATTTGCATATTAATGAGATGATATGCTGTTTACGTAAAGACCAAAATCTTGGCTAAATATTTGCTACTGCAAAATTTAAAGCAGCAGCAGCAGTCATGATAGTTTGCTCAAAATGTCACTTCTCATAAGCATATAGTACAACATGTCAACAGTATGTTTAGAACCATTTCGCAAATTGCTTGAGATTCTATACTAATCCCAAGATCACTCTTAGTTTTTTTTAAATTTTTTTTTATTTATTCAATTGTGTGTGTGTGTATATGTATGTGTGTGCGTGTGTGTGCGCGTGTGTGTAGAACCATGGACAAATTCGGGAACCGCCATGGACTGCCTCCACCTTCTCATTTACTCCACTCTGGGATTCACAGGCTCCGCCCTACCAGGGCCAGAAATGCCGCCCCTGCTTCCACCCGGTATCTATACGTGGGATCTGGGATCCAAACTCAGGACCTTCCGCCTTCAAGGCAGAGGCTTAACCCCTGAGCCACCTCTCCAGCCCTCTTCTTAGTTTTGAGACTGGGTCTCTCATTAAATCAGAGTGAATCATGGAGGCTAGTCAGCTTACTTTGGGAATTCCCAGACTCTTTCTGCGGCTGGAAATACAGATGGGAATCCTAACTTCTCCCCAGAGTGCATTTTCTACCCCCTGTGTGTCTGTTAACAGCAGAAAACTATGTATAGTGAAAACACCGCAATTCATAACCTGCACCAATAGTCTCTAACGTGTGCTGAGGTGTTTCAGACACCGTGTGTTATTCGAGCATGTGCATTGCAAAGCACGCATGCTGTGTTGTGCGGTTCAGAACCAAGATTGCAGCGAAGTTACATGACGCAGCATGACTTCCTTGGACTCATCATACGTTTGATTTCGAACGTTTGGGTTTTGCATATTCGGAAGCTTTTTACCGTTGTCAATTCTTTTGTAAGCCCACATGCGGGGTTCTGGCCTGCAGTTGAAGAAGTTTAATCTAGATAATAGGCTTCCCCGTGCCGTTGCGTACCAAGGCTCCCCAGGGGATATGCTGAGGAACTGTGAGGACAGTATTGGCTTAATTACGAGCGGGGCTGAGTGTCCACACGTGCTTTGGGAATGGACATGTAGACATGGTGGGGGGAGGGGTACACGCTCCTCTGTCCCCCCCAAGAACTTAAGGCCTAAGGTGGTCAGGGTTCTCAGAGTGGCTCAGCTGTGCCTGGTGGTAGGACGCTTTACTTGGAGCAGGTGTCACAAAAGCCACTGTGACGTCACCGCTGGGCTGTGGGACAGAGGAAGGCAAACAGGAGACGGCGTTCTTTTGCAGTTATGTGATCTTTATTATTTAAAGTGCAGTCAAGGAAGCTGGAATCAAGGGGCTCACGGGGGGCTTGGGGGCTCCCGGAAGCCTTGGGTCTCGCAGTGGCAGCCTCCTGGCTCTTCCTTAAAGGGACTTGGCTTCGAAGATGATCCTCTCCATGGTCTCGGACGTCACGGTACCAGTGCACAGCCCCTGGTCCTGCGTCTTTTCTATCTTCGTCTCTAAGTTGTGCTTCTCCAAGGTCTTCTTCACGATGTCCAACTCCCTGTCGTGGGACGCGATCCCTGTTTTGGAACTAGGCCTGGTCAGGAAGTTCCGCAAAAAGGAGCTGATCTTACTGGTTTTTTTCGACACGGGTATCGTGCTGGCCCCCGATCGGCTCTTCCTGGGCTTGTGGGGCGTCCTGGTCCCACTCTTGTGAGAAGAGCCCTGTCTCTTGCCCCTGACGTTGCTGTGTCCCTTCGCCTTCTTGTCCTCGCGTGTCTTGCCGTGGCTGGATCCCGACCGGTGGGAGGATGACTTCCGCGACTTGTCCCTGTTCATGCTGTGGCGACTCTCCCCGGGCCTGTGATGCCGGGAGGCCTTCCTGCTGACGTTCCTGTCCTTCTTGTCTCTCCTTTCCCTCTTCTCCTTCCGGACCCCAGAACTGGTCCCGGTCACCTTCTTCTGGGCCACCTTCTGGCTGCCATCCCTTTCGGACATGTAGCCTTCGCTCTTCAAGGTGGACACGAGGGGTGGAGAGCCGCCCATGGCTTCAATTTTGTCTACGGTGGACGCCTTGGTGGACAGGGTGCCTGCAAACACCACGCTGGTGCCGCTGTCCGCCGTGGGGCTGACGACGCTCCCCAGGGACATGCACTCCGAGGACATGCTGGCCGCCCCGGCTAGCAGGATGTTGACGCCGTCCGTGGATAGGGCCCCGGCAGCTGCTATGGCTTTGCTGGATCCGGTTCCGGCGCTCGCCGGGTCCTTGGACGCTGTTCCTGCCAGGGCCCCGACCGCCTGCACCGAGCCCGGGGTCTTGCTGGCAGCTATGCCCAGAGCGCCCGAGCCTGCGGGTGTAGAAGCCTGCGCCCACGATGGCGCCGCTCACCGGGCTGCCAGACACCGCCGCGGCTACTGACCCCGTGGCCCCTGCTTGGGCAGGTTTCGACACACTGGGGGCGACGGAAGCTGGAGTAGCCTGCTGAGCTCCCTCTCCCCCGGCGAATGCAGACGAGGAGGCTCCAGACAAGTCCAGAAGCTTCTGTGGCCCACAGTCCCGATCCCCTTCTCCAGTGAATCTCAGAGGCCTGTGTCAAAAGGGAAGGAGAAACAGGTGAGATTTAGAGGCGGTAGAGAGGGACCCCAAAAGATTATCCAGCCAGTGCTCCCGCTACTGCAAGACCCCCTTTTGTAACTTACAGTGCCTGGCAAAAACTGCTGCTTCACCCGAGCAATGCTAGTGCCAAAAGCCTGCGCTTCCTTCTCATTTTCCCTTTTGCACTTGTGCTTCCGTCTTGACCGTTCACCTCGCTAAGAGTGGAATCCTTGGCGGAAGGCATACGCTTAACATTTTGGTGGTCCTGAAACTAATGGTACCTGTGCACATGTAGGGATTGTGCGGATTTGAAGGTGGGGGTGGGAGGACGGATGTCACGGGGCAATCACAGGATCAGCCTGACTCAAGGGAATGGGGGACTTACTAAGAGTTAAAAGTGTTCCACACTGAAAAGCTGGTCTTGTGGAGAACAAATATGTGTGTGCAAGGACCTTGAAGAATATTAGGGTATCAAGAATAGAGAGAAGATAGCCAATATGGACAGGGGTACTGTTGGATAAGAGAAAACACTTCCTACGTTCAGTATCCAGTAGGATATATGATTCAATAATTAATTGTATCTTTTCAAAGTAACTCATAGAACTTTGCATATTTCTAGCACAAAGAAATGACCAGTATATGAGGTGACAACTATGCCCGTCACCCCAAGTTGATCACTGCACGTTATAGACAAGTTTCGAGGTGTCACACTGAACCACATCAGCATGCATAGCTAATACACAGATAAATGTTGATAAAAATAAAATGCATATGTAAGCCAGGTGCAGCCTGCCAGCAAATCCTATGCTTGGGAGGTTGAAGCAGAAAAACGACCAGTTTGAGGCCAGCCGGGACCAGCTGACAAGCTCCTGGCTAATCTGGAGGCTATAGAAGGAAATCCTGCCTTCAACAAATAAAATTAAGTGAATAAATACAGGTACGTACACCACACACACACACACACACACACACACACACACACACACACACACACACAAATGTTCCGTGAGCAATGAAGCCACCAGGCTTGGCCTGGACGTTTAAGAAGAAGCCGGAACATTCTGGTACACCCAGCGGGCTCACCCTCCCAGAACGTCAGTGGCCCAGGGTGGCTCACTTGGCCCTGAGCCTATTCCAATGCCATGCATGTAGCCCACGTGAGTCGCCGGAAACTGCCTAAGACTCTCAAGACGCGCTGTGGCATGCTGCCCCCCCCCCCGCCCGTGTCTAGAAACTTACTACTAGGCTTTTGATGTCATCTGGGGTAGGCGGGTCGTTGGTCTGAAGAGTCGGGCTGCTACTGGAGCTCTCGGCAGGCGGCCTCAGGAGATAGACGAGTTTCTCCCAGTAGCAAAAGAGGTCTTCGCGCGCATCCGAGGACGGGCACAGCTGCAGATAAAAAGTCCGGCCCGTGGCAAGCTTCAGACGCAGCTGCTGCTTCTCACGATCGTGAACGGAGATCTTGACAAACTTCAAGGGAAGGAGCCTGGTGAGCTCCAAGGTCTTGGCGGGCTTGCGGCCCCTCCCCTTGATGAACCGGCTCCGCCGGGCATGCTCCTCGCAGACTTTGGCCGGCCTGGCCAACAGCATGACGTCGGGCAGGGGCAGGATGGGGCTGGTGGATGCGATGCACACGGTCACCATTCGCACGCGATTGTGGACGTCAATCACCTCGCCTTTCTTGCTAATCTGGATAAAGTCGCTCTCGAACATGGGCGCGTACTTGAAAATATCGTACTCCCCTCCCTTGTACAGTTGGCGTTGCAGGTTCCCCATGGAGGTGTTGAACACGCCCAGCGAGCGGTAGCTGTGGGCCGTGTAATACGGTAGCAAGCTCTCGCTACTCATGGCTCTCTTCATTCCAGGCATCTCCGCCGCATGCAAATCGTGTCCCTGAGAGAGGGAGGGAGAGAAGGCCACAGCCCATCTCCCAGCCAGGCTTCTGAGCGCCTGCCCGTGCACCCCCAGAGTTATCCTCGGCTGCCTTTGTGACCTGTCACCATTACACACGCCTTTGTCCTGGCCTCAAGCACCCCTCAAAGGAGATCAACAGCTGCCCTCCCCCCACTCCTTCCTCCCCTTACTGCACGGGGGTGCAGGCTCAGCCTGCCCCAGCTGTAGGTGAAGAGTGTAGGGGACACGTTCTGAAGTCAGTGTTGGGGTGCCGAAACGACGAACCGTTCTGCCGTGGGATCATCTGAGTGGTTGATCTCCAGTTCCGTCGTTGGTGTTAAGACGTCTCCGGGAACCGGCTTCCTGCATTCACGTTGGCCTCAGCTGCATGGATTCCTGGCTTCTGCGGCATTTCTGACCTGCCACAGCCTGCATCTTACTAGTTAGCATGTGCTCCACAGGTTGTCCGCAGCTTCTTTAGCTATGTTTCCATTTGGAGAGGGTTCATTTGGGTTTTTTTTTGTTTTTGTTTTCAAAAGCACAAATTTGTGGTAAGGAAACAACTTGTGGGTTTTCTTGCTCTGGGTCACCGGACAGCTGGATTCTAAGGCGACCTTTTTTATTCCCGGTGGAACTTTACCTGCATCTTTGTGGACCTTTTAGATGCCTGCTGTGCACAGACTCGAAGAACCAGGGGTTAGTACATGTGTGGGGGTTGCTGGGAACCGCATGGACTCCCTGAGGGCCTGAATCACCCCTAGGATTTCCCACACGGCTGTGCCCGTCCCTTCACCCTTGATGTCTACTTGATAAACAAACCGTTGACGTCTTGTTTCTTCGAATAGCTCTTCAGAGAAGTTGTGGCCAAAGACATCTTTCTAGAGGTTTTTTTGTTTTTTTTTTTTACTTTGCACAAGGTGGTAAATCCAAAACCCCCTCCTCCAGTTAGAGTTCTTCTGAAGTAAACACCCATCCATTCAACTCACTGGTGGCTAAGCGGAAGCCTTCCGAGAACTTCAGCCGCCCACCCTGGCTCTTCCTGCCTTCCTCTGAGTATGTGGCACCCGGCGCCTTCTCCAAGGATGTGAATGTGCTTGCAACCCCCTTCGCCCCCCACCTCTTTCTTCCAGTCATTTGCCCAACACAGCCAGTTAATGAATGGGTATCTCGGTAGGGACCAGACAGAAAAGTGCAATTCAAATGTAAAATTCTTGGCCTCACAGGAGCTAAAATGTTTTGCTAAAGATGTTGAATTACTTCTACAAGAAAACTTTCTACAAGAAAACAGAGCTAAGTGATTTATTTTGTACAATAAGGCCATAATGAGTAGAAATCAAAAGTTTTGGGTTTAAAAATAAGGAAATGATTTCTCTTTCTCTCTCTCTCTCTCTTCCTCCCTGCATTCTTCCTTTCCCCTTCTCTCTTTATAATGCACATTATATATATATAGTATTGTTATATATTATAAAACAACCATGTTCTTCTCATAGGTCCATTGCAAATGAATCATTAAAAGGAGGAAAATTTGCCTACCTTATCTGAAATTCTGAACTTGATTTCAATCGCTAATTTTTTTTTAAAAAAACTGAGATGCCTTATAATTGTGTTGTTGAGCACTTACTGTAAGCCAGGCATGGTACTAATCCCCTTACATTTAAAATTTTTTAATCTGCAGCACAAGCCCTATAAAATGTAAAGTTTGGGATTAGTGAGGTCTGCCTGAAAACTTAGTGATCCGAGTTCGATCCCCAGAAGCCCACGTGATGGGGGAAGAGTTGACCTCTGAAAATTATCTTCTGACCCCCGCCTGTGTACCATCACATGCCACTCGGTACTTCCCCCCTCTCTGTAGTAAGAAAAAATATTTTTTAGAAAATAAATAATTTTAATGTATTATCCCTATTTTATATAGGGAAAATCAAGACTTAGAGATATTAAGCAACTTCACCAAGGGCACTGTTGCAGTCAGCCTGCATGGATGCTGATAAATGACCATCAAACGGCTTAAGGGAACAAGGGTTTATTCTCTCTTAAGATTCCTGGTTATAGTTCTCAGTCCAGCTTGACAGGAGAGCACATACCAACACCAGGACGAGGGTTGCATCACTGCATAACGGCTGAGAGATGGACGATCCTTACTTACCAGACCGGCATGTCGGCCAAGTGTACACAAGGATGCCAATTCCCTCAACCAGCTCTCTGTATTTTATTCCAGGACCTAGTCCCACCCATCATGGGCTGGGCCTTTCCCCATCACCTAGACAATCTCCTGCAGGTTTGCTCTGGGCTTAACTAATTCTCTACAAATGTGCCCAGAGCTCAAACCCTCAACTGTCAAGTTGACACCTGTGCCTAACTATGACAGTCATGAAAAATGTAGAAGTCTCAACATATAGTAATGGCTAAGCTATACCTGACGGGTCATACTAGTGGAAGATGTAGATAGATAGATAGATAGATAGATAGATAGATAGATAGATAGATAGATAATCTGATGGATGGATAGATGATATATACATGCATAGATAGATAGATATATGTATTATGTTAGTATTATTATTCAGTGTAAGTTCATTCATTCATGCAACTAATATTCTAGCTGCACACTTTGTGCCAGACTCCGTCCTAGATGTTGAGAACACCTAAGCGGAGGAAGCACACACGTACCCTTGATTCATGGGGCTTGTCTAGAGAGAGTAATAAGTCATGTGTCATGTCCACTGCTAAGAAAGGCTGTGGAGAAAGAGATGCAGCCGTGAGCCGTGAGAACATGTGTAGGGCAGAGGGAGGGGAGCGGCCGCAGAAGGCTCATTGAGAAGCGGCCTTGGAGCACAGCGCTCTAAAGGAGTCCTAAAGGGAGCCGGGCAGCATCTGGAGGAAGAAGCTCTCTGTGGTCCCGGAGACCACAGCCTGCAGCTGGAACACGCCTGGGTTTTTAGAGGAAGCCCACGAAGGGCTCAGCGCAGACTGGAGGGAGCGAGAGGACAAGTGGTAAGAGACCATGCCAAGGCCACCGGGAGCCGGTGTGGCCAGCAGCAGTCTAAGGCCTTCCCCCTCCCCAGGAGACCCTCGTCTGTGCCACAGGAATGAATGAAGCCAAATTAAATTCATATTTAGAGAATTTTCTAGAAACAGGACGTGGATGGAGGCTTCTCAAGGGGAAGTCCTGCCCAGGCGTCTTTACGATGATGATCTTGTGGCTTCCTAGGTTACAACCCCCAAAAGGTATAATAAGCCAAACGGTTTAAAGATTAAGCAAAGCTTGTGATTTAAGTGAAGTTTAAAAACATATCAGCTGATTCACCTGTTTTTTTTTTTTTAAATCTGAAAGAATTGCCTTTCATAAATAAAATAATAAGGTGGTTCCATGAGGTGATGGTTTAGACGCAGGAACACAATTAACTCAGGACCACAAGCATTCTGGTGTGTGTGTGTGCGTGTGTGTGTGTGTGTGTGTGTGTGTATGTGTGTGTGCGTGTGCGTGTATGTGCATGTGTGTATGTGTATGTGTGTGTGCGCGTGTGTGTGTGCGTGTGCGTGTATGTGCATGTGTGTATGTGTATGTGTGTGTGCGCGTGTTTGTGTGTGTGTGTGTGTGCGTGTATGTGCATGTGTGTATGTGTATGTGTGTGCGCGCGTGTGTGTGTGCGTGTGCGTGTATGTGCATGTGTGTATGTGTATGTGTGTGTGCGCGTGTGTTTGTATGTGTATGTGCATGTGTGTGTGTGTGTGTGTGTGTGTATGTGTATGTGTGTGTGTGCACATGTGTACACGTAGAAGCCGGGGATCAGCGCCAGGCGTCTTCCTCTAACGTTCGCCACCTTATTTTTGAGATGGTATCTCTCACTGAACCTGGAAATTGCCTGATTCTCGCGCCCTGCTGCTGGGGTTACAGACGTGCACCCCCACACCCTGCTCCTGGCTGTTTCCCATGGAGATCTAAACTCAGCTCCTCCTTCTTGCACAGCAAGCACCATACCGACTTGTCTCCCGTGTCGCAGCTCATTGCTTCAGACAAGCACGGCATCTGTAAGCAATTTCAAGTTTATCACTTGTGATAAACTTTCAGGCTTCCATCTAGATTCCACAGCAAAGGGGCTCCCTTTCCCTTTGCATATCCCCTTTATTTTCCCTGATTTTTTAAATTATTATTTATTATTTATTCAATTGTGCGTGTATGTGTGTGTATGTGTATGTGTGTGTGTGTGTGTATATGTATGTATGTGTGTGTGTAGAACCATGGACAAATTCAGGAACCACCATGTACTGCCTCTACCTCCTCCATGTTTACTCTGCCCCGGGATTCACAGGCTCCGCCCTACCAGGACCAGAAACGCAGGCCGCCCCCGCTTCCGCCTGGCGTCTATACGTGGGATCTGGGATCCGAACTCAGGACCTTCCACCTGCAAGGCAGAGGCTTAACCCCTGAGCCACCTCTCCAGCCCCCCAGTCCTCAGGATTTCTTAAATTTACCTTGTAGGCAAAGGTGGGATGAACCTTCTAGGTCATCATGAAGTCTTAGGCTTTGCTCAGATTGAGACAGGGTCCGAACCACAGGTGGAAGAATTACTGTGACCGCCCTGCCCAGTGGTTTGTGGTAGATCCAGAGGGACAGGAATGGGGGCTGGACAACTCCTGCAGCTGCCCTGGTGGGGAGAGCCGTGTGGGAGCGCAGAGAGTCATCAAAAGCGGCTGCCACTTCACACATTCTGCCAGGGGCAGCCCTCGTGCTTGTCTGCTGATACCACTCCCCAGGGAGTAGCGGCATGTAGGCAAGACTAACTACAGCACGGCACACACGGTGCTGCACACCTTTGTGGAGAAAATGTTAAAAATGGGTGTGTATGCATGCTCGTGTGTGCATATATATATATGTCTGTGTGTGCGTTCATGCACATGTGTGAATGCGTGTGTGTGTGTGTTTATATATACATACATATGTAAATATAAAGAGAAGAAACTTGTGGCAGGAGCTATCTTGGGCACAGATACCGGTAGAATGACAGTGAACGAGTAGAGTGAACCGTGCACTTGATTTACATCCCTGTATTTAAATAACTGGAAGTCTTCAAGTGTAGCTCAGAGGTACAGTGCTTTTCTGGCATTCACAACGACCTGGATTCAATCCCAATACTGCGAACGCCAATTAACAACAACAAAAAAATTCTAATATCAGAAAGAAAGGCCAAGGGAACCAAAAGCAACAATTGCTTTTGTACCAAAAAAAAAAAAAAATTGTCAAAAGCACATTTTCACAAGAGTTGTCTGTGCATTTTGAGTGAGCCTCATTAGCAGAAGAGGCAGGGTAAAGACTTTGTGTTTTGGCATATTGTTCAAAATTTGCTCTGTTGCACCTAGTACCTTTACGGAAAGAAACAGCACTTCACACTCACAGATTTGAACACTCACAGATTTGAAAATAAAAATTATGTCAGTGAAACTAAGTTTTGGGGCTCAGTGGCTAAAGATGTTTGTCATACAAGCCTGGTGGTCTGAATTTGATCCCCAGAACATGAAGACGGCCAGAGAGAACTAACTCCACAGAGCTATCTCTGACCTTCACATGTATGCACTTACCCGTGCATCAGACAACCTTAGTATATTTGTGACTTCACACCTCAAAAAAGATAGTCTTCTTCAGATCTGTCACAGAATTTCACAATTTGAACATGAAAATACAAAATAATACCTACATTAATTTTCTGATTTTAAAAACCTTGTGAAAATGTATTCTCTCCTCCTTAGTGATTAAAATCAAATAGTTGCCAACTACTCAAGATGTGTTTATTGTTTGCCACAATACACCCATTATTATGCCAGGAGTATCCAGGGTGTCAAAATACACTTCAGAAATTACAGACCATGGCTCTCATGCAAGTATAAAAATTAATGTAGTTCTGCCAGAGGGTAAAGCTGATTCAAAGAGTTAGAGGAGAAGGCCCTGTTAGAGAAAAGGATTTTGAAGTGCTTTTGCTAGGTTAGACACAAAACCTGTTACTGTCTCCAGAGAAGTAAAATCCTAACCTTTGGGGTTGCTCCTAGGCTAGATAAAAATCATTTGCTTATCTGTTGAATGCAGACCTGCAGGCAGTTGTGGGCTGCACAGTGCTTTCTTTAATCAAGGAGAGATAGTCTTGGGCTGGAGAGACCACTTAGGAGTTAAGTTTTGGGAAAAAAAAAAAAAAAATGGTGGCAGTCCGTACTTCCATCCTTGGAAGGCAGAGCCTGGGAAACTCCAAAGCAAAAGCAAAGAGGAGATAACGCAGTCCAGGATGATTCCCAAAGCCATCCTTGGACTTCCACAGGCACACACATGATACACACAGAGACACACACAGATGCACATGCGCAAAAGAAAAAAAAATAGAGAGCCTTCATGATATGCTTGAAAAATGTTCTAGAATTTACTTCGGGAAGATGGCGCAGCAGAGGAAGCACTTGCAGAAGTACAGGACCAGAGTTCAGATCCTAGGTAAACATAGACACAGCGGCACAATGTCTGTCTACTCCCTGTGTGTCAACAGGAGGTGGGAGACAGACCCTAACACAGACCTGGATTACACAGCAATGGTGACCTGGACTCAAGTAAGGGGTAATGGCGAGGGCCACACCTGAAAACTGTCCTGTGATCTGCACACACGCACCATGGCCCACACACATCTGTACTCTCACACACACATATAGGCACCAAAACAGTTCTAAAATTAAATTGTGATGATTATACAATTCCGTGGATATACAAAGTCCCGCCCAACCATATGTACACCTTGGCTTTTAACTGTATGGTCTGCACGATACATCTCACTCGGTTGCAAACACCAGGCTGAACTGTGCTGCATTTTGCCTGAACTGGCCAACTTATACAGGCACTGGACTTAGTTCAATGCTGTTCTTTTCTTTTAACGTTTATTTATTTTGTACGCATATGTGTCCTGCGTGGACATCAGAGTCAAGTGGCAGGATCAGTTCTGTCTCTCCACCAAGTAGGTTCCGGGGAATGAACATAGTCCATCAGGCTTAACAGCAAGCACCTTTAGCTGCTCAGTCAACACACAAGTCCTCAGGTCTTAATACATAGTGATGACTAGTAACAAAATCTAATAATAGAGTCCAAAGCTTCATTCTTAAATTACTGATCCAATCCCCTCCTTTCCCTTCCTTCCACTGGATAATTAAATAACTCCTGGGCAGGCACACTGAAACCTTTATACGATATGATGGGAACACGTTTCCTGTTTTCCACACTGAGCATACACATTCTTGGCACTTTTTTTTTTTTCATAAGAAGTATACGGGAGCATAAGTCAGCACGATTCTAACCTGGGAGTGTTCACAGACACAGAACATTAGAGGAGACACAAGAACAAGGGGTAAATAGATAAATGATAAATAACGGCGAGCGACTTGAGCAGGTGGTGTGAGCCTAATATTTTCCACTGCATTCAAAGTCAGCAGTAATTGTTTGTGTAAGAAGCACAATTCTGAGGAGAGTTGTTTATACATTTAAAAAAATTTTTTTAATCTTTTTAAGTTTATTTGGGGTGTGTGTGTGTGTGTGTTTGTGTTTGTGTATCAGAGGGCACTGTATGTTCCTGTGGAGGACCAAGGGTGACTTCAGAAATCATCCTGGATTGTTTCTGCCTCCTTTTGGCTTCACTCTGCGATTTCCCAGGCTCCACCTAACAGGCAAGCCTCTCCCCCACCTGGGATCCGAACTCAGGACCATCTGCTTATGAGGCAGAGTCTTAACGGCTGAACCATCTCTCCAATCCTAGCTTGTGCATTGTAAGTTGGGTTAGTGTTAAATAGATGCAAAGAAGACAAATACAGAATTGTATGTGACACTGGGTTTCTGTGGACATGCAAGGTTACAGACAGCTGGTTTAGACAAACAGGGGTTTCAAATCAATTGGATTTGTTTCCCGTCTATTATTTTGAACAGTAAAAACACAGAGGAGCTATATATAGCTTTTTCAGTGAGTGCGAAGCCCGTGGGGGTTTGGGGGGGTTGTGTTGTGAGCCAGGCAGGATGTGAGGGTGGGGAGATTTCCATGCTACACACAGCAGGTACCTGCCGGGTAAATCCCCCCGACCTAAAATACAATCCCCAGGACTTTCATGTCAGTTGCGACAAGGCTGGGCAGCGTGGGCTGAGCTGCGGTTTACCTGGGGCACCAGGACTTCAGGAAGCCAACTTGACTTCAGCCCTACCTCCTGGCTGCCAGGCAAGACCACAGACACCTAATCTCCCCCAAAGGGCCAGCATGCAAATCAGCTTGCTCCTGCCCCGAGGTTGAAAGGAGCTGGAGCTGACTGACATAGCACAAGCAGGTGAGCAAAATAATCTTATTGCTCAACATTCCAATCCAACTGGTACCCCCTGCTCCTTCCTCTTCCCTCCCTCCTTCCCCCCCTTCCTCTCTCCCTCCCTCCCTCCTTCCTTCTCTCCTGCTCAACCATATTTAACTTTACCCTGGACCAGAATTCCTCACCCAGCTCAATCTTGAGACTGCGTTTCCCACCTGACTCTGTTCATTAGCTATGAAACGTCCCTACCTCAGTTTGTGTATTCATTTATTTGAGATTACATGGAAGCCTGCAGCTAAATACATACCAGGGGCTGGCAGGGTGGCCCAGCGGGTAAACACACGTGCCACAAAGCCCGACGACCTGAGTTCAATCCCTGTAACCTGCATGGAAAAAGGAGAGAACCGACTTTCACAAATTATCCTCTGACTTCTACATGGATAACACCCCCCACACACACACACAAAACATAGATGGTAAAAAAATATACGCAATAAAAAACTACCTTAAAGATAAAGAAGTATACTTCATAAGAAGTATACAGGAGCATAAGTAAGCACGATTCTAACCTGGGGAAGTTCACAGACACAGAACATTAGAGGAGACACAAGAACGAGGGGTAAATAGATAAATGATAAATAACGGTGAGCGACTTGAGCAGGTGGTGTGAGCCTAATATTTTCCACTGCATTCAAAGTCAGCAGTAATTGTTTGTGTAAGAAGCACAATTCTGAGGAGAGTTGTTTATACATTTTAAAACAACAGAAGAAAGAAATAGAGAAGACAGATGAAAAGAGGATGAGATGAAAAGAGGAGCGGGAGAAGGAGGAGAGAGAGAATAACTTATTCCAGGGTCTGGTGTAGCATTAATACTACAAGTAAATCATTGTGAAAAAATACTAGAAAATGTAAAGTACTAACACAGATTATTCTTGAAATATTTTCGAAGTGATTTTTAATTTTATTTACTTATTTTTCCATCTTAAAAAGTTATTACTTTTTTAAACTTTATTCATTTATTTTGTGTGTGTGTGTGTGTGTGTGTGTGTGTGTGTGTGTGTGTGTATCAGAGGGCGCTGTGTATCCATGTGGAGGACCAAGGGTGACTTCAGGAATCATCCTGGATTGCTTCTACCTCCTTTTTGCTTCCATCTGGAATTTTCCAGACTCTGCCTTCCAGAAGTTCAGTTGCCAATTTTTACATGTGATATGGGATCCAAACTCAAGTCCTTGTGCTTGTGAGGCAGAGTCTTAACCTCTGAATTATCTCTTCAGCCCAATTAGACGGTCTTTCCTCAACCTGAAAAGTGGTTGTGTCCATTTGGAAAAGTCTTATGATAGTAATCATTTTTTATAGGCATGTCTCCTCCCAGCCCTCTACCTTAGGACTAATAGTTTAAGAAGGACTAAGATTCATATATTCAGAAGTATATGTAGTAGTCTATACAGGAGTATCGCTCTTAAAATGGGTAATAAACACATTTTTTTCATTTGAACGATGGCTCAGAGGGAAACCAGAAGAGCTGCATCCTAAGGAATACTAAGGGTGTCCTTGGTGTGGGCACAGGAGAGATCTGGAGTCAGCACCATTGCGAGAGAGCAGTCCCTGGCCCCAGAAAGAGGACTGCAGCTGGAGCCCCCCACGCGAGAAGGCTATGGCAGGCTGCCGGGCAGTGAGGGGCAGAGTCCACATTAGCGGTCAAGACACAGTCCCCTTCATCTGTGGTGACCCTCTGGCTGTCGCAGTTCCTCGTTCTGCTGCCATGAGACACCTTCAGACTCAAGCAACCTAAGGGGGGAAAGGGCGATGCAGTTGGCTTACAGACCTAGAGGGGAGAGGCAGTCCATCATGGGACATGGCGGGTGACAGAAGCTGAAGGCTGAGCCTGCGGACAGCAGACTGCAAGAGCAGATTCCAGCAGGGGGAGGGTGGGCTCACCAACCTCAGGGCCTGCCCCTGTGACACACCCGAAGGCTCCACTTCCTGAAGTTGCCGGACCTTCCCAAGCGTTAACAGTCAGCTACAGATGCAAACACGTGAGCCTGTCGGGGGCAAGTCGCATCTGAACTATGCCGCTGGTATTCCTTAGCACCATCTTCTTCCCCCCTCCTCATCCTCAGTCCTCCGAGGTTGCAGAATTCCAGGTCTTTCCCCGCTCCTAGGAGGTTCGGTGAGCTCTGGAATCGCACATCCCGTGTGATCAACCGGTCAGAGAAAGATGCCAGCGACAAGTATTTGGAGCAGCTGCTTCTTCAATGCCGAGAGAAGGGGCCGCTTGGGGATGGATACAAGGCCGAGTACAGAAGGAGGGCGGGAATGCTGGAGTCTTCTAGAAGGGCCCTGGGAGGAAATACGCGGCATGTAACTCATTCTCAAGGAAGTCTCCCTGAGTGGACAGCCTAGCACCAGGGCAGAGACTTAACCCAGTCAGAGGTCTGGACCCACTGAAGCCCAGACCCAAAGTGGCTTCTCACAGGGCAGGGGGGGGGGTCATGTGTGCCAAAGCGGCCAGCAGATCTGTGCAAACAGTTGACTCCAAAGCGGCCAGCAGATCTGTGCAAACAGTTGACTCTCTAGGAGAACAAAGCAACATCACAAGTCCGTCGCGTCCCGAGGGCACCTGCCCCAGGTGACCGATGTCTCTCATGGGTTCCGCGCCCTTTGATCCCCCTTCCTTCAGCCCCTGCCTCGAGGGCTGCACCAGAAGCCACAAGGAGAGAGGAAGGGAGCCATGTACATGTTAGGATCCTGACGCAAGCCAAGCTGGCGCTGAGCACGTGACTGGGCGTGCACTCGAGGTTTGGATGGACGCTCGGCCTGGTCGTGTATCAGTACCAATTGCCATGGAACCTTTCAAACACAGGCTGTCACCGTGCGCCTACAATTTGCCAATAAATTCACAATCAAACTGCTTACGTGGGGGGTGACAAGGGGTCTTATTCTGGCTTATGATTGTCCAGTTTCAGGTCTTAATCCAGCCTGGTAAGAGAGTCCACGCCACCACTTAGGGAAGTGACCACCCCATCCGTGGTGTCTGTTGAGTGTTGCTGAGAGAGGGAGAATCCTCACTTGCAAACCCAGCATGTTTGGCCAAGTATGCCAAAGAATGCCAACTCCCGCGATCAACATCCGTCTGTCTTTTCCACCTGCCCAGGGAAAAGGGCCACCCACCGTGGGCTGCGCCGCCCTCAGCGAGACAATCTCCCGCACGCTTGCTCAGGCCCTAACTTCTAATTCTTCACGAGTGTCCCCAGACTCAGCCTTCAATTGTCAAGTTGACACTGTGTCTCTCGACACGGGCTTCCGTCCCATTTATTTGCGGACCGTGGGTCCTTTCTCTCGAGTGCTTCTTGTGTTCTGGATTCACCCAGTTACACCCAGTTCCTGCTCTTCGCCATGTTCCTTTATCAGTCGCATTTCCTGCTGACTCAGATTTCTATCCCGAGCAAAGTTTCTGCGTGGGTGGCTTCCTGCGCTTCCTACTAGGCCGCCGCAAGAGCCACGTGGTGTCTGCTGGTGGTCGTCTGCGACACGAAATCCATCAGCCCGTGAGGATTTCACACAGTCAGTGTCACGGCCACTGATGGTCACCGCCCAGACTCGTGGCTTTGTGACGCCATTAAATGCTGGATGATTAACCTGAGATACAGTCCTTCCTGAGTACCGGGAGGACATGTATGTATTGTTTGCTTCTGGTTTTCAGAATAATGTGCTGGTTCATCACCATCCTCCAAAAGCAATTGGATAGGTTTATTTTTTCAGTTTTCTGAGTTTTTTCTTTTTTTTTTTTATGCGTGTGTGTGTGTGTGTGTGTGTGTGTGTGTGTGTGTGTGTGTGTGTGTGAAGGCACTGTGTGTGCTTGTGAGGCCCTAGAGTGACCAGGAATCATCCTGGATTGCTTCTACCTCCTTTTCGCTTCGAGGGTTCCCAGGCTCCGCCTTCCAGGGCTGGAAGTGCAGGCCACAGCCATTTCTACCCAGCTTTTTTTTTTAACGTGGGATGCAGGATCAAGAGACAGAGTCTTGACCCCTGAATCATCTCTCCAGCCATTTTTTTTTTCAGTTTTCTTATGTGTGAATTCATGATTTGGATTCTTTTTTTTTAAATTTGTCTCCTGAGAATTGCACTCTTCAAATGAAAGAGAGAGAGAGAGAGAGAGAGAGAGCTTGTTTTCCTTGATGTGTTGTGTGTGCTATAGTTGCAATTGCAAGTGGACTGAGACTGATAAAGTAAGTGGTGTTGAATATTTTATGAGCTAAAAAATGCAACTGCTTATGCTTGTACTGCATGGAGACTTGGTATGACAGTTAGATACAGGTATCAACTTGAAAACTAAAGACTGAACTCTAGTTGTTACTGCAAGCCCCTGAGCAGGCCTGCAGGAGATTGTCTAATTAATGAGGGAAGACCCAGCCCATGGGGGATAGAACTTTTCCTAGATAAGACGAAGGGAGTTGACATTCTTTGGCATAACTTGGACGGACATACTGTCGGGCAAATGAGATGTGCCCCTCTGTCAGCAGTCCTGTGATATGGTGGTCAGTTCTCTCGGCCCCTGGTGTTGGCGTGGGCTCTCCTGCCAAGATGAGCCAAGAACTGTAAAGGACAATCGTAAGTTAGAATAAAAACCCTGTTCCCACAAGCCATTTTGTCGTGAATTTATCAGCAACAGGCAAATAAAAGACTTCTCAACATTAAAATGCCTCTTCAGAGTTTGCTTCCCCAAGTGGGAATACTCGGAGATCTTTAAATTGTTTTACCTGTGTTGATCACAAATCTCCCCTTTCCAGAGAAGTTTACGATATAGTTGAGAAGACACTATCTGGACCTAGTAACAGTCAGGGGCGCTACTGATAACAGAAACCTCAAAACAGCAGGGTCCTAGAAAATACTGTGTTTCTCTTATATTGAAGAAGTGATCTATTGTTTCTCAGCATTTTGGCTAAAGTCAAATTTGAAAAAGGCAACCTGTGGCTGGCCTGGGTTCATGGGCGTTCTGACCCCAGCGTCTTTCTACCACATGTTCCTGTTATCCTGTTTATCAGTTGTGCTCAACATAGAATTTCTTTTTAAATTTTTATCCTCTTAGAGTTTCACATATAAACACAGCGAATTTATAGTATTCTTATGCCTCAATGTCCAATCCTGTCCCCCCTCCTTTTACCATTGCGATCTCCTCCTCCCTGCATTCCCCTTCTGTTTTCACATCTTCTCGCGTGAATGGCCCACTGAGCCTCACCTGGCTTACTTGCTGGAGCACGGACCACATTGCAGTGGGTAGACCACTAGGCAAAGCACGTCCCCTCACCATCTATTAACCCTCAACAGTGTCTCAGGGAGGCATGGGATCTCTTGAGAACTTTCCCTTTCCATAGTGAGACATCCACAGGCCAAAGACTGTGCAGTTCTTGTGGAGTGAATTCACAAATGAAACACCCCTCTCAGATCCAGGCGATACTGTCTGGTGCACCCCTGAACCCCTCCAAGCTCTTATTCTTACCGCCCCCTCTTCCCCTATCAACATAGAATTTCTACCTCCGGTATGAAACAGCTGCTCCGCCTCCAGTCGTTACGTCAGTATTTTAATCAACAGAAAGAGAAAAACAGAGAAGAAAAAATATAAAGATGAAGCCCACTAAGGACTTCACCCTGTCATAGTTAGTTAGGCACAGGTATTAACTCGACAGTTGAGGGTTTGAGCTCTGGGCACATTTGTAAAGAATTAGTGGTTGAGTTAAGCCCAGAGCAAACCTGCAAGAGATTGTCTAGCGGATGAGGAAGGCCCAGCCCGTGGTGGGTGGGACTAGGCCCTGGAATAAAATACAGAGAGCTGATTAAGAGAGTAGAGTTGGCATCCTTGTGTACACTTGACCAGACATGCTGGTCTGGCAAGTAAGGATCGTCCCTCTCTCAGCCACTATGTGGAGATGGTGTGGCCAGTTTCCTTGGCCCTGGTGTTGGTGTGAGCTCTCCAGTCAAGCTGAACTAAGAACTGTAACCAGTCTATCATAAGAGAATAAACCCCTTGTTCCCTTAAGCCATTTGATGGTGATTTATCAGCAGTCTTGCAGGCTAACTGTTACGACCCTTTACCCATACACAACTTTTTTTTTCCACTTGTCATTTTTTGGAGACAGGTCTCCCTGTGTAGTTGAGATACGACTCATGCGCTCCATGCTGGATGCTGGGATTGCAGACACACGATGCCCTGACAGGGCGTTTCTGTCTCTACTTCATTCTGTTGGATAGAAAAGAGCCGCTTGCAACAAGTTGCAAGAGGATCTAAGAGCACGTAGCTCATGCTTGCTGGCCAGACGTCCAGAGCCCTGGAAGGAGAGAAGAGGGACTTAGCAATCCCTGCTTCTCCTTCCTTCCCACAGGGAATTTCCGCAGGGGCCTTCAAATCTGAGCCCACCCTCCTCTTCCTCTCTGAGCATCTTGGTTGTGCAGCCCCACCCACTAAATGACAAGAAAGGTTGCAGCAGCTGGACACTTTACATTTCGAAGCTTTTGTGGAAACACGCACGCCGCAGTCTTGGTTCTTCTGTTTTGGCCGTTGCGCCTCCCTCCCTGGGCCGCGCCGTCTCTCCCTGCGCTGACGTGTCCTGGTTGAAACAAGCCTCGGGTACTTACTGCACCTCAACCATGTCCTGACTCAGAGGAGAGACTCCTGACTCCTTCACGGGACAGATGGGGTCCAGTTCTCCGATGACCGGCACTAAGAGGGCAGCTGGCTTGAGGCGTCAGTGCCAGAGCTAGGGTTCCTGCACAGGAGTGGGGGACACCCAATCCCCTGGGCCTCTCCCTCTGTCTGCCATAACGTTTAGGACAGAGGACTAGTCTCTGTGCACCACAGAGAGGCTGCCAGAAGACTTTCGTTCGCGAAACCCTAAGCTTCAATACCTTTCTGCTTAGAGTTTGAGTCTCATTATCTCTTTTAACGACTCATCTCATTTGGACGATTCTCTATGCAACAAAATTGTCCTAAATACACTTTCCCAACACTGGGCACTGTGCGTTAACTAGAGAGCAAAACGATTATGCTTTCTTTCTGGGGGTGGCTTCCAAATTCGTAAGGTAACGAACAACCAGATATCCCCCCCCCCCGAGCGCACAGCTAATAAGATAAAGAAGCGACCGACTGTGTGCGAGCAATTCAGGAAAGCCAGGAAAACTTCCCAGAGGAAGTGGCCAGAGACTGAGGCTCGTGGTATCCCTCAGGTGTAACCAAGAAGGATAGAGGCAGGAAGACAGCTTCAGACGTGGGCAGTAGCTCCCACAAAGTGACCTGAGGGGGGGCACGGGGGACAGACAGACGACTGGGGTGACGTCCTTCAGAGTCGAGCGTAATGCCAGGCTGATGAGGGTCTAGAAGGACTCCCCCCTTGGTAATCTGTTTTTCTCTTTCACGGAGGGAGAATCTGAGCCCATGAACCACTGAGATAATGAGAGATATTAGTTGGGAGAGCCTAATGCAGACCGCAGCGGGTAAAAATTGCCCGAAAATGTCCAAGTCATGAACCTGGAACCCGTGACCCGAGGTTAGGTGGCCAAGGGGAATTAACAGGCTCACGGAGTGACATCGTTCTCGTGCTCTGACCTCAGCTTGGCAGGCCCGTCCCGGATGACCCAGGTAGCGTGGGCCCAAGGAGGCGCTGAGGACCCTCAAATGTGGAAGAGGGAGGAGGAAAAGCAGACAGGACTCCACCTGCAGTTGCTGCCTTCGGAGATGGAGGAAAACAGCTAAGACCCAGCAACATGGCTGTCCTCTAAGAATCTCCTTCCACTCCCAAGACCTGCCACAGAGCAGCCCCCCACACCCCCAATCATCAGAGCCATGCCTGGTGACACCCATTTCAGACTTCAAAGCTGCAGAAACTCAGATAACTTTGTGGCACTTTAGCAATACCGCCAGGGGACTACGTTCTTAATCCCTTTGGCTACAAGCCTCAACCCTTGGCGTGGATTAAACCAGGAGCTATGAACAACAAACACTAGTTTCTCCAGGTAATTCTAAGTCTCTTCGAACCATCCTTTCCAAACCATACAGTAGAGGAGGATACGGATCTTTTTTTTTTTGTCATGCGCCGCTTGGCTGGGTGAATTTCGAAAGGATGTGGTCGTGGCCTTTGACATCAGAGGAGGAGCCAGGCAGTGAGCTGGGCTGATGCTGGTAGAGATAACAGCAGCGGCAAGCAGCCTTCGAACCACGGGGCTCTGTCAGCCGTCTCCTGCCACAGCCCTGGCTCCCAAGCCGCTTCTCTCCTCCCGCCTGTGCTCAGTGCTGTTGCCGGAGATCCATCGCTCCTCGAGACCTGGACCATGAACAACTCCATCCTCCTGGAGGAACAGCTGATCAAGAGATCGCAGCAGAAGAGAAGGACCTCGCCCTCGAACTTCAAAGTCCGCTTCTTCGTCTTAACCAAAGCCAGCCTGGCTTACTTCGACGACCGTCACGGAGTACGTGAGCACCCGCTTTTGGCTTTGGGGTGGGCTTCTGCTTTGGGATCTGTGGCGACCCCCAGAGACGAGAGCCCCTGGGACACAGCGCTGCCCGGGCGGCGACCACAAAATACATCACGGCAGTGAAAGCAGGATGTGAAAAGGACCGGGAGTTGGGTGTTTAGCCTGGCCGGTTCCTTGCAATTCTGAAAACTGCAAGTTTAATATGCTCCAGCTTTCTTCCCCCACATAGCTGAGTTTAATTATTAAATGTGAATGGTAGCTTACGTGGCAACTATTAAGATTTGGCTAGGATCTAAGCTTCAGATGCAGTACATGACATTTTGTGGGCCACAGACCAGTAAGAGGTTAATGTTCGATGGTACCTAAGGAGAAATCTTGTCAAATCTTCTGATAGTAGAAGAAATGGTTCTTAGAATGTGATGAGACAGGTCCTACATAAATATTTAATTTTTCTAATATGTACACGTGTGTGTGTGTGTGTGTGTGTGTGTGCGTGTGCCAGAGGACACGTGAGTGTGTGCCCTATCCTTGGGGGTCTTCCTGGATTGCTCTGCTTCCTTCTTGCTTTGCTCTTGATTTCCCAGGCTCCCCTTCCCGGGGCTGGAATTACAGGCCACCTCCATTTCTGCCCGGCATTTTTACGTGAGTCTTTTTGCTTGGGGGTGCAAAGGTTTTAATCCCCGAGCTCTCTCCCCGGCCCATTGTGTAAATACTTTCATGACTCATGCTCGAGACTCGGTGGTCCTCAGGTATTTGTGGTTCGATGCTCACATTTCCCGGTGTGTGGGAGCCGGAAGTCCTCCTCATCCGCTGGGAAGCGCCCTGGAGGCTCGGGCTAAGGATGCGGAGTGCCGCTGACAGCAGTTCCTCCCTAGCGTGCGCTGCCTTAGCTGGCAGCATCTGAAGACATTCTGTAGGACACGGCTGAAGGAATCAGTGTCAGCCATGTAGGGTATTGAAGACCCGTTGGGAGGGGGTCGGTTGGAACTGGTGGAACTAGGCCAAATGTCCTCCTCCTGCACTGGAACTCACCTCCAAGCTCCCTTCTTTCAGAATCTCTTGTTTGTATGCAGACTCACATGCCCTTTACAGTCGTCTTTCAAAGTGCGTCTGATTTCTTAGCGTCGCATTGTTTTTACATGGCGAGAGAGGCAGGGCAGAGAGGAGCATCTACATCTTACCGAAGGAGATCTGCTATCCGGGAGCCGGATGGTCACCGAGATATAGGAGCGCCGCCCCGTCTTGGTGCCTGACTCGGAAGGTGGAGGTGTGAGCCGGCTCAGGCCTCGAAGGCTTTCACGAAGCCAGAGCCGACGCCTGGTGTGGAGCCCAGGGCCCCTGGCCTTCTTAGAGGCAGATGAAGTAATGCCGCCTCTGCTATTACAGCGGCAACTCGCTGATAACTTACTCGCCCATCAGACAGCATTTGAAATTACTTTCATGCAAAGCCCCTCTGGGTGGTGGCCGGGAGCTTGGGGGGATTCATCACATAGAGCCAATAACTCACATGACATCCATCTATTTTTGTTGTTGTTGCTGTCATCAGATCATTTCAAGTGCGTGTTTCATAATGAAAGTATAGTCCTGCGCCTTTAAATATTTTTTTTTTCTCGAAGCACATTTTACGTTTTTTAACCAGCTCATTTCATGACTCAGTGAAGCATCATGTCGTTGCTTCAGGACAATCTGTGAGCTGTTCACAGTAATCTTCAGTTCAGTACTTGCAAGTCCCAGTGGAGCAAATGGTCCTGACTTAGAAGCTCGCTGGATAGGATAGATAGGATGTACAGGTGGATAAGGTCGTTCAAAACCAGAAACTCTGTTTCGTGTGCATATATGTGTGTATGTGTATGCATGTGTGTGTCTGCATGTATGTGTGCACGAGTGTGTGCGCGAGTATGTGCATGCATTTGTGTGTATGTGCATGTCTCTGTGTGCATGTGTGTCTGTATATGTGTGTATGTGCATGTCTGTGTGTGCACACGTGTGTGCATGCATGTGTGTGTGTGTGTCTGTGTGTGAATGTATATCTACGTGTGCGTGAGACAACAGCCTCACTTTATAGTCCATGTTGTTCTAGAACTTACAGTCCTCTAACCTGAGGCTCTAGAGTGCTGTAATCCCAGACTTGTACCTCAACACACGTGTTGACTGTATTTCTTTCCTTAAGAATCAGGAAAAAAAAATCAGGAAAAAATTCCAAGACAAACCAGACGAGGTATCAACTGCTTGTAATCCCAGCACTAGGGAGACAGAGGCAGGCGACCGCCACCAGGTTCAAGTTCAGCTTGGACCCCATCTCGAGCCTCGGGCCAGCCTGAGATACACCACCAGGCTCAATCTCACCAAAGCTTCGGCTGCAGTGCCTGATGTGTCTGGGTCGGATGGAAGGGGATGCACAGCATCAGGTTTCTTGTTTTCTAACACGGATGGTTAAGATGCATAAACAGCATCGTTTGGTTTTTCTTTAGGTATTGTAGACATTTATTAGTTAGAACGTTATCCTGCCCTGGAAATCACCTCCACATTCCCTTCCTTCTTATACATGTCCTGTTTACACACAGTGGTTCTTGGTTAGACCTTTTCAGCCATTTTCCCTTACTGGGCTGGGCCTGTAGCTTAAGAAAGAAAGAAAGAAAATAAAGGAATTTCCCTGCAGCTATTTCAAGATGCCAATATAATGTCCCCGGCTTACAGATGCCGGAACATCTAACAGCTGTTCTCATGGGTCAGTGCAATACAGACCTAGTGTCCTGAGCACAGGCGTTAAGTCTGAGTAATCTGTGAGAAGTTACTGTCAGCTGCACTCAGAGCACATGACTGATATCAGATGCTTTTGGGAAGGCCTTGGGCACTTCGAGTAAGCACAGGGTAGGAGAGGCTGGATTGCTGGAGACAAGCACTGCATTGGGGAAGTTATCACACCAGCAGGAGCTGGGTTCAAGTCCTGCCTCTCTCACTTACTAGGTGTGGTGTCTCAGGTGAAACATTTCATCTTTTTTTTTTTAAAGCTGGTCTCCTATGAAAGCGAAGTAAGAACCCCTGTTCTATCTGTCCCCCAAGATCTGAGCTCCCCAGAAAAGCATGTCACAAGCTTCATGCTCAAGACTACAAAGCAAGGTAGTTCAGGTGTACCTTCCGAAAGACCCTTGGGACCCCTTACCCATCTCAGTGACCCTTTTGCACCTTCAGGGTGGTTGGCTGTGCTTCCCATGGCGTGGTAGCCATCTCCATGTGGGGGGACAGAATGAGCAGGCAAGATCACCACCCAGCCTGTGTCCACTTGAGGGTCTCCTCTCCCCAAGCCTGCAGTTCGATCTGACACCGGAGTCAGTTCTCCCAGCATGCAACCTTCTGGCGTGAAAGATTGGCAGCTGGGAAGCTGGAAAAGTATTACGTAGTCTAGTCAAGCACAGCTTCTGCTAGCAACAGATGTGGTCAAAGATCAGCGCTTCCACCAAGCCCTGTGCCTTGGTGTAACCTGCACAAGACCACGAGGGCTCAGAGAGGTGTCATTTGCATGTGCTGCAGTTATGTTTCTGCTGCTTCGAGGCAGCACTGAGACTCAAGCACCTTCGGGGAGAAAGGGAGATTCGTGCAGTTCACAGTTCCAGAGGAGAGACGCGGTCCATTATGGCAGGCGGCAGAAGCTGGAGGCGGCCTAAGTCACGCCCCTCGTGGAGGGTCTAAGAAGCTGGGTTCTGTTGGCAGCAGGAGGGCAGATGAGTTTGAAGCGCTTCTGTCTTGTGATTCCTTTTCGCTGGTCTGCTACTGGGAGGTTCCATCCAGATTTAGGGTTGGTCTTTGTGTCGTTGGAAGTATATTAATCTAGGTCATCTCTCCAGGTGGTCTGACAGCTAATCTGTTAGTTAATCCCAGATGTAGTCAAGTTGACAGCCAGGATGAATTCTCACAGAGTGACTCAATGCTCCTTTCCAATTTTGTTTCTGTATAATGACGCGGTGGCCGCCATTGTGCTGACCATAGTAAAAAAAAAAAGGCGAATATTTTGTTGAGTGTTTTACTATGGATCAGTTTCATAATGTAGGTTGTGCTAAGCAAACGTAACAGTCATCCTAGAGTAGGAACCATTATTGCTCCACTACTGAATCAGCAAATGGAAGTGAGGAGAATGTAACAAATACCTGATCTGAGGTAGTTGTGTCTCTGGAATCTCACAGTTCCAAGGTGAAGGGTGTGCAGCTGTTACTCTCCGGGTTAGTACAGACAGTGGTGTGTTCTTGCTCGGTGAAGGGTCGTCCTGAATATGATCACTGGCCCGTTACTGTCGTGTATGGGGTGAGCTCTGCTGCCGGCGTTGGAGAGTTGGCTCAGGGGTTAAGACTCTTGTCTCGTGAGCTCTGCTGCGCCCGTGAACACTTGAAGGCAAATCTTTGCTGTTGTGCTTTTGAAGGGGTCCTGCTACAGGTCTAAACAGATGCGAAGGCTTTGGTTCGTTTTGCCCCCTAACCTGGCTCTGGAATCCGCCTACATCTCTTCACTTCCCCGTGGAATTTACCAACTTGCTTCACCTGGGGTGGTCTTCTGGACCCCCACTCGCTTCCACCCTTGCCACTCTAAGAAACTCACATGGTGACTAGCATTAAGTCACATGATCTTTATTAGTCTTTATCAGAAGACTGCCCACTGGTGACTGTGGCCGGGCCACATGGTCTTCACCATAAGATGTCTGAGATGTTACTTCAGGGTTATTCTTACGGCCTGGAACACGCAAAATACCACCAATAGTCTCCTCTGCTCTGGCTCACATCCCCCCACCTCCCATCTCTCTAGGTACCAGTCACACCTGTTCAACCTTACATGCCCTTTGCTTGGAGACGCCTTCCTTGATTTCCCTAGGTCACGACCTCACATTATGTTCTGCCATCTCAGTGTGCGTCCATCCTTCAGGGTGTGTGCCCAGAGCTGTGACTAGCCCGCTTACTAACGTGTTCCTCCAGGAGAGCCCAGCTCTCTGAGGAAGGCGCCCTGCCCGCTGAATGCAACACCTCCAGCATCCAAGCACTGAGCCCATGAGGCTTATTTTTCTTGTAGAGCAATCAAAAGGGAAAGGGTTGGAGCATAACCGGGGTTAGGGCATCACAGTAAACCCAACTAGAAGAAGGCTCCATGCCCAAAGACTAGAATGCAAAGCAGTTGGCATGACATCGGAAGAGCGGGTACTGCTGGACACAAGTGTAGGTAAACAAGGCTACCTGGAGATGACAGAGAACTTTGCCTTGAAGAAAGAGAATCAGGTGGTTGGAATTTTTGGACAAGCCAAAGAGATGCCCGTAAGAAAACAGGGAGGCCCAGTTTCTAGGGCCCCATGTCTGTCTAATTGTCTGTCTGTCTGTCTATCTGGGGTGTGTGTCAGAGGGTACTGTGTCCTTGTGAAGAACCAAGGGTGACTTCAGGAATCACCCCAGATTGCTCTACCTCCTTTTTGCTTCACTCTGGAATTTCTCAGGCTCTGCCCACCAGAGCCAAAAGTGCAGGCCACTGCCGTTTCTGCCTGGTGTTTTTATGTGGGACCTGGGACCCAAACTCAGGACCTTTTACTTGTGAGGCAGAGTCTTAATCCCTGAACCATCTACCTTTAAGAGAACCAAGCAAATCTTCTCTCCTCCTTGACTTGCTTTTCCTTCCTTCATGTTTACGGCTGAACCATCTAAAAGTGACGTTACCTGAGCACTTCCGGAGACTTTTCATCTGCTGTGGTCTATGAAAGAGAGAGAGAGAGAGAGAATGAGAATGTATGTCATAGCTCATAAGTGGAGGTCCGAGGAAGTCAGTTCTCTCTTCCTACCGCGTGAACTTCCTGGAATCGAACTCAGGTCTCCATGTTTGTGAGCAAGTTGATTTACTGCTGAACTCTCTCACTGGTGCATTCCCTCTCTGTTTTTTTAAGAGCACATGAATGCTTCAGTCTTCCCCATCCACACTTATTCAGTAGATTTTACAGCTGCATTTCCGTGTTTGCTTCCTGTGTGTATACCTTGGGAAGGTCAGCTCCAGAAAAGCAGAGGTCTTGGCTTACACCTTCTTCTCTGTCACACCATCTTGAAGGGAGGAGCATATACTATCTAAGCAGGCGGGTCAGTCAGTGTCTAGCAAGTGATGTAACTCAGACAGAAAAGCATTGGAGAGCTGTACACGTGGGTCTTGTGTGGCAGGCAAAGAATAGGAATTCTTCACCCTAAAAATATTTCTAAGCCCTAAAAATTTATACTTGCTTATGATAAAACTACAAATGTTACCCAACCAAAAAAAAAAAAAAACAAATTATGTATTTTTAATCTAATGCTGCGCAGAGGAAATGTTTCTGTTTTGGAAGATTTAGTTTTATTCGTGAAGCATTTCTTTTTTTTTTTTTTTTTTTTAAATATATATATATATTTTTTTTATTATTATTATTTATTCAACTGTGTACGTGTGTGTGTATGTGCTTGCGCGCGTGTGTGTGTGTATGTGTGTGTGTAGAACCACGGACGAATTCGCGAACCACCATGGACGCCTCCACCTCCTTCTGCCCCGGGATTCACAGGCTCCGCCCTACTAGGACCAGAAGCGCAGGCCACCCCCGCTTCCGCCTGGCGTCTATACGTGGGATCTGGGATCCGAACTCGGGACCTTCCGCCTGCAAAGCGGAGGCTTAACCCCTGAGCCACCTCTCCAGCCCCTCGTGAAGCATTTCTTAAGCACCACCTGTGTACCCGTCCCTGGGCTGGGTATGAGGAACATGGGTTAAGTAGCAGGGACAAGTTGTCCGCCTTTATAAGCAGAGACCGTGTCCAAGTTTCTAAGGACAGGACAGGAACAGACGGACGGGATCCATGACAAGTCCAAGCAGCAAATGTGGCTGTAGCCAAGTGGCGAGAAGGTGGTTAGAGAAAGAGTTGATATCTGGGCCGAGAGCTTAAAGAATGGTGGGAAATCCATCACATGCAGAAGTCATGAAGGATGGCTGGGCAGCCGGAACTGTTTGCCCTGACTAAGAAGCAGCCTTTGAGCACAGTCCAAGAGAAGGGCGTGGAGCTGGGGCGATGGCTCAGAGATCGAAACCTTTGCGCCACAAGCAAAAGAACCTGACTTTGATCCCCAGATCCTACGCAAATATAAAGGGCGGAAATGGTCTCGGTTCTGCAGTTCTGACCCTGGAAGGAAGAGCCCAGGAAACCCCAGAGCAAAGCGGCAAGGAGGAAGAGCAATCCAGGGTGATTCCTGAGGTCATCCTTGGCCCCTGCAGGCATATGTAGTAACTCTCTGATATACACAGAGAAGGCAGGGAGAACTAGGGGGAACAGAAGCCAGGCCACGTGGGTCATGGCAAAGACTGGATTTTATTCCTACAGCAGAAAACTCCCAAATGATTGCCACAGGAGCAAGACCTCACCGACCTTACATTTAGAGGTGGTCGTTCTGACCGTTAAGGGGAAGGCAGATTGCACAGGTAATAATGGAAGCCAGGCCGAAGCCCTGCCGCTGTAGAGGCCTCCTGCTATATCGTGTCTTGTTCTGTGAGTTGCTCTTGCTATTGAAAGTTTTAACTCTCTGTGGCTTGCTTCTTTATGAGGGCTGGTCTAGGATCAAGTTTAGATGGGAAAGTGCTTGTTTCATGATCTTGGTCAGGAATAGACTGTCTTGTTTGGGTCAGTGTTGATTAATCCCAGAAAGCAAGACGAGTCTTCAGACCCATACATTGCTAAAATAATTAACTGAACAGCTAAAAATATTCAGCAGAACTTTTTTGTCTAAAGGCATAAAATTACTCTTTGAATGAGTAATCTTGTTTTCTCTCATGCAGACATAACTAAATATTACTATTAAAAGCATGATAATTAATTTCTTTTCTGTGTGTGTGTGTGTGTGTGTGTGTGTGTGTGTGTGTGTGTGTGTGTGTGTGTACGTATACGTATACTCATTCATGTGTAGGAATAAGGACACTCATGTGCCACCATGCACATGTGGAGGTCAGGGGTCAACTTCACACGTCAATCTTTGACTTCCAACCATGCTCTTGACAGTGCCTGTCTTATTATCGTTGGTGTCTGCTAGGCTCGCTTCCCTGCACACTTCAGGGTCTCCACCTGTCTCTCCCTCTCGTCTCCTCATACAAGCACTGGGACTGTGCACGCTTGTGTACACACCCAGCTCTTCAGTGGGCTCTAGGGATTCAAACTCAGGTCCTTGTGTTTACGCCACAAGCCCTTCCCCCACTGAACCATCTCCTGAACCCTCGTCCCCTTTTAGAAAGTAAACTTCTTCAGTGTAGAGTTCTCCACATGCAATAGCTACTACAGGATAAGAATATTTTCTGGGAGCAGGAGAGACGTCTCAGGGGCTGTAGCTCTGTCTTGCAAGCAGAAGGACCTGAGTTCAGATTCCAGATTCCATGTAATAATGCTGGATGGAATGGAGGCAGCCTTGCAGCTAAGGCCTCAGAAGGCAGAGCCTGGGAAATCCTGTAGCAAAGCAAATAGGAAGTAGAAGCAATCCAGGATAATTCCCAAAGTTACCCTTGGGTCTCCACAGGGACACACAGTGCCCTCTGATACACACAGATACACACACATACACGTGCACGTGCGTGTGCAAAAAAACCTAAAAATTAAAAGAGAATGTTTTTTGGGTCAATCATAAGTTGCTATATCATTTTCCAGAGAACTTAAAGCTGCACAAGTTACCCACAGCCATCTTGTATCTGATCCAGAACCGCTTGATTGCTTTTCTAAGAAGGAATTAATGAAAACTAAGGAATCTTACTGGTGCGATTGTCAAATGCCCTGGTTTTATAGGATTGGAATGTGTGAAAGAGAATGTGTCCTATGTCACATACGGGTGAGATGCTTGGATTTAAAGTCAGTCAGTGTATGTGTAGACAGATTCACTTCCTGTGTCGGGGGATTGGAGGGATACCACAAAGATTCTAGTCGCCGTAACTAACCATCCCAGGGGCTGTGAAAGGAACATCAGCGTGAGCTCTTGAGTAAGGCCGTCCGGTGCCTAAGTAGTAACCGAAATGCATCAAGAGACCGTGGAAGCCATTTGTGGTCAGTGGTGGTGCTGGCGGTACAGCTGTCGTCCTCAAAAATCAGCGCAAGGCAAAAAAGCGACAAGATGGCTTCAGAAAACAGAGACCAGGCACCCGACAACCTGGCCACTCCTTTAGTGTCCACATAGTCCAGTGATCCCACTAGATCCCTGGAGTTTCAGACTTTTTATTTTTTAATTATTTATTTATTTATTCTGTGTGTGTGTGTGTGTGTGTGTGTGTGTGTGTGTGTCTCAGAGGGCACTGTGCCTCCCTGTGGAGGACCAAAGGTGACTTTGGAAAATCAACCTGTTTGCTTCTACCTCCTTGCTTCGCTCTGGGATTTCACAGGCTCCGCCCACCAGAGCTAGCCGTGTAGACCGCCACCACTTCTGCCCGACATGTGGTGTGTTTTACATGGAACCTGGGATTTGAACTTGGGAGGCAGAGTCTAAACCCATGAGCCATCTCTCCAACCTGGGTTTCAGACTTTTTAAGATACAGAGCTGTTGGGGGCCAAGGAGATACCCAGCAGAGGGTTCCCAATTGCGAACCTGCTGACCTGAGTTCGCTCCCCAGTACCCCAACAAGGAGAGAACTGAGTTCTGATTTCTGCAGGTTGCCCTCTGACCTCCATCTGCATGGCATGGCATGTATGGTCCCCCTCCCTCTTTTTCTCCTTCTTTCTCTTCCTCTCTCTCTTCCTCTCTCTGTCTTTGGGACATTTGACCAGTGCTTTTTTCATGTTTTGCGTCTTTCAAAATTGGCTCAATCAGATCACAAAAAAGAAGTACCCGTGGCACGCTGCACTCTGCCCCTCCCCCGTGCCCACCAGACGTCACGTCTGCAGGCTCAGTTCACGTTCACCCTCACCCAGCAATGGACAGAAGCGGAAGTGATGTGGCCACAGACCATTTGATTTTCAGGACAGTCGTAAATACATAATATGTCCACATCATGTTTTAAAAGTCGCAAAGTGTTATACAGCAACGCAATCTCCTCATCCCAGACCACGCCGCTTCTCTATCTGAAATCAACCCATCTCTAATCAATTTCTTACAAACTACTGATAATCCACATGCGTGGAAACAAATCGGTACTCCCCTTTCTCTTATTTTCCCTTCTAACAGCAATATAATCTATATGTACCACTTAATCTCTCCCCATTAGCTAACAACATTGTGAAGACCGACCCCATAGTAAACTATAAAGAACTGCTTAGTACGTAAAGAGCTGCTTCTTTTTTTAAATGAATACATACTATATAATTAGATGGATAAAACATTTTCATCTTACATCCAGCCTGCTTCCAGCTGTTTTATTAATCCAGCAACAAGGAGGGGGCAGAAGCCGTGCAGAGATTAACGCTTCTCATGAGTACGATGGTGCTTGTTAATCAAGGGTCACGTGACCCACCTGGGGACATTTGGTAATATCCAGAGATCTGGACACGCTGGTTGCTCCTGGCATTTATTATGTATAAGCTCGGGTCACCGCGTCAGCAGTACTAAGCCCTGGTGGGTAGAGAACATGGGCGGGAGAGGAAACGCTGAGTCAAAGGGTATTGGCATCTGCTGTTTGGTTGAATCTGACCAAGTCACTCTCCGCAGAAGTTACATCGGTTAAACTTTCCCCAGCGCCATGTGTCAGCTGTTTGCTCTGGAAACATCAATAACACCATTATCTCATGTCTTCATCTTTTCTCATTGCCTAATAGGTTTGAAAAAATGGTTGTGTAGGTTATTTGCATTTCTGTCGCTATAGTAACTTCAAGCAGTTTTTAATGTGTTTAAGGAGCATCCATATCTCCTTAGCCCATTTTCTTTTTTTTTTCCTTTAATTTTTTTTAATTCTGTGTTTCATATAGGAGCCGAGTGAGTTTACTGATATCTTTATACCCTAATCCCCCATCCCATTCCCCCCGCTTCTTCTCATGATAACCCTTCTTCTTCCCTGCCAATCTCACTCCTATTTGCATATCTTCCTGCAAGTGTGGCCCGCGGAGTTTCATCTGGGTGGCCTTTGATGGCGTGTGTCTGAGCACTTGCTGGAATGTGAATCATATATTAGTGGGGAGACCATTGAGGAAAGCATCTTCCCTTCTCCTCCCCTCCACCCCCCAACATTAACCCTCATCAGTATCTCAAGGAAATGTAGGGCCTCCTCAGATCTTTCTGCTTCCATGGTGAAATGTTACTAAGACAAATCCCGTGCGGGGAAATATACACAGCCGCAGTGATTCATGGATGCAGCAGCCCGTCTTTCATGGGGCTGTTCATTCGGGGAACACTTGGTTTGTGAACCTAAGTCTTGCAGGCTAGGGTTGACTGACTTTCCCACTGTTGAGAGATTTTTATTTAGCTGCCAGTTGCTCTGGAACGCATATTCTAAGTTATTCCCACTAAGCACTTTGTCAGGGCTTCGCAGATCCCACAATCAATTGATAAATAGCAAGAAAGCATCGCCTGTGTCCAGGAGTTAATTACTCCCAGAGCGCAGGGAAACTGGGCACTACATATTCTGGCTACCGGATACCTTGGAGCCTGAAAGGAAGATGCAGTTCAGTGTGTTTTTCCAAACTCATTCGAGACCCTTAGGTTCTACTCTGACAAGATAGCGCCTTAGAAGGGGGCTCACAGACCAGAGATGCTGATGCACCCCCTTGAGGGGCTTCATGCTTGGCGTGTGGAACGTAGTCCTTTGCTTTCTTGTTTCTTTTTCCCCAGAGTGGGTCCCACAGTATGGCCCCTCCCGGTCTGGAATTCATGACCCTCTTGCCCCAGCCTCCCAGCCCCGGGGCTTCACAGTCCCGCGCCACACGCCTGCCGACACTTAACTTCTTGTGAACAAATCTAAGCGGCCTTCTCTATGCCATTCCAAGGGTGTGTCCCTTGTCTAATAGGACCTGGATTTAGACGTTGTTGCTGAATTACTGCTTCCTCTACGAGATAAATAGAACCACGTTAACGCTCCCAGAATGCCTTGCATGAAATCTATCGAGACCATGTCTCTCAGGAGGCACATGGGAGGGAGAGTCATGGACTCAACCCTCCAGGGACACAACCAAGCAAGTGGCAGGTGGTACCGGCTGCCACTTACTGTTAAGGGGGTGATGAGGATACATGGGGAAGACAACTGGGTCACTTTGCACATCTGCAGCTATATGTCTCCCACCTGCCAACGACATATTGCCATGAGGTAGGGTTTTGTTTTTTTTTGGCATAGGTGTAGGTGCGTGTGTGTGTGTGTGTGTGTGTGTGTGTGTGTGTGTGTGTGTGTGTAAGCGTAAGAGGACACTGTGTATGCCTGTGGTTCTAAGCCTGATATTGTGAATCATCCTGGTTTGCTCTCCCTCCTTACTGCTTTGCTGCGGAGTTTCCCAGGCTCCCTTTTCCAGGGTCTGCAGTGCGGTCTGCTACCATTTCTGCAGGCATTTTTACATGGGACCTGGGATCTGAACTCAGGTCCTTCTGCTTTCGTGGCAGAGGCTTAACTCCTGATCCATCTCTTCAACCCCCTCCCCCTTTCTTTTTTTTTTTTTTTATTTTCGTAAACTTCTCACTTTCAGCCTATGGGTACTCAGGGTAGTACTAGGAGAAGACTATAGCCTTAAAGGAAGCTGCGTACTTTCCCTGCAGCTGGGCTTTACGGCAGACCACAGTGTGAGAACTGCCGCATGAAGCGGATGCGTGCGGCCAACCTGTAACACGTCTTGTGGAAAAAGGGAAGAAGAGAAGGCAGGCGTGGGATGGGTTGTGATTTCCCAGCTTGAAATTGGTGCAGGACACCTCAGCCTCTGCTGGGCAGTGCCCCTCCCCACACACACACCTCCAGCTTCCGACCTTGCTGAGATGCTGGGAACAGAAGGAATCCACAGCAGATCATGACAGAGGACACGGGGATCTTACACGGCGACACCTTTGCCAGAGACCCTGTTGCTCTCATCTCTACAGGGGTGCATACTCCGTAGCTCGGGTCACAGTAACCCCTCGGTCAGGGAGAACTGAGAAAACTGTGAAGTGGGAAGAGAGGTGAGGGCCAGAACCACAGAGCCCTCCCCATGTCACCTGTCACCATGGAGACACTGGGCCCGCCCTTCCCCAGGCCTCGGTCCCTGCTCTTCCTCGCACTTTCTGAGACCCCTTAACTGAGGGACATGGAAGGAATGAATGCACAGGTCTCTTCCTTGCAGAAAGGACACAAGTAGGATCCAACAGGCACAGAAAGCCGATTTAGAACTGATGGTCCCGCTTCTGACATGGGTGGGGAGACAGCCCCCAAATCAGTCACACACTTTTCATTTCCTGCGGCACCGGTTTTCGTTTCACGTTGGGCCCATGGCAGGCTTTTAGAAGGGGAGTTGCTTAACTGTACCTGGAAGAAGCGTGGGGCAAAACACTTGAGATGCTTTGATGAAATCGTCTTCAGGGTCGGTGCGAGGGCTCAGTGGTGCTTTCTCCACCAAGCCTGATGCTGATGACCCGAGTTCAATCCCTGGAACCTACAGGATGGAAAGAGAGAACTCTTGCAAGTTGTCTTCTTTACACACACACACACACACACACACACACACAATTTTATATAGCGACACAAAAGCTAATAATCACATAGGGGAGAAAAAAATGTACAATATTTTCTTGAGACTGTCATAAGTTGCTCAACATCATCTGCAGTTGCCTTTATTTTCCTGCAAATGGCATGATTTCCCTCCTATGCCTGGAAAGAATTGCACTGCTGCAATTTCTCATCCATTCCTCTGTTGTGGGACCACCCAGGTTGGCTCCATTCTCCAGCCATATTGCAGAGAGTGCTGTAGGAAACGCAGACATCACATACATCATGGGCATCAGATCATATACTGTGATAGATGGACGTGAAGTCTTTTAGCTAAATTCCCAGGAGTGGTATAGCTGGAACACAGGGAAGATGAGTGTTTTGAGAAACTTACGTACCGATTTCCATAGTGGCCAGGCTAGTTTACGTTCCCACCAGCCGCACTGATGGGGGCTTCTTGTCCACGTGCTCAGCAGCATGAGTAGTTTTCACTGTGACTGGGTAAGATGCCCTCTCTAGGTTGAATTTGATTCTTGGTTTTTTTGAGACCTTATTTTCATTTTCTAGTCTGTTTCTCCACTGGATTAACTCTTTCCTTTGTTGTAGAAGTTTCTTCATTTTTTTCTTATCTATCATCTATCTATCTATCTATCTACCTATTTTTGCATCAAGTGCGCCTGTGGAGGTCCTCAGGCGACTTTAGGAATCACCTTGTTCTACCTCCTCTTTGCTTTGCTCTGGAGTTTGCCAGGCTCCGCCCTCCAGGGCCGGAAGTGCAGGCCTCACCGTTTCGGCCTAGTGTTTTTACTTGGGATCTGGAATCCAAACTCAGGACCTTCTGCCTGGGAGGCAGAGGCTTCACCCCTAAGCCACTTCTCCACTCCCCCCACCCTTTTTCATTTCATGAGGTCCCTTTTGTTAATTCTTGCACCTCATCCTGAAGCCACGTGGCTTTGAATTTGGCCAAGGGAAGAAACAAGGCTGGGCAAAGTCCTGTAACCATCACCCAAGTAGGACAGATGGAGTAACAAGGAAGAGGGGGGGCAGGCTCCACATAGTCTCCTCCTTTCTCTAGTGGCTTCCGTGGGGTTTTCTTGGAAGGCCTCGCCCCCTCATTTTTCAGAAGCAGTACATGTTTTGAGATGATCGCAGGCAGCGCCCAAGCTATGTCTGCTTAGCTCCTGACCCATCCCTGCCAGTGACCGGAGGGCACCGCGGCTTCAGCTGCCCACCGGCACCAGATCTTTCGAGACCCAGATGGAACTACCTCAGGACCCCAGGAGAGACTGGTGGGGGCAGATGGAGGGTGGGGAACTCAAGGCGCCGACTAGGGAATGAGAGTGGGGGTGGCATCCCTGTGGATGGGAGGTGCAGATGAGCAGACCGGAAGCTGGCTGGCCTGGCAGCCAGTGAAGACACAAATGTCTGAAATCAGTGTGTATCAAAAAAAAAAAAAAAAAAAAGGCCCTGAAGATTATCTATGTGGAAAGGGGGAATCTTCCCTTGGAAACTGTGATTAGAGAACACTTGAAACAGACTGGATGTGCTGGAAAAGATACAATGCCAAAGGCTTAATACTAAAAAGAAATAGCTCTCATTGATTTCATGTTGAATTTGAAATGACAGTATTTGAGGTATCTTATTGTCAAATTATTTTTATTCGTTCTTATTGCCTTTCTGAATATGTTTTACAGGGAAAATAATGGTTTCTGTTTGTTTGTGTACGCAAGCGTGTGTGTGTGCGTGCGTGTGCGTGTGTGTGTGTGTGTGTGCGTGCGTGTGTGTGTGTGTGTGTGTGTGTGTGTGTGTGTGTACCAGAGGGCACTTGAATATGTGCCTGTGGAGGCCCAAAGGTAGCATTAAGAATCATCGAGAATCCTCCCAGATTGCTCTACCTCCTTATAGCTTTGCTCTGGGTTTCCCATGTTCTGCCTCCAGGGCTGGAATTGCAGGTTGCTTGCATTTCTCCGAGCATTTTTACGTGGGATCTGGGAATTCAAATGCAGGCCCTTTGGCTCGCAAGACAAAAGCTTTAGCTCCTGAGCCATATCCCCAGCCCCAAAATTCTGTTTTTTGAGACAGGCTGGCCATATCTACATAACACACATGATCCTTTTCCTTCCGCCCTTCAAGAACTGGGAATGCACGCATGCGTGAGCCACAGCACCCTGCCGGGCATTTGTAAATTACCTAGCACGATTCACGTAGTATTTCAGTTTCTGTTGGGTGGTGCAGCTTCACAGAATTTTTCTAAAAACTTTATTTTTGTGTGTTTGTGTGTACGTGTGTACGTGTGTGTGTGTGTGTGTGTGTGTGTGTGTGTGTGTGTGTGTGTGTATTGTCAGAGGGTATTGTGTGTCCCTGTGGAAGACCAAGGGTGACCTCAGGAATCATCCTGGATTGCTTCTACCTCCTCACTTGGCTCTCAGATTTCCCAGACCCCGCCCACAGGGCCGGAAGTGCAGGCCGCTAATGTTTCTGGCGTTTTTTTTTTTGTTTGTTTTGTTTTTAATGTGGGACCTGGGATCTGAACTCAGGACCTTCTGCTAATGAGGTAGAGACTTAACCCCTGAGCCATCTCTCCAGTGCCACACAGCATTTTTATCCCTTGTCTGACCTCCGCTAACATTTCCCTGCACCTTCTTTTGCAACAAGATACTTACCTAGCACTTTGCTGCCCTGTGATTTTGCTCTGTGGCTTGGGGGCTCGCTCCACCGAGATCGCCCCCTCCTCAACCTGCTCACAGGTGGTCTCTGTGAGACTTTAACATCTCAGGGGCCCTCTCTCCAGAGTTCTGTCCTGAGAGCATCCATCCACCTTTCCTTTCTCCTTTTTTAGCACTTGTTGTCCTTTCTGACCTCCCAGACTTACGATGAGGCTGCATCCTGATAAACCAGCCGTGAGTTAAAAAAGACGCCAGTCAAAGGTGCAGCTAGTATCCCTGGTCTAGCAAATGTCACAGCCCCTCAATGCAGTACACACGAACCCTAAGGTCCACTGTCACGATCATGTGACTGACCGCTGCCCAGCATCACAAGACAGCATCGAACCACATATTAACAATCTGGAAAATAATTAAAATTCACATTCTGAAGTATGATTTCTTTATTTAAATCCTTGGTTGATTTTCTTTCCCTTTTCATTTTCCTTTTCCTTTCTCTTTTTTTCTTTCTTTCTTTCTTTCTTTCTTTCTTTCTTTCTTTCTTTCTTTCTTTCTTTCTTTTCTTTCTCTTTCTCTTTCTTTCTTTCTCTCATTCTCTTTCTCTTTCCCTCTTTCTCCCTCCTGCCCTCCCTTTCTTTCTTTCTTTCTTTCTTTCTTTCTTTCTTTCTTTCTTTCTTTCTTCTTTTTTCTTTCTTCTTTTCTTTCTTTTCTTTCTCTTTTCTTTTCTTTCTCTCTCTCATTCTCTTTCTCTTCCCTCTTTCTTCTTTCTTCTTTCTTCTTTCTTCTTTCTTCTTTTTCTTTCTTCTTTCTTCTTCTTTCTTTCTTCTTTTTCTTTCTTTCTTTTTCTTCTTTCTCTTCTTTTCTTTCTCTTTCTTTCTCTCTCTCATTCTCTTTCTCTTTCTCTCTTTCTTTCTCCCTCCCGCCCTTTCTCTTCTTTTCTTTCTTTCTTTCTTTCTTTCTTTCTTTCTTTCTCTCTCTCTCTTTCTCTCTCTCTCTTTCTCTCTCTCTCTCTTTCTCTCTCTCTCTCTCTCTCTCTTTCTCTCTCAGCTTAGACCAGGCTGGTCTAAAACTAGCTGTGTGTAGAGATGGATAGCACTGGATTTTTTTTTTAATGCTCCTGCCTCGGTGTCCTGAATACTATAATTACAGGCAGCACCTGGCTCTGAAGCATGGTTTCTGCTCAACGCTGCTGCTTCATCATGGAGTCTTAAACACAGAACTGTATAACGCGACCCCATGGGAGAGTGTGCTGGGCTCCTGGTTCCTTTGCCTGGACACAGAAAACAGTGGCTTGTTCACAGCTGGTCCTCGATAGGCCTTTCCCTGATGGTTACATACATCAGCCTTAGATCTGACTGAGATCCTCTAACGGGATCCAGCGTGTGCCACCACACCGAGCACCACAGAGACCGAGCCGCAGCGCTCCCCGAGCTCTGCGCCTGAGCCGCAGCGCAAAGCAAGTGACCACGAAAGTGTCGGCAGCCAGTGTGGCTCTGGAGCGCCACGTGCCTTCTGTGCCCTTCACTTTGAGGAGCCCCCAGCCATGAACCCGCTGCTTCACAGCTCGGGCTCACGGGCATCTGGGAGCTGCAGATGTTGTTGAAGAGGAAACACCGCTGTGCACTCTGAGCACTATGGTACCAGGCAACAGCAGGGCACGTTCTCCTAGCCACAAACGACTCTAAAGGCGAAGATGCCCAGAGACCAGAGGGTGGGCTTCTAATACAAAAGCAACGAATATGAAGCCAATGTGTAGGGCAAGTGCTCGTTTTTGTTTATTTGTCTATACACACCCTACAATTCCGCAAAAGAAAGACGAACAGATTCTGCACAGTTAACCTTGGGAAGAGATGGTTTGGTTGGTAAAGCGCTTGCTACAAAAGCATGAGAACCTGAGTTTTGTGTGGATTCCCAGCACTCACACAATAGCCAGGCACAGCAGCCTGCACCCATCATCCCGGTGCTGGGGGGGTAGGAAGCTGGCAGGAAGCTCCCCGGAGCTCACTAGTCAGCTAGTCCAGCCAGTCAGGAAGCTCGAGGTTCAGTGAGAGACCCTGTCTCAAAAAATAAAGTGGAGGGCTGAAGAGATGGCGCAGGGGTAAGACTCTGCCTTGAAAGCAGAAGGTCCCGAGTTCAGATCCCAGGTCCCATGTCAAAATGCCAGGGAGAAATAGCTGCAGCCTGCACTTCTGGCCCCGCGTGGGCAGAGCCTGGGAACTCCCAGAACAAAGCAAGGAGGAGGTAGAAGCAATCCAGGGTGATTCCTAAAGTCATCTTTGGTCCTCCACAGGGACAAATGTGCTCTCTGACACACACACACACTAAATAAATGAGTGAATAAATAAAAGTTTAAAAATTGAGAGTGATTGAGGAAAACACCCACCATCAACTTCCACTCTGGCCTTCAAAAAAGTAAAAAAAAAATGAATATAAATAAGTAAATATCTTTGACAGCCTCAAGGTCATGGAGAAAAGTATGGTGGTGATACAGCGCTATACATATTTTCTTCATATATTTCTATATTTTTATTTGTAACCAAAGATAGAATTTGTGGATTTTAAGAATGAATAAAGTACTTTTTGTAAGGGAATTTCTAGAGAAACACCTCAAAGCTTCCCTGTATCTGGCAGGGTCAACTTCTCACAATGTGAATTTTTTTTTTCATCAACGTTCTATATTTCAACTACCAAAGTAGAGATCTACTCTGAGGCCAAGGATCAGCCCCTAAAACCGATCCCACCTCTGGAGAAGGTGGTGAGTTCAGGACTCCCGAGGTTAAGCAAGTGCCTCCCTGAGTCCCGACTCTCCGACAGCTCTAGGTGCCTCCTGAGCCTCTTTGCAAGCACCTGTCATAACCCGAGCAGTGTATTTACGTCATCCTGCTTTATGCTCCACTCAACGCTTGCAAGACAGCAGTCGTCCTCATAAGCTATACGAGGCTCTGGGAGGTCAGATTGGCTGCCAAGTTCGCTGAGTCAATAAGAGACAAACTCACCTTCACACCTCGCCTTTCCTACTCTGCTCATTCCATCCCCTCAGAGAGAAGAAGGTCTGATGGCATGTTTCACATCTGGCTCCACAGTTGAATGAAACTTGGTTCTCCACCTAACACGGGCACCTATGAACAGCTTGTGCCATCCCGAAGCCTTTTCCTGACTCGTCTTTGGAGCCTGATAGTCATGAATAGAGTCTGCCCCTGGGGGTAATGTGGGACTACCCTCCTGGGTCCATTTTCAAAACATAATCGCACTTGTACACAGAGGGCATTGCACATGGCGTAAAGTAATGCCACCACCAGATGTTGAGATATCTAGCAGGCATCCAAAGGAAGAGATAAAGGACCAGTAAGATTGTAGGATGAAAGAGCAGAAATGCCTTATGGGGTTTTCACTGCGTGAAAAATGAAGAGACAACAACAACAAAAAAAAAAAACCACACATTGCCCCCTCGGGACCTGAGCCCCATCCCTGCGTTAAGGAGGTCACAGCTGGCACAGAGAAAGGAGCCTGGGTACATGCGTGGCTCGTTTCACACAGAGCGCACCACCCTTGGGGAGGCTGCTGTGTGCCAGGGGAAGTGGTGTGATGCTGTGGCCAAGCGAGCAATTATCAGTCACCCCATCATGAAGACCCTCCAGAGGGCTGGAGAGGTGGCTCAGGGGTTAAGCCTCTGCCTTGCAGGCAGAAGGTCCTGAGTTCGGATCCTAGACCCCTGTATAGACGCTGGGCGGAAGCAGGGGTGGCCTGCGTTTCTGGTCCTGGTAGGGCGGAGCCTGTGAATCCTGGGGACAGAGTAAACAAGAAGGAGGTGGAGGCGGTCCATGGTGGTTCCCGAATTCGTCCGTGGTTCTACACACACATACATACACACACACACGCGCACACACACGCACACACACACGCACAAATGAATTTAAAAAAAGAAAAAGACCCTCCAGAGGTGTTCTCCCACCGCCTGCTCAAGACATTTGGCTGGGAACTTCAGGGCTGGCTTGCAAAGGAACGGCGAGCGGCTTTCTAGATGCGGTCTGCATGAAAGTACAGTCTTTCCTCTCTCTTTTCTAAATGGGATGCACTTGTCTCCCCACAGAAGAAGCGCACGCTGAAGGGCTCCATCGAACTCTCCAGAATCAAATGCGTGGAGATTGTGAAGAGCGACATTAGCATCCCATGCCACTATAAATACCCATTTCAGGTAAGTGGGCAGGACAGAAGTGGGTTGTTGCCTGTTGCTGGACTGAGGTGAGAATCCTTGGTTGCTGTGAGAGAAGGTAGGAAAGGGATGGGTCCCACCATGCCTAGAATTTACACTATGTACACAGGAAAGTCTCTGTGTTGTCTCCCAATTGGCCAGTTTTCATTCATGCATACATGTGTTCGTGCATACATGCATTCATGCATTTAGACATTCATGCATGAAAACAATGCATGCAGGCAGGCAAGCAGGCATGCATTCATTTATTCCACAATGGTCAAGCACATGCCCTTGAAAAAACTCTCGCTGTCACTTCAATCTTGCATCTTTCTGCCTCAAGGAAGGTCCTAATTCCTTTGCTTCTGGGGAAGACTGAAGCTGATTTAAGGGCCCCTTTCATGCTTTAAGAACAGTGAGTTCCCAATTCATGACAGCTCATCTTGGGTTATAAATTGCCTGGAGTTTCTGGCCTGTTACAACCTGAGAACTATCTGGAGGCGATTGTGCTGTTCAGAGCAGCGGCCTTTGCTTGCATTGGAAAGAAAATTAATCAAAATCAAGTGAGGTTAAAATTCAACTCCCTGGCCATTCTGGCCACACTGTACCTGCTGAGTCTCCACCTGCTGCCAGTTCCTCCTGCGTTGGACACACAGACCACAGACCCTCTCTCACAACAGGACGCTCTGTTGAACAGAGCTGCTCAGGTGTACCTTTGTTTTATTTACACACAAACACACATACATACACATGCACACACGCATGCACAGAGATCATATACACACATCATATACTATATAGAATAATAAATAAAAATAAAGTTTATAAAAGAAATGTAGGGGTTGGAGTGATAGCTCCGGGGTTTGAAAGCAGAAGGTCCTGAGTTTAGATCCCAGAGTTCGCGTAAAATTGCTTGCGGTTCTAAACTCTGGGAGGTAGAGCCTGCAAAACTCAAGAGCTAAGCAAAAAGGAAGTAAAACAACCCAGGGTTATTCCCTTTGTCGCTCTTGGGCTTCCACAGGCACACACGCACAGACACACAGACACACACACACACACACACACACACACACACACTAAAAAAGAAATGTGCTTGGATTTTGTGAGATGCATCAGTGAGGAAAGTCAAATGAAAACATGAAGAACTCTACTGTTCGCAAGAGTTCTTTGTGGATCTTGAAACAGTTAAAATAAGAATTTAAAAAACTTTATTATTTATTCATTCAGAGTGTGTGTGTGTGTGTGTGTGTGTCAGAGGGCACTGTGTGTCCCTGTGGAGGGCCAAGGGTGACTTCGGGAATCATCCTGGATTGCTTCCACCTCCTTCTTGCTTCACTCTGGGATTTTCCAGGCTCCGCCCACCAGGGCCACCACTGTTTCCACCCGGCGTTTTTATCTGGGATCTGGGATCTGAACTCAGGACTTTCTACTTGCGAGACAGAGTCTTAACCCCTGAGTCATCTCTTCAGCCCTAAAATAAGAAGTTTTAAGACATCTTGTTTATATACTTACACTTACAAATACCAATAAGGGGGCTGGGAAGACATCTCAGGAGTTAAAAGTCTTTGCTCACAAGCAGCAGCACCTGAGTTCGATCTGCACATCCCATATAGAAATACTAGGTGGATATGGAAGCCTGAAGTTCCAGTCCTGGAAAGCAGAGCCAGGGAAACCCTAGAGCAAAGCAATAAGGAAGTAGAGCAACCCAGAATGATTTCCGATGTCACTCTTGGGCCTCCACAGACACCCACATTCAGTGCCCCTCTTGTGTATCTGTCTGTACACATGCACACACACAAAAAATCAGTAATATGTTTTGGTTTTTTATTTAGGCTCTCTTACATGCATGTGGGGGGGACTATCTACTGGATCATGGGCAACTTGCAAGTGGCTACACCACTGAAGAAAATGACTCCCCCCCGTCTCAGTAGCCATTGACTGCCGACAGCTCCTCGAGTAAGGTTTTTCTTGATCACTGGAAAAGTGAGACGAGAGATAAACATGTTATTGGCTCAAGAGGACGTTCTCCTGCCGTTTCCACCGGGCAAAGGCCCACTGCTGGCATGGGATCTCAGACGAGCCGCCAAGACAGCACAGTTCCCAGGCACCTGGATGCAAAGCACACCGGTGCCCTGGTTGCCCAGATTTGGAGATCCACCCTCAGCCCCGGATGTTGTAGGACCTGCCGTCAGTCCCCATATTCAGAAAGCTGCTCACTTTGGATTCCTGTATGTCTGCAGGTCGTGCACGACAACTACCTCCTGTATGTGTTTGCGCCAGACCGCGAGAGCCGGCAGCGCTGGGTGTTGGCTCTGAAAGAAGGTAATTACACTCCCGTGCCATAGGCTCCTTGAACCCTTGACCTTATGTAGGCTCTCTGACCTTTGACCCTGTGCTGAGCTTGAGTAACGTGGTAAAACGGGGGGGGGGGCTGAGAACAGCTGATGTCAAACATTTCCGCCTTTTGCCACTAATGAATGTGTCGAGTTCTACTGTGACCCGGAAGTAAAAACCAGTGTGGATAAGGGATTGGTTGTAGCCTCTTGTTGCAGTTGTCCTGCATGGTTGCTGATAAATCACCATCAAACAATTTAAGGGAACAAGGGGTTTATTTTCTTACGACAGTCGGGTTATAGTTCATAGTCCAGCCTTGATGGGAGAGCGTGCGAGGGAACTGGCCACACCATCACCACATAACGGCCGAGAGAGGGACGATCCTTACTTGCCAGACCAGCATGTCTGGCCAAGTGTACACAAGGATGCCAACTCTCTCAACCAGCTCTCTGTGATTTATCCAGGACCTAATCCCACCCACCTGGCCCTTCCCCATCAGCCAGACAATCTCTTGCAGGTTTGCTCTGGGCTTAACTCAACCATAATTTTCTACAAATGTAACCAGAACTCAAACCCTCAACTATCAAACTGACACTTGTGTCTAACTATGACACCACTTATAAAAGGCTGCAAGCTAAGAATGGTTTCTATATTTCTAAAACATCCAGTTCAGAGGTTTATATAAGCAGTTACTTGCTGAACCTGATTTTATATCTTGACCCGCAAAACTTAAACTAGCTACTATCTAGTACTTTAAGAAAACTTTTTCAGTCCCTGATACACTAAGAATAGTGTGGGGGCCGTTCAGGTTGTGTTGAATTTGCACCCGGCTCTTCCATTCACTGCAGTCTCTTGGGCAAGTTCTTAGCTGCTGTGGACCTCAGTTTTCCATCTGTTAAGCGACAAGAAGAGGAAATGACAGGGCATATGGCATATGGGCCGAGCCAATGCGAGTAAAACTCTCAGCGTTGGCCAGCCCATAATTCACAGTGCCCAGCGAACTCGATTTTGTTTATTTTTGAGATTAGGTTTCACGTAGTCCAGGCTGACTCTGAATTGCTGTGTAGACCAGGCTGCCCTTGAACTCCTCGTCACCCTGCGCCCATCTTCCCTGGTGTTACATGCATGCAGCACACGTCCTGCTAGTTAGTGACACTTCACACCTTGTGCTCCTGACAGCATAATTAGAACCACACAGTGCTCGCACGGCTCCGTGGGGGTGTGGAACAACTGCTGAGTCAGAAGAGATGGAAATTCCACCCTGTCAACTTGAACTTTCACCCCCTTCCCCCAAGTGCCACTACGGACCCACTTATTCAGTCCAACAACCTTACCGTGCGTAGCAGGGGGAACTGAGGCTCGGATACGGGGTTCCTGCCCCGAGGACAAACTGCCCACTGAAGCAGATACAGAGAAGATCCTGGGTCTACTGCTGCCTGAGTCTAACCCACTCTCCCTGAATGAATTTTCCTTCTCTAACTGTTTTGGGTAATGTTCAGGCCACACCCTAGGGTCCAGTCTCAAGGACTTTTAAGATCCAGGGCCCGTGATAATGCTGGTTTGGAACTAATTCTTTCTGCTGGCGTCCGCCTCTTTCAGAAACGAGGAATAACAACAGTCTGGTGCCCAAGTATCACCCCAACTTCTGGATGGACGGGAGATGGAGGTGCTGCTCCCAGATGGAGAAGCTCGCAGTGGGCTGTGCCCCGTATGACCCCACCAAGAATGGTAAGACTTGGGCAAAGTTCCGGAGAGCACAGATCTCAGCTTCCCGTGGTCACAGAGTGTCTGGGATTGAATGCCAAGTTCTCTGTTTCCAGAATTCTCTGAAGAGCCTCCCCTGCCCCTTCCATCACCCTGTTTCTGCTTTTCCATGTCAGGGCCGATGTGTCTATGTCTCCCTCCCGCCATTCATAGATTGATCCTTCAGCAGCAGCATCACAACACCTCGGGCGCTAGTTAGAACTGCAAAACCCTGCTCCTGCCCCATCTAGCACCCAGAATGTGCAAGTGACCGGAGTCCCCAGGAGATCTGTGCGTACGGTTTGGGAAGCAGAGACAGACCGTTAGGAAATTTGAACAGCGTGGTCGACCTAGAGCTCCAATCATTAAGACAGCCTTAAAAAGTATGCAGCAGTATTTCCTTGTTTCTTACAGTGACAGCGCAAGGCACGCATGGTCATTAGAAAAACTCAGCTCTAAAGACTTGAGGTAGAAGGGGAACTTTTTGATTTTCACTCTGTGGCTTCTTCCTCCCCTTGGAACTTGCCCACGTGCCACTCAATCTCCGAGTGGTCTAAATGCAACGATGAGAGATGCACAATGAAAACAAAGGATGTTCTTTGCCAGCTTCTGTTCTTGGCCTCTGCCATAGAAGGCTCAGGAGATGGAGACTAGACTGTGACTTGATTCTACCTTCTGTGAGGGCAATTTGGGGGGGGAGCTCACGCTCCAGCCCCCTCCACTCCATGCTAGTACACCTTCACAGCAGCATGATTTCGTCCCTCTCAGCCCTTTGGGGTCCATGGTATGACTTTAAAGAACTAGCTGGTCTTAATGGGCTGGGAAGACGGTCCGGCGCTTAAAGCAGTTTGCCACGACACAAGATCCCATGGGAGTTGCTAGGTGGGGGCGGTAGCCCGCCTGTAACTCCAGCCTTGACAGGCGGACACTGAGAGTCCCCAGAGCAAGCTGGTTAGGCAGACTAGTCCTCTCGGCGAGCTCTGGGTGTGATTAGAGATCCTGTCTCAAGAGTAAGGTGGAGGAGTGATTGAGGATGAGCCTGGAATTAATTATGTGCAGCACCTACGTGCACATCCCCCAGATGTCGTGGGAAGGGACGCCTGGAAGCACACGCGCTACACACATGAAAGTAGGAAAAAAAGAAAAAAGTGAGAGAGGGGAGAGAAAGAGAGAGTCGGAGACACACAGAGACATAGAAGGAAGCAATGGACGGCGTCCAACAACCCAGCATGCCCAACAGCTTTGCTTCTCTCTCCTTCTCAGGCGCTCCTACCTCAGTTCCCATCTCTTGTCCTGTGGCTTTTATGCACTAAACATAGTACCCCAGATTGACAGTGCCAGGCGGATGTGACACGTGGCCAGGTTTCCGTGGCTTTATCAGCCACAGCTCCTCACTGCCACTTAAAGGTTCTTCTAGAACCTCTCACCTCGCCCTTGGGAAAGGAAGTCATTCAACGCCAACGGACCATTGGCACGGATGACGAATAGCTGGTGGTGTTAGAGTGCAGTGCCCGGCACGTTAGCCTGCTGATTCTGCTCACTGTACGTAGTAAGAAAACATAGAAGGTTTGGTTGGGTGGTCTCATGGGAGGGGAGCATGGCTGGCCCTCCCCTTGCCAGGGCTCTGCTTCCTGGTAGCCCCGTGTGGGCCCCTCAAAAAAATCCCCTGTCCAGCTAGGTCCTAATGTCTTGGGGACGGATCTCAGAGGCTCGAGGCAGACACTCATCCCAGTGCGAACGGCTTTGAATCTGTTTCCACTTTGTAGCTTCCCCAGCGTGGTCTTGGCTATTCTGCCACATCATTACAGCTCCATCCCTCCTCTGGCTGGCAGACCCAGCAGTCAGGAGCATTTGTGTGACTAGTTGTGACTATCCAGGGCCCCTTGCCCCGAGCACAGACTGAATGGTCCTCGGACACTCGTACATGCACGAAGCGCAGCTGCTGTTGAGCTTCTGAGCTGCCGTTGCCTGTTTGAGCACCTCACCCGGCCCTTCCCTGGCTTGGTGAGACGGCCTCACCCGCCATCCTTCTGGAAGGACCGGGACACACTTTCTGAGGCACGTATTGCAATGCGAGCCACAGCATATGGTCACATTCCCTGGGGAAGGTGCATAAGATTCTGTGCCCTGGGCATAGCGACCAGCTGAGGTCTTTGGAATAAGCGGGCCCTGACCACCTCATTTTCTTGAGGGGTGATGTAGCTCCGTCTGTTAATCAGAGGATCAGAGGCAGCTATTTTGAAAAGTTGTTAGAAGATTCACTGGGGGGGGGGAGGGGTAGAGTGCAACTGGCTCTAAATCAGCTCTCAATAAATGGTGATTGTGTCCGCCAGCTTTTCCTATTTGTGAGTGAAACATGGTGAGGGAGGCGTCCTGCAGTGTGTGTGCACTGGTATGCGGGCCTCCCGGGAACACCAGAGTGATGAAATGCAAACGGTCTCACTACGCCAGCCCACGGCAGCACACCTTTTGGCCACCAGAGCCAGCCCTAATCACATCGCACCCATGTCACCCCAAGTGTGAGGGAGCACACACACACACACACACACAGAGAGAGAACAGCCACAGAAAGAAGAGAAAGTGACCAGTCACAGGATACCCAGGGCTGGAAGGGGCCGAAGACCACAGCAGCTCATGGTGGGTACACTAGGGTTCAATCAGCTTCCTGGATCCTGGTTGAATGCGAACAGAAAGGAGCCAGTCTCTCTCTCTCTCTCTGTGCGTCTGTGTGTGTGTGTGTGTGTGTGTGTGTGTGTGTGTGTGTGTGTGTGTGTGTGTGACTGAACCTAGGGCGCTTACACGTTAAGCTTTTATCACTGAGTTACACCCTCAGTCCGGAAACCAGACCTCTGACTGTGCGTGATGATTTCTTTGGCTGGTCACTGCACATCTAGTCCATGCTCCGGCTGGTCGTTAAGGGGCCAGGCACACACTGGACTGCAAAGTCCCCATGTGAATCTTTTCCACCCCTCTCTGACGGGGGCTGTCTAGCTTCAGGTCTACTCATGTAGTGAGGAGGACCTGCCCACCTGCCTCGAAGCCCTTACTTCATTCCCGTAGCCAACGCGTCAAGAGGTCGGAGAGGTCATTGCACTGAACTGGAGGCTGTGCACATCCTCTTCAAAGCACGCACGTGTGCACGTAAGCGCACACACACGCGCACACACACACACGCGCACACACACACACACACACACACGTGCACGCAATTATGGCTCATTCTTTGGTGGTTTCACCAAATCTCGTTCATAGATTAACGGGGAGATGGAGACAAGAGATGAAAGGAAAGAGAGGGTGAAGGAAAGGGAAGAGAAGAGGAAGGAGGTAAGAGCTAAATGAAAGGAGATGCAAAGGAGAAAAGAACAGAGGGGAGAGAGAGGGGTTAGAGGTGTGTAGTTTGAGGGGGACAGTGAGAATATATTTTTAGCCTGAAGACATCTAGAAGCAGATCTTGACCCACTCAGAAAGCCTCACACCCTCCCACCGCATCCACCCCCACCCCCTCCTCGGCCCAAAGCATCGGGAAGACGGTGAGTCACTATTTTCAGGCACAGGTCCCCATCCCTGAGCTCAGCCGGTGCTCGAGAGATTCGTGGAACTCTTCTTGTCTATTCTCCACTCAGGGGATACAGACGGAGATCCCAGAATCTTGACTTCTGGAAATGTCTGGTACCTTCTAGAAAAGAGAACTGGAAACCAGCAGCTTGCAAGAGATAAACGAGACAGATTCTCCCAGGGCGACTTGTGGTTTCTCTGCACTCTGCTCTTCTCCTTGGGCCTCTTTGCACTGAAAAGCTTTGGGGGGGCGTGTTTCACAGTCACCTACTTTTTCTGTTTTTCTTGTTTCAGCTTCAAAGAAGCCTCTCCCTCCGACTCCTGAAGACAACAGAGTGAGTGAGGACCCAAGCGTGGGCGGGTTGGGTGGGGGGGGAGGTTGGGGGTGTCTACGTGCTTCTCAGACCTCTGTGTGTAGTGAATGGTCACACCTCGGCTGCACTCATCATTCTGAATCCCCAGGCTGTTTGGTGAGGTCTGTCCACTGTAAGGACCACTCAGTTCCTCAACTCTAGCTCATGAGACCGACCCCCATACATACACTAAGTGTCTTTGCTCTAGACCTCAGCACACAGAACTCTGCAGACACACATGCATATGCCTGAAAGTGCTTTACTTGTGTCAAAGCATTTCTACTCTTTTACAATCTACGTGTGGAGTTAATTTGTCATCTTGGAACTCCGGGCCCATCTGCTGCTAGAGCTTGTCTAGATTGAATTAATCTCTGGACATGACTAGAATCAGGCTGAAATGGGAAGCCCCGACCACCGTGACAGATTTTGGGCTGTATAAAAAGGAGAAAGTACACTGAGAGGGTGGCGTTTGTGGCCCTCAGGATCCTGATTATGGACACGATGTTTCCAGAATGCTTTAAGCTCCCTCTGATTGGTTATGGCCCTTGAACTGGGAGCTAGAATAAACCCTTTCTCCCTTAACTTACTTAAGTCAAAGTGTTTCATCAAAGCATCAGGAAGAATTACTTAGACACTATGTTGAAACTAAGGATCTCTTGTATCTACTTTAGATGATTCTAGTTTTAGTTTCACTTTCGGATATGGGGAATCAGGTCCTCAAGAGAGGTCTCGAGGCCCCTCAACCACTTAGTAGAACCCAGAGTTTTTGGTGTGGGGGTCTTCAACTGGACTGTTTCTCCATGATGTCCCATAGAGGGCCAGAGTCAGCTGCACTGGGAAGCAATGAAGAACAGAGATGCCCAAGAATCCACCCAGACCCCCTGCTGCTCAGAGTTACAAGTGACCAGAGACTTTGCGTGTGCGTTTAATAAGTTCATGTGGTTCTGAAACACACTGAAGTTTGAGAGTCTGGTCTATAGTATACTGATCTATAAGATTTTGATATAGTACCAACTCTGGAGAAGACAGGAAAATAAGAAAGACAAGGAAAAAGCCAGCCCTCCTTATGGTCATGTGACCATCAATGACCACAATCAAGTACTCACCCTCATATGATTTAGAGCCCGCTGATTTGGTTCCCTCTGGGTCTTGGCGTGCAGAACGAGTTATTTTCCCGCCTTTGCCAACATGGTGGCATTTTAAAACCACCAGCTTCCCCATCACGGAAGCTCTGAGTCCTCCAAACCTCAGGTGAATTTTTAGAGCCGTCGCGATCTGTCAGCTGACTTTCGGACACTAGGACAGGATGGATTTGCACTGGGGCAGGAAATCGGTTTCCGTCTGCTGCTTCCTTTGACTTCCATTTCACTGCCTCCCAGCAGATAAGGCCTGGAAGGTGCTAAAGGACAGAAGCACAGACCCGAGTGCCCGCAGAAAGAAGAAAGGGGGGGACATGTATTGTGGGGGGATTGTTGAGATGAAGTCTTACTGAGCCAACCACGCCCATCCCTCTGCAGTGGCCTGATTGATCCTAAATAAAGTGACTTCTCAGAGGAAACTTACGTCCAGTAGCCAGGATTTGACGAATCTGGGCAAACCCGTTAATCAGATCAGCGAAGCATTTGGTCAGGCGACTTAACGTCATCCCATCAAAAGCATGCATGATGCTTCTAGAAGCGAGGTCGTAGCATGGGACTTGGGGTCAACAGAGGAACCTATAGGTTTCTATGAACAGCACACAGATGCTTGGGATTGACCATCGCCAGATTTGCCTCGTTGAATGAAAGAACCAGGGAATGCTCCTTTCATCTCTCCAGAACCGTAGTTCTAACTCACAAGGAATGCCAGTGGGAGGAAAGCAATGGCCTCTTCCAGTGCCCTCAGTGGGTGGAGGGAGCTGGCCTGTGGCCTGGCATGGCTCCGGAGGCGTCGCAGCTGGGAGACTCGCTGACCTTGCTTTGTCCTTCACCTCCTTTTCCTCGTGTCTTTGCCAGCGGTCCCTGCAGGAACCCGAGGAGACCCTGGTCATAGCCCTGTATGATTATCAGACCACCGATCCTCAGGAGCTCGCGCTGCAGTTCAATGAAGAGTACTACCTGCTGGACAGCTCCGAGGTCCACTGGTGGCGAGTTCAGGACAAGAACGGGTGAGACGCGCTCCCGGCTGGCCTGCTCGCGACCAGCGCGCGACCGACCTGCTCGTGGCTGGCACTCTGGAGTCCCAGGAGACACAGCAACAAAGGAAGTGCAGCAATGATTGACTTCCCCCTCCCCCCAGCTCCCTCCTCTGCCCGGTTCTGGGCTAGCAGAGCCGAGCTGAGCATTGTGGGAGGAAGACAGTAGTGAGAGAGTCTGCCCTCTCCCAGCAAGTATCTGGAGGCATCAGTTGCCATGGTTACTTCCCTTGCCCTAGACTGGAAGCCTTCCCTTACCTTAGACTCATCTGAAAGTCCCTGGATTTTTTTTTTTTTTACACTGATATTAACACTTGCTCTGCAAAGCGCTGTTGTTCTTGAGTACTTAAGTCAGCTAAAGGTACGACCGGCCGTGAAGTCAGAGAAATGAAAAGTGTGTAAAGACAGGCAGATCAGCAGTTATCCTAGAAAGCCTGGGGTGGCGCTAACCACTTAGTGATGAGTGCAAAATGAAACTAGCCTGGAAATGACTCATGAATTGGGGCTGGGGGCGTGGTTAGCTTTGTAAATTCTAGGAGTCCATATCCAAGGGAGGGGCATTGATAACATTTGCACAGGTGGCATTTGTGCACACGTTGTGTGTGCGTGTGCGTGCGTGTGTGTGTGTGTGTGTGTGTGTGTGTTCTCACGTGTGCATGTAACAGTTACTCTTCTCTGTTACTGTGATTCACCACTGAGGCTCAGTGAAGGGACATTTATTCAGCTTACGATTCCAGAGGGAAGACACAGCCCTTCATGGTGATAAAGGCCTGGCTGGCTGGCAGAAACCAGAGGCGGCCTAAGTCACCGAGGTGTCATAGAATCTGAGAGCTGCTGCTGCAAGCTCAAGAGCAGATTCCCTCACTCGAGCAGGGCGGGGCTCACCCACCTCAAGGCCCACCCCCTGTGACTGCCCTCCTCCAGCAAGACTCCACCTCCTAAAGGTGCCACTGACCTTCCCAAACAACTAAAGATTCAAGCACATGGTCCCGTGGGGGACAACTCACATTTCCAACCGTGACAGCGCCTGTGGGTGCACAGTGGAGAAGCCAAAGGTCAATGTTGGCAGTCTTCCTTCCTTGCTCGCTCTTCACCTTCTTTCCTAAGACAAAGCTTCTTGTTGGAGCTGGTAGGTTAGCTCCAGCCAGCTGCCCAGCCAACTCCGGTCCCTCCCGTCTCTGCCTCCCTGGCGCAGAAATTACAAATATGTCCTGTGGGCCTTAACTTTTAAACGGCTGCTGGGAATCCAAATTCAGACCCTCTTGAGTTCGCCCACCGAGCCATCTCCCTAGGCGTGTTAACAAAATTTACGGCAAGTCGGAAAGAGAGAGAGAGAAGGAACAGCAAGCATGTTTCAGAACAAGCCGACTGCCCGCGCTTGGCACTGTCTTGAGTACGGTGTTAAGAGTGACTCTGAGACACAATTTCCAGTTCTCCAAAGGAGGTGTGCTGTGATCAATTAGCCATGCCTGCCACGGGAAGAAGATGCGAGACAATCATCATGTATCTGGCATCTCTAGTCTTGACTTCTTCGTGCTGTGAATACCTCTGATGCAGATTGAGCATTCCCGGCTAAACATGACGGGAGTGAAAATTTGCCTTATTGACAAACATCGAAATACTTTATAGAGAAAAGTGAAAAAATATCAGATGTCTTTTCATACCATGCTGGAGTATGGAAAGACATGTGTAATCTAGTTTTAACTCTTCCTTTTATAGGAAGTAGAAACCCAGAGAGTTGAAGGGACTCTGCTTTGACTTTCGAGTACTGAGCTGTAAATTTGAAAGTGCTTTGAAATGTACAAAGACATGCACGGTGTAAAGTGTTCCACCATTCTTACTCATTTCTTTATTATGGTTTTTTTTTTTCTCATTTGTTCGCTATTATTAATTCTTACTCAAAAGTGATTCCTGGGAGCTGGGGAAAATGACTCAGGGGTTAAACTCTTTGCCCCACAAGCAAAAGGACCTAAATTCTGCTCTACAGAAAACACTGGAAACAGCTGCAGCTGTAATTCTGGCCCTGTAAGATAGGGTCTGGAAAATCCCAGAGCAAAGCAATAAGCAATGATTCCTGATCTTGTATCACCCTCAGGCCCACCCCCCAAGGTACACACACACACACACACACACTCACACACACACACACACACACACACACACACACACACACACACACATACACAGACAAACTAACCCCCCCCCCAAAAAAAGTAATTCCCCACCTCTGAGTCCATACTGACTGTTTTCTTTCTGGAGGCACGGGGCATCTCATATATGGTTCTCACTGGGTCTTGCTCAGAATGTTCTGGAATACTGCATAGCCCAGCTCTCCCCCTGCCTTCTGGTATTGGGATCACAGGCGCAGGCCAGCATGTGTCCTTTTTGCTCGAGGCTCCACATCTGGAGAAGCTCAGTTAGAGAGACCTTGAATCATAGCGTCCACCGGGAAGTGTCTTTCAGTTCCTGTGCCTGGAAACTGTTTTTGATAATTTTAGTGTTTTTGAGTTCCTGATTCTAAGAATGAATGACATAGAGTGGAAAAAAATACTATCACAAAAAGATTCATTATAGAGAATAAATACTGAAAACAATTTTTTTTTCCAGTAAAGGGAATTACACAATGAGACCAGCAAGCAGGCCCCTTAAAGTAGGATGACCATTGTTATTCAATTTTACATTTTCTGGTGAGGTACCTTGCTTTTAGCAGAGAATATATTGTTGCTCTTTGTATCAGCTGTTTAAACTTCAAAATGTCCTTTCACAAATGCCAAATAATGTGAGGCTTCCCATTTTTTTAGTGACTTTCAGTGGATTACATCTGTAGAATGAACAGAAAAAAATTAGTTGTTTGTGATTCTAAATATGAGCTTCTCTTTCAACAGGCATGAAGGATATGTGCCGAGCAGTTACTTGGTGGAAAAATCTCCAAATAACCTGGAAACTTATGAGTAAGATGTTTTCTTTGTTTTTGAAATATATGATACTAAGGCTTCCTCCCTATATCGGGGTATTCACAAGTCATTGGTTGGCTATAAAAGTACTGGTTGGTTTCAGTTCTTGGTCTTCCTTTTTCTCTCTAGCCTCTGATATTTGACACAGTAAGGGTTTAGCCCATTGGAGGGGAGTAGGAGGAAGGGGGGGCTGTATACTGCCTTTTCCTTTTAAAAAATGATGCTTCTTGGGTTCTTGAGACGATTATGTAAAGAGGAAAATATTCCACTGGGAATCCCAGGAGTATTGGTGCTGCTTAAGAAGGAAAACTCCTGGGAATGTGGGTTCAGAAATAAAGGGATTGGCCCCTCTGGATCAGCACCGTGTTGCCAATACCACACAACACTCAGACCCTGGATATTAGGTATTTGTTTAGATTGTACTATGTGTCATTCAAAAGAAGAGTTTGTGGGCACAATTTTAGTGGAACTCCTGAATGCTTGTTGGATAAATTTTTATTATAGTGTATGAAGTACCCACCATGCACGTATACTTCCTAGCTCAGGAGCTAACAGATAAGCAGCAGCAGTGTGTATATCCATCTCCCAGGTCTTGTTTCTGACTGACGCCCCCCTTTAAGAGAACCAGTACTTCTGGGAAAAATGAGTTGTGGGTTCCAAGGTTGAGGCAGGGAAGGACCTTATTACCTTGAGGCATCTGGCTAGAGAGAAAAGGAGTAGTTTTTAAAGAAATAAGTATTTTAATAACATGATCACATCAAACAGGTGTAGGAGAAGTAAGCAATTAAAAGGCTCCCATTGGCTAAATCAAGACAACATGCACATCAAAATTAATAAGGATTATAATGAACTTATTGGAGAAAGTCATAATTTATAATAAAGACATGGATGGATATGTGACTAAGTAAGACAAATTTGTTTCTTAAGAGAATGTTAACTAATGGAGTGTAGACAATAAGGCTTGAAATCCATTGTTTGTAACTCAAAGTATCAATCAGTTCAGATAGAATTTATGGACAGCCACCACAGGTAGGGAGAAACAACATATGAGACCCAGAATATTAACAGATTTCTTTTTGGTCATCCTTTCATGAATCATGAACTGTCCATTTAAAATGCAGACAACTGGTAGACCTCATCTTAGCCTCAACATTCATATCAGTGCTGGTTGAATATATACCATATGCCTATTATTCTTGTCCCAGAAGATGCACAGTGTGATTTAATCGTGAAGCAAACCCAAATTAAAAGATATTCTATGCAATAGCTCATGTACCTCAAAAAGAAAGTATCCTAGGAGCCACAAAAAGCTGAGGAAAATGGTCTTGTTAAAAGAGCTTGTTAAGGGGCTGGAGAGGTGGCTCAGGGATTAAGCCTCCACCTGGCAGGCGGAAGGTCCTGAGTTCGGATCCTAGACCCCACGTATAGACGCCAGGCGGAAGCGGGGGCGGCCTGCGTTTCTGGTCCTGGTAGGGCGGAGCCTGTGAATCCCGGGGCGGAGGAAGTGGAGGCATCCATGGTGGTTCCCAAATTCGTCCGTGGTTCTACACACACACAAACACACACGCGTGTGCACACATACATAGGCACACACGCACAATTGAATAAATAAAAAAAAAATTTAAAAAAAACCTTTTAAAAAAAAGAACAATGTTATAAAAAAAAAGAGCTTGTTAAAAAGGTCTTGTTAAAAATTTAATTTAATTAAATTTAAAAGACATGACTAAATCTATAATCCTGGGGTTTGATCTGGAACCACAAAAATATTTTGTAGGTTAGAGAGATGACTCAGGGCCTAAGCCTTTGTCTTGCAAACAAAAAGATCTGAGTTCTGATCCTCAGATCCCACATAAAAATGCCAGGTGGAAATGGCAGCAGCCTGTACTTCCAGGCCCTGAAAGGCAGAGTCTGGGAAACCCCAGAGCAAAGCAATAAGGAAGTAAAGCAGTCCAGGATGATTCCTGAAGTCACCCTTGGGCTTCCACAGGAACATGCAATGCCCTCTTCTATACACATGGACACACACCCGCACACATACACACCCATACCTACACATACAAAATTTCATTTCCCAGCACGTTATTAGGAAAATTCATAAAAAATTTTTGGTAAGCTCTGCAATTAAATAAAATATTACATAGACATTACATTTTATGATTTTGGTCATTGCTCTGCAATTGTATAAGTACATACTCTGTTTTAGGAAACAAGTGATAAAACATTTGGAGTAAAAGTTTATTCTCAAGTGGGTCAGGAAAAAAATTCCTATGTGTTTAGATTCTTTAAAGAGAAGTGTAAAGTAAACATACAAAATTCCCATCCGTAGGTCTAGTGAGAAAGCTCAGCAGGTCGGGGGTCTACTTTCAAAATTCCTGCCAGCGGTTCATCTAGTGTTCTGGTTGATGGCTTTTCTGTAACTTTGAGATGGTTTTTTGATGATTTTTTAAAAAAATTTAATTACTCATAAAATATGAAGTACCAGAGCAGAAGAACACAAGAATAAGGAGGGTCCTGGTAATACATTGGGGTTCTTACTAGGCTGACGTGGTCACTGTGTTTACTAATGAACCGGGAGTGGATTCTGCAGGGAAGTGCTGTCGTTTTCTTAAGAGTCACTCGACAATTGATCAAGTGTGTGAGAATGGCCCTTCTCTCCTCCAAGAGATGTTTCATCATTCCAAGAGCACTTGAGATGAAAGGTAAATGAGAGGTGCTCGGTTAAAGTAAATTCATTTCACAAGTAGTTCAGGCCTTTGAAGGAAAGATGGCATTTATTAGGAATGACTCCTTGGATGAGTATCTTGTTTTGTTTTGACATTTAATTGGAAACTCTCTGCTTATGATGAAGGGGGCAAACTCAAAGATTCAATGAAATTCAGATGCTGGAGTAAATAGAAAACATACTCTGACCTAAAGGCATTTTAAGTCACATCCACAATACAACGTGAGGGGCTGGAGAGATGGCTCAGGGGTTAAGACTCTGCCTCTCAAACAGAAGGTCCTGAGTTCCAATTCCAGGTCCCACGTAAAATACCAGGTGAAAACAATGGCAGCCTGTACTTCCAGCCCTGGTGGGCGAGGCCTGGGAAACCCCAGAGGGAAACAAAAAGGGGTAGAAGCAAACCAGGATGATTCCCAAAGTCAGACACAATGAGTATATAAAGAAAGTAAAAAAACCCAGCATGACATAAAAGCAAACCAAGCAGTGTGTCTCCATGCTTGTCAGCATGCATTTTCTGGGCTGTGAAATCCCAGCTGGAAAATGAAAGGCTGAACTGTCAGGCTCTAGTACACAGCTAGGGAAGAAAACTCTCCAGGGCGAGAAGTTTTTATTCAATTTAATTTTCACTATTTTTAAAAATAATTTTTATTATTTTATTCAATTGTGCATGTATGTATATGTGGTGTGTGTGTGTGTAGAACCACAGCCAATTCAGGAACCACCATGGACTGCCTTCACCTCCTCCTTGTTTACTCTGTCCCGGGGTTCACAGGCTCCGCCCTACCAGGACCGGAAACGCAGGCCGCCCCCGCTTCCGCCTAGCGTCTATACGTGGGGTCTAGGATCTGAATTCAGGACCTTCTGCTTGCAAGGCAGAGGCTTAACCCCTGAGCCACCTCTCCAGCCCCAATTTAGACTTTATTTATTTGTGTGTGTGTGTGTGTGTGTGTGTGTGTGTGTGTGTGTGTGATCAGAGGACACTGTGTGTCCCTGTGGAGAACCAAGGGAGACTTAAGGACCCATCCTGGATTGCTTTTACCTCCTTCTTGCTTGGTTCTGGGATTTCCCAGACTCCACCCACCAGGGCCGGATGTGCAGGCTGTCGTTTCTGCCTTTTTTTTTTATACGGGACCTGGAATCTGAACTCAGAATCTTCTGCGAACTCAGAATCTTCTGTGAAGTCCCGTGAGTTTCTTCTCAGTTCATAGCTGACAGTTGACCAGCTAGGTCCACTGTAGATTTAGTGTCAGTAATTTTCTCTCTTCTGGGTTCCTGGAAGCTATGGTTGTGTTATTTTTGGAGAACAGTGTTTCACAACTTTTTCCCTGGCTTATGGATCTTATTAGAATAGTTATAAGATGCTGTAATAAAAATGGCATAACTACTTATACTTTGGGGCATTATTAAGTAGGATAAAGATAACGTTTGCTCATCTCCTAGCCCGCACAGTTATTGTGTGACTGACAGTAGATAGTGCATGCAGTGTGGACATGCTCAGGCAGACAACAGGTAGTGCATGCAGTTCAGACACGCCCAGGCTGACAGGGCATGCAGTACAGACATGCTGTAGCAAGGAGCGATTCATGTCCTCGATGGGACAGGACCAGACAGTGAAGATTTCATCACGCTACTGAAAATGCTGCATCATTTAAAACCTATGAATTGTTTGTCTCTGGAATTTTCCATTTAGTGTTTTTGAGCCATGGGTTGGCCATGGGCAGCTAAAATCACAGACAGAAAATGTGTAGATGAGGGGCTGCTGTACCTCGCCCTTCTTGGTCCAAGGAGGAGTCAGAGAAGATCAAAGAGCCATTGTTAAGCCCGCATTGGTTTCAAGCTTCAAGATGCAGCTGGAAGGAGCCACTACTAATTGTTCTGGGTTCACACACGAGATGAAGCATGTTTGCCGGTCCTCAGATCGCCCCCAGAACATGCGTGGGCATAAAATCTCTTTGCTCATGCCATGTTCAGAAAGCTCAAGGGAGGGCTAGAGAGATAGTTCAGGAATTAAATCCTTTGCCCTGCAAGCACAAGAACTTGATTTCAGATCCGCAGACCCCACGTAAAAATGTTGGGTAGATATAGAAGCCGCCTGCAATTCCAACCCTGGGGGGCAAAGCTTGGGAAACCCCAAAAGCAATAGGAAGGTAGAACAATCCAGGATGATTTCTGATGTCATCTTGGGCCCTCATAGACACACACACACACACACACACACACACACACACACACACACACACAGAACTGAAAGGAGTTTCCTGTTCTCTTATTTGTGACTACTGTCACATAGTCAAGCAACCTTAATGCATGCCATTTCTTCCCTGTCTGGGACTTCTAGATTTGTTAACTTTCAAAACTAATTATCAGCTGATAACCATTCCAATTCCTCATACCTAAAAACTGATTCAGATAGGATGTGGCTCATAGTGTACTGACAATTGGCGTCTTCATTCCTAGAAATCATTCCTTTTAGAATTATTTAATAGCTATTTTTGTATGATAGAAAATGTTGTTTAAATGTTTTGTACAAGATCTGAGATGTTTGGAAGAGACAAATATGACCATGTTTTAAAAGGATATTTATCAAACTTGCCCATTGTCGTAACTTTTTATACCTACCTAACACCCTCTTTCTTGTATCCGCCCACTGACTAATGAAATGGAAAAGTGTTTACTAAAGCTGTTATTATAAAAATTTTCCAACTTGCACACAAATAGAAGGTGGAAGTATAATTGAATGCTCTAAAACCAGTTTCAACAATTATTAGTAGTAAGATAATTTTGTTTCACTTTTTTGTTTTTTTCCTTTCCAAGTAAACATCTTACCACCTGGAAAAGGACTGTTGGCTCTCGGTTTGAGTTTGAAAGCACCAGCAGACACAAAAAGCCAACACATGACTTTCTCGCGTTACCCCCGTTGATAAATGGTGAAATCTTCGAAATCGCCAGTGACAGGCGACTTTTCTATTTCAGGTGGTACAATAAGAACATCAGTCGAGACAAGGCGGAGAGGCTTCTTCTGGACAATGTAAGTCTCCTTCAAATCTATTGGCTCAGAGTAAACCCCAAAGGCTCCTGTCTGAACGCTTCGCTGTAACTCACGCTCCCTCTACAGTTTCTTCTCGGACGCCGCGGCGTGGCTGCACGACTCACCTCAACCAGGGAGCCCAGGGTTCCAGGAAAGGAGGGCGAGGGTAGAGAAAAAGGCAGGGTACAATAGGGAGCCCACTGGGTATGATTCCAGAGACTTCTTCCTTCTGGGCCTCCGTGGGTCGGTGAGGGTAAAATGAACATTGGGGTGACCAGGACCACCAGCTGCCCGCTACCCCACGCATGCCCCCTCTGTGTGCTCCTGGCTCTGGAAGAAGAGCTAAATTAAAAGAAGACCAGAGAGATAGCTCAGCAGGCAAATGCATTCGCTGTGCAAGTTTGAGGACCTGAGTTCGCATCCCCAGTGCCCGTGGGTATGGCCACATGTTTCTATGACCCCAGTATTGGGGGGACCAGACAGACAATTACTGGATCTTCCCCGCTGCCGATGTTGCTGAAGGTTCAGTAAAAGATTCTCTGCCAAGGGAATAAGGTGGAGAATGATAAGCAAGACCCCCCAAGTCCTCCTTTGGCCTCAAATACACACAATGGTTAGAAAGAACTAATTAAGAAGAATGCAGAGTTATAACCCTGAGCTGGGCTGGGTTTAAACAAGGGCATTTTTTATTAGTTCAGTCACACATCACTAATAAAGTCCCTATCAACAAATGACCAAAAACAGTTCTTATTGCTCAGCAATTTTTTTGAGGTATTTAAATAGATTTTGCTTGCTTGTGCTTCTAGGACATTCCTCCTTGCTTAAATTTTCAGTTCCTTCACCAAATGCCATTTTCTTCCTTAGGTAAGTCTGAGAGCCAACCTCAGTGGGTCTCCTTCAGGATTAACCCGCATTGTGGATAATTAGAATGGAGCATTTTCTTGCTAGTTTGCCTCTCTTATATGCTACCTGAATCCGTAGCTGTATGGTTTCATGGGTGTATTTAGAATCTCCTTACCCTTAAGAATCAAGTATATGATTCTTAAGAAGTGGATAATTTCATCCTTTATTAAACTAAAACTTTGATCACAGGAATACTTCTCCACTGAAGTATAAATTCTGTGCCTTATTCCTGCTATACCTAGGAATTGTGCTGTATGTAGCACAAAGTAGTTGCTTCTGCATGAATGTGTCAAATGCTTGATGGTGTTTTAAAATTGACACCTTTGTGTAAGAAGAGTTGGAATGGCCTTAGGTATCACTTGGAAGAAACAAAGACCACAAACTCTGGGCTCCAGGCTCACCTATCCAGAACTTCTACATGGAACACCCAAGTGGTTCTGAGACTTACTTAATTTTGAGAACTATGAAAAGACTCTTTCAGAAGTCCTACTGATTCTTCAATGTCACTTCATCTAAAAAGACGTCTCTCTGCCTAACCGCGAGACGTGGATTTTTCTCACCTTCCAATTTCATGGTGCAATGCTATTTCTTCTCCATGTGGCTCTGTCCTCACTCTGCCTTCCAACTCAGTGATTTCTCTTGTCCCAGCTCCTCCACATAAGAGGGTTAGTCCTTGTGAGCAGGTATTCTGAAACTAACTCAGTAAACCTGGCAGTGTCTCACCCATTGGGTGGCCCAAACTTCAGACAAGAGCTTAACAGTTTATCGTACTTGTGTGAGTCCAGCACGGTCTTGAAGATTCAGCAGTGGCCTAATAATGGGTTTGGTGAGAGGAGAGGACAGGAGAAAAGAAGAGAAGGGAGGGGGCAGAGGGAAGAGAAAGGGAGTCACTTGTGCAATGAAAAAATGAAAATCGGAGACGCTATTTAAGCATATTGCAGCACAACATGACCACCAATCATCAGCCTGTCTTCCCATAAAAGTATCTCTGGGTTGAGATTGCCACTACAGAGTCGACTTCCAATCATGCAGACGGAAAGAAAGTCTATTTGTAGGAACTTAGACATAGCTGCCCTACCACAGCCTGTGGTAATAATGGGTCATAGTACCTCCAGTCCTCCCATGTTGTGGGAATGCATTCCAGGAATGCGTATTCTTTATTTTTTCCAACCGTCTGGCAAAGGTCATTTTACAGATTAGGAAATTGACATCCCCCATGTGTTTAATCAGTATACATCTGGAATTCGCAGTATTGTAGATGTTACAGCTAGAGTTCCCGTTAAAGAGCATCTGCTCCATCTCCTTTGCATTAAAGGCAGATAAACTCAGGCCGTGTTCAGAAAGTGGATTGGTGGCATAGGCCGCGCCAGAGTGGGGATGTTTCTTCACAACACGCACATGCATGCACACACATGCACGCACACACACTCTTGCGCACACACAGGGATCTGTAAGAAATAGCAAGAGTTACAGTCTAGTCTTCCATCCCACCAGGATCACACATATACTTCTTTCTTTTCCTTGGCATATTCTTTTCTTCTGTTGCTTCTCCATTTTTCTAAGTGAAGTCATAAAACGCAAACCGAGGCCTTGGATACGTTCCCAGGAAGTGACCCCCTCCCCACACACTCGCTGTGTTGTACAAGTCAATGCCCGGGGCCCGGCAGCAGGGCGGGGCTTGGCGAGCTTCTTGCAGGAAGTATGCGGTAAGGCACGTGCTGCTGCCTACCCTTCCTCAGAAGTCTTGGCGGCTTCAGCCCCAAACACGAATCCCCTTTCCACTCTCCCTGAGTGCCACCCACAGCGGCTGCACTGAGAGCACACACCGTTCAGAGACAGGGAGCCGTCCCCGGGTGGCCCAGCTGACTGTGAACTTCACCTGTCCTTTGCCCCCAATGTCTAGAGAGCCCTTGCTTGCTCCGCATAGCGGCTGAGCAGTGTTATAATGGCAACCCTTTTGCAGACGCACATTGACCTCTTTGAAAAACTAATGGCAACAGGAGCAACAAGGCATTATTGATTAGGTGGAAGAGATATTGACCCTCCCCGCTTCGCAGCTGGTGAACTGCTGGTCTTGGGAGGGTCTGTGTTTCTTCCCTTCGAGACTGGGACATAATCAGATAAAATCTGCCTCTCTGCCCCTGCTTGAGGTTTGTCTCTTCCTGCCTTCAGTTAACCCCAGTGAGCCAAGACACATGGTAGCCCTCTCTGGGAGACGCAGGTAAACACATCAGGTTGAGCACAAGGACCCACACACAGATTCACATTCACGGCCGTCACGAGGAGGCAGTCAGCCTACAGGTGGATAACACATGTGGTCTCTCCCCACAACGGAATAACACTCATCGGTAAGAAAGACGGAGCGAAGTCCCCATGCACTTAGGTGGTCCTTTCATGCCAAGAGAAAGGAGCGTCTGTAGAAGTCTTCACGGGACAGCTACATTTACAGAACATGTCTGGAATAGGCAGTCTGTACGCATGACACTTATGGGAATGCACGTTCCAATGGCCTTCTGTGCGCATGCATGCATGTGTTGTGTGCGTGCATGCACACATGCATGTATGTGTATGCAGAAATCTTTGCTGCTTCAGGCCCGGAAGATGACGGATCTTGTGTTCTGCTCCTGTAGCATTCACTCTTCTCCATGTGTAGAAATGACTCCCGTGCAAATCTCCCAGTTCTCACCTTCATTTCCGACTTTGGCCGTGTCTAATTTAAGTCAATCATAACTGATAAGCTTTGCGAATGCTCCCCATTCGGAATTGCAGCTTGCCGCTTGCAGGAGCAGAGCTAGCCTTGAAGTTCTTAAAACTGCCCAGAGTTGCCACCAGGGAGGAGTAAACTGACACCTTGCTGGCTTGTGCCAACTCCATCCATGCTGGCAGAACTGCCCAGGGGGTGAGAAGTACTCTTCCTCCTCCCTGCCTCCCCCATGCGTCTGCGTGCTTCATGTTCTTCCCTTTCTGATCTGCAATGAGATTAGCATCGTGGGAAGAGCCTGACACACACGGTCCCACTCAGGAGCTGGCGAGGCCTCCACCCAAGTCTCGTGTCCAGCGGGGAGTGGGGAAGGGGCTGTAGCAGCCGTTGAGCGGATCTTCGTGCGACAGGAGAACTGTCGTGGGCTTTGCTGACATGCCACAGCTCAAGCCAACTCCACCATTGGTGGCCGAGTCCTTTCTGTCACAGAGGGTAATGATGTCCAGACCGCAGCGTGATGGTGAGGGGTGGGAAGGGCCTACGGAGCCTGGTGCACGGGGCACTCTGAGGAAGAGAACCTGAGGCTGTGTCTGCAGTCATTCACGCTAACATCAGCAGCAGAGCAGTCGTTGACCCATGAAAGGGCTCACGAAATAGCTGCTGAAGGAGTCACTGACCCATGGTGCATTAGTCAGGTTCTCTAGAATCACAGAATTAACAGAATGAACATATAAATAGGGAATGTATTGAGCTGGCTTATGAGATGTGGCCAAGGTAGTCCAATGATGGCTGCCAGTAGCTGCTCAGTCCAGTAGTCCAGTGGGTGATGGCTGAAAGCTGGAAGATTCCTGGAGAGTCTTTAGTCACATTGAAGACTTGGAGCGTTGGAGGGCTGGAGGGTCAAAGAAGTGAAGAAACTGGCGGCCGGAAGAAAGAGCGATTCCTAGTACAGCTCCAGAGCATCTCTACTCTTCTGTGGTTCTTTCTTATCTGGTCCACTACTGGGAGGTTCCTATGAGATCTATGGAGGTTCTGATGGGATCTAGGATGGTCTTGTATGATCCAGATAATCGCTTCAGGTGGTCTCAGCTGATCTTACCAGGTGTGGTCTCAGCCAATCTTAGTTAACACCAGGTGTGTCAAGTTGACACCCCCCCCCACCCATCACCCCCCCCACCCCCGGTTCACTATCACACATGGTCTTTGCTGCTCTCCACGCCATGCGGTGCTCTGTCTTCCAAAGCGAGAAGGTGGAGCCGGAGTGCAGGAGCCTGGGCCTTCGAGGTCACTCACCTTCCTGTCTGTCTCCCCCATCCAGGGCAAAGAAGGAGCCTTCATGGTACGCGACTCCAGGACACCGGGGACATACACGGTCTCCGTGTTCACCAAGGCCATCATAAGGTACGGCTCTAGCCAGCTCTGCCGAGTGCAGAGAACTTCCTTGGCAGTAAACACACAGTGAGGTTCAGTCAAGGAGCCAGACAGAGCCTCACGAGCTGCGGAGGGGCCTCTCCTGGTCCCTCTGAGAAAACGAGGGTCCAGAGAGCTTGAGGGCTAAAGAGACCTGAGAGACAGAGGGGGCTAGACGCCAGATTCTCTTCTCGGGCTGACGGCAGAGCTTTACAGATAGCAAATGCTTGGACCTATATCTGGCAAGCATAATATTTAATAAGTGGAGGGACAGAAAGGGTATTTCCTTCTGGAATTGAAAAAGAGGTCTTCCAGTTCTGGCTCTAATGAATAAAACTACCTACCCTTTCTTGGGCACTGAGTGCCACGAACTTGGCAGATGATTTCCAACCCTGAAACAATCCTGCAGGGAGATGAGCCAGGCTGTGTTCATGCGGAAGACACCAAGGCACAAAGGACAGATGGCACTCGCTGGCCAGCAGGACACAAGCAGCCATCCTTCCTGCCTTAGCCAAGCAACGCCCCAGCTGCGTACCTGTCCCTCCAGCTAAGCAGCTACAACCCCCCATCCTTCCACCCCTGTACACCTGCCCCTCCATCCAAGAAGCCACAAGACACCCCCGTACCCCTCCACCCCTCTGCACCAGCCCCTCTATCCAAGAAACTACAAGACACCTCCCCCCCCCACACCCCTAGCTGCCCACCCCCCCCCCCCGGACTTCAGTCTCCTTTGTGAAAAGATGTCTAAGGTCTCTCCAGAAAGACCCTCAATTCACTTCTAATTAGAAAATATGCAAGAAACAATTTGGTGGTGATCAGAGTCTCTGTAAAATTTAGAGGGAGAAATAATTTCCCTTTATTTTGACCTCAAGCAGATTTTTAATTTTTTTTGGTTTCCATGCACAATAACAAGTATGCTGACGTTTTATGTGTTTTCCTTCTGATTAATAGAGTTGGTTCTCTGACAGTTTCATAGCTGTAGGCAGTGCATCCTGGTGTGTTGCAGACGCACCCTCCCACTCCTCTTTCTTCTGCCCCTGCTAGAGCCCTTCCTGCACATCTCTTTCCCATCCCAGCTTTCTCTGGGGATTCACAACCTTTGCTTTGTTTTGCACCCCCCTGAGTTTAACCAAAAGCCGTCTGTGCGACTATAACTTAGAAGTGTCCGTTGGAAGTCATGATGTTTTTATACCTGAATGTCATTGTCCTTTCCACTCTTTACCTACCTTGTGTCCCCAAATGCTCCTAATGGTCCCCTCCCTCCCTCCAGATTATCCACATGTCATCAGAATGCTTAGCTACATGTGTGTATATCGGTCTAGATTCTGCATACGAGGCACAGAGCGGCCAGTGCCTTTCTCCCCTCCCATTATTAATACTCAACCCCCCTTTACACTCCTCCCTCCCCATTCATAGTCTCCGTTCAACTTTTCATGCCATATACAACGAATATGCATGTACTTAAGTCGCTATTCAAGTAACCGTGAAATAGTAGTCACAGTGCAGTTATGTTTTGATGCACAAATATATTAAGATATATTTACAAAACAAAATGAAAAATGGCATCGTTTTAATTTTTTTTGGATTGCATTTTTTAATTGGTTTGAGTTTTTGGTTAGCAAGGCAGTATAGCGTTTTGCTTTGCTTTTATTTCTCCTCCCCCATCCTCTCCCCATGTCTTCCTGGTCCCCTTCCTACCCACATGCAGCCCCCCATCTGCTTCCTGTCACGTGTGGGCACCCTCCCTCCTCCTCCATCTGCTCCCTGCAGCCGGCCTCCTCCCTCCTAATAGTCCTCCTTCTACTCTTATTTCCTACGTGCACACGCACGTGTCTGTAAGTGTAAATCTCGATTCTACTTATCGGAGGAAGCCTGCAGTGTTTGTCACTGTGAGTCGGCTTCACGCAATGATCCCTGGTTCCATCCTCTCTACTGTGCGGGGCGTGATGCCGCTTTTCTCCACAGCCGCGGAAAGTCCATCTTATGGGCCGGAGAGATGGCTCGGGGGTTAAGCCTCTGCCTGTCAAGCAGAAGGTCCTGAGTTTGGGTCCTGGGTGGGATGTAAAAAGGCCAGGCGGAAACGGAGGTGTTCGCGCTTCCAGCCCTGGAGGTGAAGACTAGAGACCTCAGAGCAAAGCAAAGAGGAGGTAGAGAAATGCGGGATGGTTCCTGAAGTGACCCTCGGGCCTGTGACAGGCACACACAGTGTACTGTGATACACACACACACACACACACATGCGCGCGCACAAAAACAAAAAATACAAAAAGAGATTCCATCTTGTATATGTACCATGTTTCCTTTGTTCCCCTTCATCCATGTCCATATACAGTGTGTGGTGCATATATGTGTATACGTGCTCACATATGTGTGAGAACATATGCATGTATGTGCACATGCATGTAAAGGCCCAAGGTTGAAATTAGAATCACCCTGGATCACTCTCTACCTTACTCCTTTTGAGACAGGGTCCTTTTACAGTCCAAAGCTCCTCTTGCTCATGTGAACAGCTCTTTAACGGCTGAGCGGTCTCCCCAGCCCACATACTACATTTTCTCCATCTATTGATGGACATCTAGAACAGCTCCATTTCTTAGCTATTGTGAGTAGTGTAACATGAATACGGAGGTATCCCTGTGATGTGAGTATATAGGTGGATCACGTGGTGATGTTGTCTTCAGTGTTTCGAAGAACCTCCATATCAAATTTCATAGTAGCCGCTGCAGCTCACGGTCCCACCAGCAGGTTCCCTCCACCCCTCCATCCTCACCACCATTTGCTGTCACTTGCTTGGTGACGGCCTTCCTACTGGGGCTGAGATGGAAGTTCGACGTGGTGTTGATTTGCATGGGATGACACAGGTCATCCCATGTTCATGGCTGTGGATGAAACGGCCGTCACCCATCTCAGCACATTCACACATAGCCTCGGGCACTTCTTGACCCGATGCAGGCACCTGAGTTGACCTGCCAAGACTGATACGCACAGCAAAGAAACGGAGACCATAAGCGTCACGCCACAGATGCATCGCATCTGACGAATGACTGTGTCTGTGTTTTGTTTGTTCGAAGTGAGAACAACCCTTGTATAAAGCACTACCACATCAAAGAAACAAACGACAACCCCAAGCGATACTACGTGGCCGAAAAGTATGTGTTCGACTCCATCCCTCTCCTCATCAAATACCACCAGCACAACGGAGGAGGTACGTCCAAGATGGCAAAGCCACAGGGCTTCTCATAGGGAGACTTGGGAAGACATGAACAAGTCCTGTAACAAGGCTGTAATATAATAATATCAGCATACTATTAACTAAAGGCCATAAATATTAACTAAACGCACAAGCAGAAAAGGAGGTAAATGCCTGGCGTCTCCCTCGGCTTCCGTCGGCTACATCTCCCGAAGGTCACCGTGGTGAGGAATCTCCTAGAGAGGGTTGTGATACCAGTGGTGGGACTTCAGGATTAGTTTTCCAGAATAAAAGTGCCGAATGCACAGTATTTTCCCCTCCTAGTGATTTAACCTAGACGGTTGCTATGGTAAAGCCCCGAGGCATAACCTTTGGCTTTTCTGCCCACCCAGGTCTGGTCACTCGACTCCGGTATCCAGTTTGCTCCTGGAGGCAGAAAGCACCAGTTACAGCAGGCCTGAGATACGGTGAGCATTTGAGCTGAAATTCACATCCCTAAAGGTCTAAGACAAATGGTGAGAGGATTTGCCTAACTGTTCCCCAGGTTTTGGATGACCACAAGAGCAGGTATATTACATACATGATGGCAGGACTGGTGAACTTGGGCATTGTGTGTAAGAAAGATGCATATGTGATCACATTTATGTAGACCAAATCATTGTGCTTTGGTCTTAATGACAAATTCATCCAAGAAAAGACTGCTGAGCATCCTTTTTGTTCTGAGGGCTCTACTGAATGCTGTTAGGAAAAAAATATTAGAGTGCAATTCCTTATCACTGTGCTCCTATCTATCTTCTAGAACTTTCATATTACCCACTTTGCTGGGTCTTTTGGAAGCACTGTGAACTGACAGCATCTAGAGACATTTGTTTGCAAAACAGAGCGTTAAGCTTCTCGGGGACAGGGGTGTATCTTAGTGGCAGAGCACTCGTGTCACATACATGAGGCTCTGAGTTCAATCCCCACCACTCCCCCAAAAATAAAAATATTGTTTACTTAATGCTGTTAGGTCCTGTACCTTCAGCGTTACAAATTCTACTTACACCCTAGACAATTCCACAGAGCTGTTTCCCACTAGCCGGGGTCTCTCTAAATGCATGTGGGTTTGTACCCCTCGATCTAAGCTGTTATGTGAGGAAAAAACTGGCCTCCTCCTCACTGTATCGGCTGGTGGTTTTCAAACTTCAGCGTGCATCCAGCGTTTCTGGAATACTTATCAAAAATGCTGATTTCTGGAATACTTATCAAAAACGCTGGTTTCTGAATGTTTCCCATGCATCCTCGAACTCCCTTAGAGTGAGGGCTTCGAGTCTGCATTGCAAGCAAGCAGTCAGATGTTCAGGAACATACCATGAAAAGCCCTGCCGCTGACTCTTCGTATCCCCCCAAAAGCTGCATACATGACACAGAACACTGTCTGCTATTGAGTCACTGCCTCAAACTCCTAGAAATCTGGGGGGTTTGGGGTCCCAGACCAGGAGGAGTTAATCCATCACGGTCCTCCTTGTGAAAGTTAGGCTGTTCTAGTAACTGGAATCCTGAAGTGCCCACAGGATTAGATAGGACCACAGATATTAGCTGCTCGGGCCATTTATGTTTTTTGTGGGGAAACCGAGGCTTAGATCCTTTATTGCTTACTTGTTGAGAGTCTGCCACGTGCCACACGCTATGCTGGCTTATGCTTCTGGGCCAGTTTTCTCTGTGAGCTTCACTCCTGCCAGAGCCCACAGAGCCCTGCGATGCTCTCGAACTTCCACCAGTCAGCGAATGACACATCTGAATGACATTTGCCCAGTGCAAAAAAAAAAAAAAAAAAAAAGCATTGAAATGGGTGTGGAAGTGCATATCTGTAATCCTGAGCTCTCAGGAGGTTGATGCAAGAGAGTCAGTCTGTCTTCCGAGCTAGACTGTTCTGTGGATTGTTCTGTGGCCCCTCCCACTCTACCACCCCACAGCTCTCTTCGCCCTTCTCCTGCCCTTGATGGAGAAGCCAGGATGGGGTCCTTGCCCATCATCCCCCTGGGTCGAGCCATCTGTACCAGCGGGAGCCCGGGAGCCTGCCCCACCCTGGGGCGAAGAGGCTGTGATCTGATCCTGTGTCTCGTGTGATCTGATCTTCTGGCGAGACGTGGAGAAGACTGGCTTGGTCTTCGGCACCAGGCTAATCACGCTGCTCTCCCTGGTAGCGATCGGTGTCACCTGCGTGTTTCTTGGCTCTTCTCGCTGTCATTACAAGAGTCTACGGGTCTGCCATCCAAGCTGTACGGAAGTTAGAAGAAGGTCACCCATCCAAAGCCCCCTGGATGTGGATCTCACTCTATGCTCAGACACTTTGCATAGCTACACGCGCATGGCCGCGACGCACGTTGACAGGGCCCCGAAACTCATCATCCGTCTTCCTGGCAGAAGACCCGGTGGGCTCCTTGAAGTTGACTGTATCCATGTGGCTGGTGACCTATGCTGGTGCCATTTTTAGAAGAATCACCTTTCTGGTTTTCAGCGGTCCAGTGGTCTCTGAGAAATATAGGCTCCATCCCGATGTTGGCATCGCCCGGCATTAGACCATGTCAGTCATTGAAAAGATCCAAGCAGAAACCTCCCGGAATTGCCAAGAAAAAGGCAGAATAACCGCGTGGAAGTCAGGAATGCAACAGTTACTAAAACACCATTTAATAGTGATAGCTCGTTTCCTAGACAGTGACGGAACATGCTCAGTGCCGGCTCAAGCCTCCATTCCAAGCTTTTTCTATCTTTTATTAATTTGGTGTTTTCTCCCCTCCTTTCCCTTTGCTCTTGGTATCAAGCACAAGAAGTGTTGAACTGAAGGGGGAAAAAAACAGATATCGTAGAACGGGAAAGAATCAAAAACTAATACATTAGTCAGATCCTAGTGGTTGCTAGTAGAGCTTTTCTTATAGCACGAAGATAGAACATGTCTTGAATCTTCTATCCAGTTTCAAGGTCTAGTCTTACAAAGCTCCCACTATAATTTGGACCGTCTTTTTAAGTTAAGAAATAATGATTAACTTATAAAGAAATTGTTTAGAGCACGAGTGGGATTCCTTCCCTGAGGTTTCTGTGAGCCTCCAGTTTTACCTTCCTGCCTCCCACTAAGGAGCCTTTCAGAATATTCCTCTAATTAATGATAGAACCCTCAACTCTGAATGACTTGCAGGAGATAGTAGCAGTTCCTGGTTCCCAGAAATAGCAGTGGAAACTCATGGGACTGAGGAGAGCCAGCGGCTACCCCAGACACTTCTCCTGGGCTCCAGCTTGAGAGTTGGACTGAGAACTCATTCCAGAGTGTGTTTCCCCTTCTCTTCCCTGCCCACCTTGCCTCAAGTTTAATAAACAGAGTTGTACTTTTTTATTATGAAAAAAGGAGACGATTGCATGTTTGAGGCTGGTTGAGGTGGAACAGAAAGTTCTAGGACAACCTGCGTTCCATATACGAGACCCTGTCTCAAAAAAAAAAAAAAAAAAAACACAAAAACTTCGAAAAACATCTTACAATGGAAAATGGTTGAGACCCTACAATAATCCTTCCATTTATTCCCTTTTCTATCTTGTTTAATACCATCCTCGATTTTCTTTCCATTCTACCTCGCCATGTAACCATGCACATCTTTAATGGTTTTATGTGCATACTCCATGTTTGTTTATTACCTATGGCAGTTCTAAGTCTAGGACTCATACCATTTGCCACTTCTCCCACCCTCAACATTTTTTAAAACTCTATCTATCTATCTATCTATCTATCTATCTATCTATCTATCTATCTATCTATCTATCTATCTATCTATCTATCTATCTATCGTGTGTGTGTGTGTGTGTGTGTGTGTGTGTGTGTGTGTGTATGTGTGTGTGTCAGAAGGCACGGTATGCCTCTATGGAGGAACAAGGATGATTTCAGGAATCATCCTGGATTGCTTTTACTTCCTTTTTGCTTCACTCTGGGATTTCCCAGGCTCTGCCCACCAGGGCCAGAAGTGCAGGCCACCGCTGATTCTGCCTGGCCTTTTTATGTGGGACCTGGGATGTGAACTCAGGACCTTCGGCTTGCAAGACAGAGTCTTAACCCTGAGCCATCTCTCCAGCCCCACCCTCAACATTTTTATGAGCATATGTGTATAAAATGCATGAATGTGGGTATGCATGTTTGCATGTCATTGGACATGTGTATGTGTGTGAGCAGGCATGGGAGTGCATGTACATTTGGAAGTCCAAGAGTAATATCAGGAATCATTCTCTACTATTTTTGAGTCTGGTTCCCTCAACCTAGCTTGCTCTGACTAGTTCCTAGACTCTGCCCGCCAGGACTGAAATTACAGGCAGCCCACCTAACATTTTCCATAGGATCTATGGATCCAAACTCTTGCTTGTGTAGTAAGTGCTATCCCCGCTGAGCCGGTCATCTCCTATGCTCCCGAGTCGCTACATTTGAATTCTATTAACCATAGGCTAAAATCCTACATGAGGAGATCTGTGTCTCGTCAGCCGCCTGCTCTGAAAAACTGTCCCCTCTCTCTGTTCCAGGGAAGTGGGTGATCCACCCCTCAGAGCTCAGTTTCGTGCAGGAGATTGGCAGCGGGCAGTTCGGACTGGTGCATCTTGGCTACTGGCTCAACAAAGACAAGGTGGCCATTAAGACCATCCAGGAAGGGGCGATGTCAGAAGAGGACTTCATAGAGGAGGCGGAAGTCATGATGTGAGTGGCCGGGCCCCCTGGGGAGGCTGCTTGGATGTGTTCTTTAAACCTTACCCTGGGGCCATGCCAGACCAAAGTCACCTGAGGCTCACTGGTCCGCCACCTTAGCCTACTTTGGCGAACCCAGGTCAGTGAGACTCTGTTTCAAAAAGAAAGTGGACAGGCTGGAGAGATGGCTCAGGGGTTAAGAGTCTGTCTTCCAAGCAGAAGGTCCTGAGTTCGGATCCCAGGTCCCACATAAAAAAGCCAGGCAGAATCAGCAGTGGCCTGCACACATGAATTGCACACATGCACTGCACACACACACACCGCACACACATATATGCACACATCCTAGGTAAACCTCCTCGGCACGACCCTCCCAGTCGCCTCCCCCACACATCTTTTCTCTGGCCCATGACCCACCAGCCACACTGACCTTTGTTCCCTTTCAGTCACTCGGGCTGACCACCTTGCTGTCCTCAGACTCGAGCTGGCAATCAGCTGCTTCAGTAGCAGAGTATGTAGATTTCGGAAGATTGAGCCCAGGCGATCTCACCTCTGACCTTTCTCCCCCAGGAAACTGTCCCATCCCAAACTGGTCCAGCTGTATGGCGTGTGCCTGGAGCAAGCCCCCATCTGCCTGGTGTGCGAGTTCATGGAGCACGGCTGCCTGTCGGATTACCTGCGCAATCAGCGGGGGCTCTTTGCCGCAGAGACCCTCCTGGGCATGTGTCTGGATGTGTGCGAGGGCATGGCCTACCTGGAGAAGGCGTGCTTCATTCACAGAGACCTGGTAGGCGCGAGCGGTTGTGCACACGGGCCGACACCCGCGGGTTCAGGGCCCAGGGGCACGTGCTGCTGAAATGTAGCGCTACCAAGATGGAGAATCAAACCTGACAAGTCCTGAGCCACCTCCCTTGACCTGAGGAGGTTCCTGGTAGGGAAATATTTCAGGAGGATTCAGGTCTGACTTCTGATCCCAGCCCTCCTTTGAACTTACACTCGCTGAGTTTTATTTTACTTTCTCCTGCGGTGGGACTTGCAGCCACTCCTTATTAGCCCTCTTGTGCCTCAGTTGCCCCCTCCCTCCCCCGTAAATGAAAGGAATGGACAAGGACATTAATGATTGTTCAAATAACGGCATTTCCAGACAGACCCCCATCGCATTCCATGGCCCCCTCTGGCCCATGCTCTACCTGTCCGTTCCTCTTTCCAGGGAGTCTCTTCTACTTTCCAGGCTTAATCATTTTTAAGTGTAAATTCTGCACTGCATCATGGCCCACGATCATGGCTGTGGCTGTTTCACTGCACGTGATGGTATTCAGTCCCATCCTTTGTCCTGCGAATGACATGACTGCATTCTTCATGGCTGAGTAGAGCTCCACTTAGGATTTCCTTGCCATTTGCTTGCTGACGGGCACTGGAACCAAGGCACTGTGCTTCCACCAGAATCTCCCTGGATAACCTAAAAACCGCTCTTGGAAGCCCTAATGGTTGTGACTCTTGAACTTCATGTGATTCCCTATGTGAGCAGTGGAGGGACTTTTTTTCCCCATGCACGTATGTGTCAGAGGCACAACGGTGACTCTGGGAATCATCCTGGGTGGCTCTGCCTCCTTTTTGCCTTGTTCTGGGATTTCCCAGACTCCACCTTCCAGGGATAGAAGTGCAGGCTGCCATCATTTCTACCTAGTGCTTTTACACGGGACCTTCTTTACACATCCCTCTGCTTGCAAGACAGAGGCTTCACCCCTCAGCCATCTCTCCAGCTCCAAGGAGACACTTTGAAAAAAACAAAAAACAAACGTCTTTTGTGTGCACACATGTACATCACTCAAGCAGGCCAGAGGACATCTTTTGCAGAGTTGTTTCTTGCCTTTGTTGAGGTAGGATGTCTTATTTCCGCTGCAGCACTGCATATGCGAGCATCTTACACCTCCCATCCTGCCCACCTTCCATTTCGCCTGGTTTCCTATCTAACTGTAGGGAGTGTCGGTGTTGCAGATGCTGGCCACCATATGTGGCTATTTTTACATGGGTTCTGGGGATCGAACTTGGGTCATAAGGGCTGCATGGCAAGCGCCTTTGTCTGCCAGTCCGTCCTTACGGCCCAGTGTGAGATTGCTGGGCTCTCTGGCCTCCTGGGATTCTTCTGCAGCCACCTTCCGAGAAACTGATAGAGGCCAGATGCGCTGCCTCTTGAACATAAGATTAACGACTTCAAATATTTGTCACATTCGCTTTCTCTGCTGCTGTAAGACAACACTCACATAATCAGTTTCCGGGAGAAAGAGGATTTATTTGTGGTTCTAGAGGGGAGATTATTATTAATCCATCATGGTGGAGCGAGCTGGCAGGCGGCAGAAGCTGGAGGCGGCCTAAGTCACGCCCCTCATGGAGGGTCCAGGGTTCTGATACAGCAGGAGAGAAGATGATTCAGAAGCGCGTCTGTCTTGTGATTCCTTTTATCTGGTCTGCTACTGGGAGGTTCCATCCAGATGTAGGGTTGGTCTGTGTGTTGCAGATATCTTAATCCAGGTCTCTCCAGGTGGCCTCACAGCTAATCTGTTTGTAGTCCCAGATGTAGTCAAGTTGCCAACCAGGATGAACTATCACAATATCCTTATGTTAATCGCATGGGAGACATATCCTGCTCTCACCCCAAGCACCATGTGGCCTCCCACATTAGACTGAGTCCTGGCATATCACTGAAGACAACATATCCACATCGTATGATTAGCATCCGGCATGAAGATAAACTTATTCCCCACATAGGATCTTGCACATTCAGCTCTCTGGCTGACTTCCACAAGGCTTCGGAGAAGATTCAGTCATATGGGTTCAACAACTCCAAGACCTTCCTCTGGCAGCACGCACAAAAATAAAGACCCACAGCGGGACACTTCTCAGTTACCCACAATCCACTCTCTTTTGTCTACCCGTCTCCTCTGCAGGCTGCCCGGAACTGCTTGGTAGGAGAAAACCAAGTCATCAAAGTGTCGGATTTTGGGATGACAAGGTAACTAACGCAGGAGCTGGGCGCCGGCGAGGTCTTTGGGATGGGACTCAGCTCCCAGAACGTTCTGACCTCTTCCTGACCTTTCCCAGGTTCGTCCTTGACGACCAGTACACCAGCTCTACGGGTACTAAGTTCCCGGTGAAGTGGGCGTCTCCGGAAGTGTTCTCTTTCTGTCGGTACAGCAGCAAGTCCGACGTGTGGTCATTCGGTGGGTATCATCCTGACCCCGCCCCATCATGATCGGCCTCTGGGGGTCAGCTGTTTCTCCGGTCAGATGTGGACAGCTCTACCCGCTCGGAAGCCCTGCACAGAGACAGGGCCTGTGTGAGGTTAGGCCGAAGCAGGAAGATTCCTGTTGTTCCCAGAGATCTTTGACACAGACAAGAGAGTAAAAAGAAAAACAAACAAACAAACAAAAAAACCTGAGGTGCTTGGCGGGAACACAGAACAGGGTCTTTGCTACTGGGGTGAAAGGCTGGGAGAGGTAGGAGATTCCAGTACAAACTGCTTGAAAGCAGGGACCCTGTTTTTGCCGATGTCACATTTCCACACTTCACTCTTTTTTCTGCTCTTTTTTGTTTGATGTTGTATACATGCAGACAGTGATTTTATAATGTTTTCAACCCTCCATCCCAAATCCCACCCCTCCCCTCCTCTTCCCCTTACAACCCTTCATCTCCCTGGCAGACTTCCTCCTGTTTTCAAGTCTTTCTCACTTGGCCCCACGTCACTCTTCATAAGCTTTCATCATTCAACAGTTTATTGAGCATCTGCGATAGGTCAGGTGCTACAGATTCAATAAGATATATCTCTTCTTGGAACTAACTCTCCTGGGGAGGCAGGGAAGAGACAGATAACAGTTACGTAAGCTAGCAGATAGAAGACTTGATAAGGTCAGAGCCTGTGAGTGCTGTGGATCAGATAAAGCAGCGATGAGGCAGAGCTTTAGATGGGGTGAAGGAAGGGCCTGTTTAAACTACCATGTCCCGAGGAGGCTTCTCGAAGTAGGTGACTCCTGAGCAGAGACTCGAATAAGAAAGAACAGTGCTGGGGCTGGAGAGGTGGCTCAGGGATTAAGCCTCTGCCTTGCAGGCAGAAGGTCCTGAGTTCAGATCCTAGACCCCACGTATAGACACTGGATGGAAGCGGGGGGGGGCAGCCAGTACGGAAGAACTAGTGAGAGAACAAAGGCAATGAGAAGGGTCGGCCACAGAGAGGGACTGGAACATCTGAGAGGTACAGATGGCCTCAGAATCCACAGTCGGCATGGTGGGAACAGCTATGGTCTCGCTGGGTTTTCATGTCAACCTAAGTTACAATCTGTGCATGCTGCACGCATGCTTAAGAGTTTCCCAAATAAGGGCTGGTGAGATGGATTAACTGGGAAAGGCGCCTGCCACTCAGCCTGACAGCGAGTTCAATCCCATCCTACGTGGCAGAAACAGAATAAACTACGAGGGGTTCTCTGACCTAAACCTGTATGTTGTGGCCACCTACACATTTACTTGCACACAAATAAATGAATATCCAACACACACACACACACACTCTGTTTAACCCCTTTGACTCTAAGGATGATCCTTTGGACGGAAAGTACTTTTAGGTTGACCTTTCCATTCTGCATGAGAGGTTTGCTCAGAACGTAACAGTGAGGAGGTTACATCATATCTTAGGAAAAAAACTGAGCTGTTATGAAGTCTTCTTCAAGTGTTTGTTTTTGCGTGTGTGCTGTGTGTGTGTGTGTGTGTGTGTGTGTGTGTGTGTATCAGAGAGCCCTGTGTGTCCCTGTGGAGAACCAAGGGTGACTTTGGGAATCATCCTGGATTGCTTCCATCTCCTTTTTGCTTCGCTCTGGGATTTCCCAAGCTCTATCCACCAGGGCTGGAAGTGCAGGCCACTGCTATTCCCATCTTGTGTTTCTGGGATCTGAACTCAGGCCCTTCTACTTACGAGGCAGAGTCTTAACCCCTGAGCCATCTCTCCATTCCCCTTCTGCAGTTTTTTACAGTGCCCCCTTTCAAGAGCCCAGTGTCTGTTAATTATGAATCTTCCCAGTCAATTCCTTAATCAAGTCCGTGTCCTGTTCTCCGGGCTTTGCTATTTATTACTCTGCCGGGGGTATGGAAGGTGATTGGGTAAACTCAGAAATGAGCTGCCGTGGTTCGTGGACAGCCATCTTCCCCTGGCACGTGCACGGAGGAAGGCTGGGGTGTGTGTGACCGTGACATCGCTGCTCACACTGTAGCCACAGCGTTTCCACCCGCACACTTCACCTGCGCTCACTCAGCCTGTGGGCCTGGGAAATTCAGGCTATGTTTTCCAAAGGATCAAGCTAAACCGTGTTCCCGCCTGAGATGTGTTATGTACAGAGAATTCAGGAATGAGATTGAGAGATGCAAAGGCACAGAGCAGAAAAGGGCAGTGAGTGCGAATTACAGAGACCCAAGGGGCTGAGAGCTTCCCGCCTGCCTTAGTCCACCCACTTGGGCTTTGTCATCAGTACATTTTGTTTCTGTTTCTGGGCTCAACTCCTTGAACACATCGATGCGTGTCTTTGAGCTCTGTTCATCAATGCCTTGGAAGATGCGCATTGAGAAGTTGCTTTCAACCTGTGCCTTTTGTGGGAGCTCGCAGCTTTCAAAAGACACCCCACTAGAAATCCTGGGACGTTAGGATTCTGGAGTCTTCCATAGGATCAGGTTCAGAGTTTCTAGCTTCTCGGACACTTTGAAGGAAAGGAGCCTCAAGGAATTTCGACCCCAGAGGCAACCCTCTGAGTTGGGGGTTCAGGATTGGCCATGTGAATGAGCTTATTAGGTGATTTTTTTTAGTCAAGTATTTTGAGGTTCATACTTTGGGAAACTGTCCCACAATTCTCTGGCTTTACACCTTGAGAAGTGCTGTGTTAGGGGGACTGCAAGCTCTTTTTCTCTCCCCGACAGCCAGTGACCCCCCATCAGTTGATAAAGGCAAAGGGGAGTGTGGCCACTCTGTGGAAGCAGAAGGACAGGGACTAAGTCAGAGGTCAGAGATGGACAACCAAGGACGCGTTTTCCTCTGTTCGTCCGGCACAGGCTGAGTTCCCTTCTGTACAATGCTTGGGACCAAGGGTAGGTTTAGTTCAAATTTTTGTAATATATATTATATATATATATATATTACATAAATATGTAATATACATATTGTATAATATATGTACCATTGTATAATATGTTACATATTATACAATGTATTTGTAAATATAAGTACATTAATAAATAAACATAGCAATATATTATATATAATTTACATGTTTCTGAGAGAAAGCACCATCTTGGATATGAGACCCAAGTCTAGACACACCTTTCTTTACTCCTGTACCTCTTACACATATAGTCCAAATGTAAATTTATCCGATATTTGTTAATAATGATTTTGTGCACAAAACAGAATTTTCCACTATGGTGTCATGTCACCGAGCCAAAGATTCTAGATTTCAGAGTTTTTCAGATATTTGATTTGAGGATGCACGCCTGTGCTTTTAAAAACCGAATCAAGTCTGTATTTTTGCATCTCGGTGTCTGGCTTTCCTTTTTAAAAATCAGATCATGTGACAATCCTGAGCCCTCTGTCCACGTGTCATGTTGGCTGGAGCCCGTCATGCCTGTCCCATGAGACTCAGGCTTTGATGTCCAGTTTTTGACAGTCCTCTGCTCTCCTCACCACACCAATACCTCACTCACTCGGTTCACACTGTGTATGCCGATAGATAGGTGCATTTCCCTTCCCAATAAGTCTTAGTTGTAGCATTTAACTTAGGCATAACAAATTGATGAGCTTGAAAAGTATTAGCCACAAGAAAGCTTGGGGAATTTCAGTTCTTCACAAATAGATCAATAAGTCAATCACTTAGTCAATGTAAAGAAAAGGAAAGGACAAGTCTGATAAGCATTGGGTGAGCATTATACCCTATGGCTAGAGGTGTGGAGGGGGGGGCCTGGAGGTCAGCTCCAAGGACTCCCACCTTCCGGAGGTATGATTGCCTCCTGCTATGGACACTGGGCATTAGCTCTACTGCCCTCCCTGCTTCTAGGTGTGCTGATGTGGGAAGTGTTCAGCGAAGGCAAAATCCCGTATGAAAACCGGAGCAACTCGGAGGTGGTGGAAGACATCAGCACCGGCTTCCGCTTGTACAAGCCGCGTCTGGCCTCCGCTCCTGTCTACCAGATCATGAACCACTGCTGGAAGGAGGTTGGTGCATGCAGGGGGTCCCCTCGCGTAGTGACACGTGATTTCAGGGGCTGCCTCCTCCCTGAGGTCAGGACAGGCACGCATGTGACTTACGGGGTCTTGGCATTGCTTCATTTTAAATATTCATGGAATCTTTCCATACATACGTGTGTCTAGGGCACTGCTGGGACACCGGAAGCCACTCATGCATCTCACTGTGTCTTGCTAGTTTTCATCCCTTCTCCTTTCGCGTTTCCTCCCACCTTCTCAGCCTCTGGCCATCACTGTTCCACATTCAGGTCGGCCTTACTCAGCTCTGACATCCGAGAGAGAACGCGGAGTATTTGCATGACAGTCTCCAGTTTCGTCTGCTTTCTAGCAGAGGACAAGATTTCATCCTTCTTATGACTAACGTTCCTGTCACATAGATTGCTACATTTTCTTTATCTGTTCATCTGCCGATACCTCGGCCTGTTCCATATCTTGGCTATCCCGGATAGTGACACAGAAACACACGGACATGCAAGTCTGTCTTGTTACACTAGCTTTATCTGCTTTGACTGGATATAAAGGAGTAATGGGATCATGTGGTTCTGTTTCCAACTATGTGAAGAACCTGCGCACTGCTCTTCAGAATGACTGTGCCAACTTACATCCCTACCAACACCGTGTGGACCCCTTTTTCTCCGCAGCGCTCATTTTGATTTTGTTTGTTTTGTTTTGTCCATTGGCTGGACAACAGGAGCCCGACATATTATTTGATTTGTGGGCTAGAGAGATGACTGAGCAGATAAAGCGCTTGCTGCACTGGTCCGCAGACCAGACCCTAGTTTGCACAGCGACAAAGAGACCGGGCCACACACAGGTGGCAAGGGACAACATATGCCAAAGGTTGTCCGCATGCGCAATGACACACCAAGCACATGCACATATCCCATGCATCACATACACGTGCACACACATCTTCTTCTTCACGTGTGTACTGTGACACATGCATGCCCACCCACATACACACATGCACGTGCATCAAACATATGCACACACGCACAGGCATACTCATCTTCTAACTCCACTGCATGCTATGACATATGTACACATTCTGACGTACCCGCTCATACACACATCAAACACATGCACACATTCATACATATACACACATCTTCTAACTATACATGTGTGCTACGGCACATACTCCCTACACACGCACACACACACACACACACACACACATAAATCACACACATATACACATGCACACATGTCTTGTAACTCCACATGGATACTATAGCACACACAAGCCCCCATACACACACACACCTATCACATCGCACATGCATACATGTCACACAAATCACATCATGCACATCACACATGAGCATATGCACACATCACATATCACGTATATACATACATCATGTACTCATGTTTCTGTCTCTGGCCTCTCTAGCCACCTATCAGTTTGGCTGTCTACCCTTCCACGCATCCACACTGCTGTGGGAATGGTAGCTATAGGGTAAGACCTGAAGTTAAGTGGCGTCAGCTCCGTGTTGCTTTTCTTTGCCGTGACCTCATGGGCTTCTGGTCTTCTTCCTGTCCACATAAACCGCAGCTTGTCAATAGTCACAAAATAACCTGCCAGGATTTTATTGAATCTACACATGGAGTTGAAAAGAACCAACTTCCTAACCCGGATCCGTGTCCATGAACATGAACAAGTTCTCTGTTTATTTAGATCAGTTTTTATGTCTTTTACTAAATTTTTGAACTTTTCCTCTCAGGGATCCTATGCATATTATTTGAGAGTTGGGTCTAGAAGTAGCTTCTTGATGTTATTTAGCTTATAATGTGTGATGTGTTTTGTGCATGAATTATTCAACTTCAAACTAGTTTCTTAAGAACCATGGCTCCATTAGCCCCTTTTAACAAAACAAACAGAAAAAAAGGTTTCGCCATCTGCCCAGTGACACAGATCTGATTGATCTGTGACTCAAGCTGAGTTTTAAGGGTGGATGTGTTTGCTTTGTTTGTGTGAGGTCCTGGGATAGATTCCCAAGTACCACACCACACACACACACACACACACACACACACACACACACACAAAACCCCCTGAGATCTAAAACCTAGGTCACCTGAGTGCAAACTCTGACGGGGAGCTGGGGTCCCATGCATCCAATACAATGGAAGCGTATTTTAAAATCAGCAAAAGATGCTGCTATGGAATTCCGGTGGGCTTTGTCCTTAGCTATGACCCTCAGGAATTCACGAATCTTTTCACTGTTCTCTAGAAACCGGAAGACCGGCCACCTTTCTCCCACCTTTTGAGCCAGCTGGCTGAGCTAGCAGAGTCAGGACTGTAGCGGGGGCTTCCTGAAGAGCCGCACTGCAGACCCGGAATGGAAGAGCAAGCGACCTCCCTCCTTCGCCTTCAAAGCTGCCACCAGCCCTCGACTCCCCAGAGGCACCCAGACAGCAGGTCCAGCTCCCGGCCGTCCACGAAGCTCTATCCTGACAGAGGCTGGAGGGCCCATCACGGAGCTGGGGGGTCAGGCTCCTGCAGTGGCTGGACCTCCCCCAGCCCCCTTTCGTGGTGCCCAGAGCTCCCTTCGACAGCATTCCTTGCACTAGCCATAGGAAGAGACGGGCAGATCGCCCCGGTTCTTATTTTGATTATTCTTTTAAGCAGGGATCTAAAGGGTCTTAAGGTTCAAAGGACTTTAGGGGACCAAGGGGAGAGCTGGAAGCTTGGGTCTTTTTCTAAGAAAGCCTGACATTGAGCAAACCAGGGTGTCCTCTCCCCGAGGCTGCCCGCCACGGCTTCCTATCTGCCGCACGTGAAGAAGTGGCTGCTCGCGGCAGAGCCGGATGTCCTGAGAAGCTGCTCTGGACGTTTCACCAGCACACGACCATCTCTCGGTGTAGGAACATTGCGGACTGTATTGGACAGGGCAGGATGACCCATTCAGAACCTGTGATTCAGACAATTGGGTGTCTCAGATCTGGTAAGAAAGGAGAGAGCGCAACAGAGGGCAAGGAACCAATAGGTATTTAAAAAAAAACTTTAGGTTGCTGCAGCTCTAGTGCCACCGCTTTTTGCAAGCCACACTTGTCTGTCTTCCACACAGAATGCTAATCCTTAGAATGCTCATCTGCCCAGCCTCTCTGCACTACCCTGTCTTCACCAAGAGAGGGCAGCACTGCGCCAGCCCATGTGGCCCTGCCAAGCCATGGAAGCTTGTTTATGCCCTGGGATCTAGCAATACTAAAGGTGGAGACATCAAGGCTCCCAAAACTCTAGGAAATGAATCAGGGGCTTGTTCTCACTCACATTATCTGGAAGGAAAATGAGTCAAGCACTGACTGGGGTTTTTCCAAGATGCACAGGATATCCACTGTCAACTGAACACATGTAGGTGTCTGGCAGGTATACTGAGCTACAAGTAATTACCATCGCATCTCGGTTCACCCTACACTCGTGCCTACCCCAAGAGAGAGTGGTATCATTCATATTTTACAGAAAATGGAATTGGGACTTAAAAGTCAGGGTACCTGCCACAAGTGTGTCCGAACTGGGAAGGATGAAGGTCAAATCCTAACCCAAATCTCATTCCAGTGCAGTTTCTTGTATCTTCTCAACACTGCCTCTTACTGAGAATGGAAAAGATTGCAAGAAAGATTAAAGTCTATAAACAACATAGCGTTCACTGAGTGATGTCGCTTCTGCACAGACCACTAGGGGGCGCAGTGCAGCCGGTCCTCCAGGTATAAATAGGATGATCTCATTCAGATCATCTTTGACCTCACCTTCAGCAAAGCTCATGACTCACGAGTTACTCTATACACACACACACACACACACACACTAAATAAATAAAATATTTTTTTTTAAAAATGAAAGCTAATCATTAATTCTCCCAGAGTACTAGAGTCACATTACAAGAAGCCATTGACAGGTGAGCCTAAAAGTAGTTTAAGAGAGTCGACTGACCTCTCGGACACATTGCATTCAGGGGAGAGGACTCATAGACACATCAGCATACAGGTTCAGAATCACTCCTTTGCCATGTTTCGGTTGACTTGAGAGTTCCATCCATCATTTTTCACAGTCCTTGTGAAATCGAGAGGCTGGGGATGAAACTCTTACCCTTCAGAGGGCAGTCTTTCTCAGCTCCACCACCATCCCAGTTTTGCTTCTCAAGATTTGGTATCTTCTTTTTTGGAACCCTTCATTAAAAGACAATTTCAGGAACACTCAGCCCAGAAGAAAACATTGCAACTGACCGATCTCTGTGGTTTGGTGTAGAAAGCATGGTCCTGTATAATCTTTTAGAAGTTCAGATTTACTGGGGTTTTGACAAAACGTGCATATGTTGCTCCCTGCAAGCATCCTGCCTTGGAAGATCTATCAGTTTCCCTTGCACATTTCACAAATGGTATCCTGTGTTCACGGACATTTCCCTTATGAGAGGTTTTGGTTCTGGTTGCAGTTCACAACTTTTTTATTCCAGCAACACTGGGGATCGAACCCAGGACTTCTTGTGAGCTCTGTAAGTACTCTACTACTGAGCTATGGCCCCATCTGTCGTTTTGTAACTTTTAAGACTGTGTATTTATACTTGGATTTGGAGACTATTTATTAATGTACAACCACTGCTCACATTCATAATAAAAGTGTTTCAAATATCTCTGGCCCTTTCTGGAGGGCACAAGTCAAGTGTTACATGCAACAAATAAAGATCTTTGTCTTACAAACATGGGATGTGTGGCAGCTCTGGTTCTAGTGGTCAGCTCCCCACATTCTCTTTAGGTAACAATGGTTACGTGGTTTAATCTTTCACAAACAACATCTACATATCATTAGGGAACAAGTGGCGTGCATTCAACACCACATCAAGTGTTTCTTGTGTGTCGCATCCTCCATCAACACAAACGTCAGGTGTTTCGTGTGTGTGATATACTCAGTCTGGTGTACAAATCCTCATCGAAAGAAAGATTAAAAAGTGGCGGGCTGCCTCTTCAAAATTTCTAGTATGCGTGTGAAGTCATGCATAGAAACAAGCAAAACTCTGACAGAGCAATTAGTGGAACACTGGAAGTGTGGTTTGTAGGGACCTCAAGAAAAAAATGATGGAAATTGTCAGGGAAAAGGTGACATCAGGAGACCTGGGAGACCCTGGCTGGTGATCCATGACAGGAGCAACACCACCAGCTCATGCGAAATGCAGACCCTTTAAGGCTGTGTCCTCACTCACAAGTAGCAACCGTCATCTTCGCATCTTCAGGTAACTGCGCGCATACTAACTTTGAGTGGTACATCTGTAGAAGATACAAGGTCTACTACAATGATTTTTTTTTAAGGTAAGTATGTATAAATAATAGACTTTGCAGACTGAAGGAAGGGTTGGTAAGCTGTTGTATGTATGCGTGGACACTCATGCCTGCCTGTGCATCTCTCTGTGTCTGTGCATGTGTGCATATGTGTGCACGCACAGTTGCTCTGCAGTGGTGGGGATGACCAGGGGAGGGCAAACCGAAGCTGAGGCATAAACTAGGTGTGTGAAAAGTCCCAGAAAACGGAATTTTACTCTGTAGGTAGCAGTGTCATTTTGAGCAGGAGGGGAAGGTTAGATGTGCATTTGCAAATACATTCTGGCAGCAAAGCAGGTGGGTTGATTACAGAAAGGCCAAGCTGGTAAAAGCCAGTTTGGAGGTTGTTTGGTTTTTGCTAGTTCGCAGTACAGATTCCTGTTCCTGATCAGTCTTTCTCATCCGCTGTGGGGCTGACATGGAGAGACTACAATTCTGAGCTCCCCAGTTATTGCTGGTCAGGCACAGGTAGCTGTTGTTCCTGTTGAAATTCCAGCGGGTGACAGGCGAGGTGGTCAGGGTTTCTGCGTGTTGAGCACTTCTTGGTTCACAGATACCCAAATCCACTGCAAACATGCACCGTGGCCCTTAGCCATGGGCTGTACGCCCCAGCTGCTTCCAGGACTAAGCTCTGAGTTCGATCTCCACTGGGAGATAATTCACAGGGGAAAATTCTGAAGGAGGTTCATGATGGGTAAAAAGACTAGAGATCCCCGTAGAAGTGAGGCAAGGCATGGCGGCTGTTTGTGCCCCGGTACTAGGAAAGGAAAGATGAGGCATCCCCAGGGCCGGCTGGCTAGCCGGCCTAGCAGACTAGGGAGTGCTGGGCTCATTTGAGAGGTCCTGTGGCAGTTTCAGGTACCAACTTGCCAAAATAAGAGCTGAGGTTATAGGTCCATACATCAGGAATCGTCTGCTTAGTTCTCGGCCCTCAACCAAGGAGACTACAACAGTAGAAGGAGTTTACAGTTCTACTTTTACACAGTAGGTCATCTGTGTCCCAGCAAGTATTCAGGCACCCCAGACGAAACTCAGAGGGCCACATATGCAGAAGGCGTGCAAGCGAGAACGAGACTGGCTGGAAAGGAGAAATACACCGTGAGACAGGAGTGTGGGATCAGGTAGTAAGGGGTGAAAATGACATAAATTAATTGTCATCGTGGATTAAAAATGTCAAAGAATAAAAAAGAAATTATCTAGTGAAGTAAGGCTTAGGAGATTGTCTAATACATATGAGAAAACACAGCCCATAGTAGGTGGGAAGATCCCTTGAGGAATGTGTAGAAGAAGATGGAGACCTGGTCGGAATTTGACAGACTGGGGACCAGAAAGATAACTCAGGAGTTTAGCCTCTGCCTCGAAAACACGAGGACCTGAGTTTGGATCCCAGATCCCATGTAAAAGCACCAGACAGAAATGGCGGTGGCCTATACTTCCTTGGGCCTCCACAGGCGCACGCGCACACACACACACACACACACACACACACACACACACACACACAGAGAGAGAGAGAGAGAGAGAGAGAGAGAGAGAGAAGAAGAATCTGACAGACTGCCAAGCTAGAAAGCTCACTTTGGTCCAGGCCCTTCTCTTGGCTCTTCCTGTAGATGTGGGGTGACCAGTTCTCTTGCCCCTGCTGGTGGTAACTCTCCTGCCACAATGAACTGTAACCTGAAATCATAACCTGGAATAAAAATTTCCTTGTTCCCTTAAATTGAGTCACGTATTGTTACAGCAGCAAAAACTGAAACAAGTCTCTGCTTAGTCATGAAAGTGGGACTCTATCCAAGAAGACATTCTGTGTCAATTTGGGGACTCTACATACCCACAAACATACCTGCATGTGTGCCCGCGTGTGCCTATACATATATATATAAACACAAATAATCATACAGAGATAATGCAAAAAAAGGAAGTTTCTCATTGGTCCCAATTTTAGTATGCAATATCTTGTTTACATTAAGAATGTTTTGGGCTGGAGAGATGACTCAGAGGTAAGACTCTGCCTTGCAAGTCGAAGGTCCTGAGTTTGGATTCCACATCCCACCACGTAGAAACAGCAGCGGCCCGCACTTCCAGCCCTGGTGGGTGGAGCCTGGAAAATCCCAGAGTGAAGCAAAAAGGAAGTAGAAGCAATCCAGGACGATTCCTGAAGTCATCTTTGGTCCTCCACAGGGACACACAGTGCCTTCTGATACACACACACACACACACACACACACACACATACACACAAGGAATGTTTTGGGAATATATTGTGTAGATTTGCTTTGGAAAGGGGAACATGTAATTGCTAACAGCCAGAATGGGTTTGGCTCCTTGACCTTGGGAAGACTCTATGACCTGCCTAAGCTTCTTTAGTTCTAATGCGGAACAAATGATCAACTTCTCTCAAGAGAACAACTGAGAAAGCAAAGGGAGACTGAGCAAAGGTTCGTTTCGATTATTTCATGTTTTCTCTTTCTGGAACCAACCAGTTCTCATGTTCTTTCCAGTCACCCAGATGAGGGCCTAGGGGTACAAGTTCATTTTCCCCACAAAATAAGGAATTATTAAGCGGGAAAAGAGTTGAAAATATTAATGTCAAGTGAAAAGTCAATTTATTCACTGGCCAGTGGATGTGCAATGGGAGAGGGGGGAATCCCAAAATGCATCAGTGAGCCATTTCTCAAGTAGGTTTTTATAGAAAAAAATCACATGGAAAACCCTGTGTCAGGTAACAGAATGTTCCGGATAGCAAGGTAAATGCTGAGTCGACTCCATGGAGACATCTAGCGTTCGTTGAGGACAATTCCAGCAACAGTCATGGTACCAAGATCTTTACATAAATCTGTATCTCTTTTCCTAAATTGAACTTTTCCTTCTAAGCCCTATGGGGGCCCCATGGATGCCCTTCTGTTCAACGTCTTCTTACAGAAGTTTAGAACAAGAGTTCAGAGCAGAGAGTCGTGTTCTTTGGAAGTTCCAAGAGCATGTAGCTGGCAGCTCACATCCTAGAAGTTTCCTCCTGCTTCTACTTGAAGAGAAGGAGAGAGACAGCGAGATCGGGGGAGAGCCGGGAGCTGGCTTTGCAGATTAGACTAGGCAGACCCTTCCTATCTCTGTGGTCCGCCTCTAGGTGGATCAAATGCCCTGAAAGGTGGCAAACCCATCTGGGTGATTGAGACTGAGAGATTCCAGCAAAAATAGGAGTTGGGATTGAGCTGCATGCCCAACAAATCCACTAGTGATTGTCATGAAGGAGAGCCCACTGATGGCCTCTTGGTAGAAACCACAGATTCCCAAGTGATTGACACGTTTTGAAAAATAAAGTTCTCTTGCCACATGAGACCCATGGGTCACCGCTTTGCCAAGAGGAAGCCTACTTTGAGAGTCTCCACCTTCTTATGCTGACGATGCTAGCTGAAAGTAGCCGATACACGCATCAGACTTCAGGGGCAAAGTATAAGGATTCCCTAGTAATTGTTTAGTCAGTCCCCCCCCCACCCTTTTAAAATTTCTGTTATGTAGTTGACTGTGTGCCAAGCTCTGAGGCTCCAAAAGGAAGCAAGATAAAGACATCCCTGCTCTTCTGGCAAGATACAGGTAAGCGTATGAACTGTTACAACAGCATAGTAAGTGGATGTTAGAAAAAGCACAGAGAGTTTTGGGGATGTAGACAACCTGGAAGGGAACTTGGAAGAAGCAATAGCTAAGAAAATAGCAAAAGGATGAGCACAAATCACATAGGTAACCCAAAGGTCAAGTGTGGAAAGAGGGTGAGAGAGAAGAGAACATTCTAAGCAAAAAGGTTGCCTTGTGCAAAGGTCAAACTTCAGATAGAATACATTACATTTGGGGAACTAAAAAGGTTCCTTTTTGCTGAATCATAGCAAGGTTGTTCACACGGGAAAAGCCCCAGGATATGGGCTCCACTGTGAAGTCCCTGCTGGGCTGCCGTAGAGTCCGCAATAGTGCATTTCAAGGGCAATGAGCAATCAGAGTAGTTACCTTATGCCAGAGAAAAATCATGGTTTTTGTTCTACCGCATGTAATTTCTCACATACAGAGGGATGCTGGAGTGTATCCAAGCTAGTTACATTTATAGATGGGGAAAGAGAGAGGCGAAGCTTCTTGCTTAAGATCACTCTTCTGTTAGTTACAAAACTAGAAGCAAAAGGCAAATCTCTAGACTATCAAAGCCAACATTGCTTCTTTTTCTTTTTGAAGCCTTAATGGCTTTAACCCTTGAGGCATCTCTCCCCGCTGGGGAAATGTTTTCCATAATATATAAGCAAAATATTTAATATTCTTTTCTCCTTATTGTTTGTCAACAACTCCTTCCTGAAAGGTAAAAAAGCAGGAAAAATAACAGAAAATAAAAACATTCCCCAAAACATACCCTTTGGGATGGAAACACGACTTATTCACGTTGTTAAGTATTTATGATCACGGACACTTCACATTTTGGGGATCTGGGAGAAACATTAAGGGGAAAAAAAACCCTGAATTCTGTTTCTAAAGCCATCCTCCACAAACACCCCCTCAGAGTTGTTATAAGGCATCAGGAAAGATGTATGCGTGTCTCTATATGTATAAGTCATAGCTTTGGAAATAGCAATTTAAATGAGGCGATGATGTAACATCAAACCACAGAGAATCTTGAATTCTGAGCACTTGGGAAATCGGGAGGTAAAGGCTTCCGGAAGTCCTTTCCGGAGACTCGAATAAAGTGGTTCCTCTATAAATAGTCTATAAATTTATAGGAACAGCTGGGTGATGAGGTCTGAATTTGTCGGTTTTGGCAAGCATTACAGAAGGTTCTAGACTTCGTTCCTTATTACATACATCCTACAATGCCTCGGGTGCTTTCAAATGAAGCTGCTCTGAGAGGCATTAAGAGCAGGGTTACTCCTACGTCCCAGGTACAGGGAGCGTCCCCCCCCCCCAGAGTAACACCATGCTTCGGTGTCTACATGTGGAGATTGGATGCAACCCGGCTCTGAAGAGCTGCAAGATAAGCCTTGAAGATCAAGGCTTCTGTTCTCGTAGCTTCTTCCAGACTCTGGATTTAATCCAAGTGCTCTCTGTCACCTTGTTTTCCAATTTCATTCTTCTTGAATGAGTTGACCCAAGCCCCTGCTCCATGAAATTGTGAAAAAAGTGGAAGTCATTCTTGGGCGTGGATGGAGAGCCCTGGAGAGCCTCCAGCCTGGGGATATAGCCAGCGCGCCGCATCTTCTACCTCTTCACTGTACTCCTTCGTGCTCCTTCCGGGGGCCGACTTTTCCAGCTGTAACTGGATGTTGGCTAAGTCAGTTGACACAGGTGACTGACCCTAGCTAGAGGACAGAGACCCAATGCACCCCCAGCTCTAGACAGGATGCTTGCAACCAAACAGGTGGTCAGTAGAGATAACGATAGGTAAATGAACACTCCTAAATAAGGTGAAACCAAAAAGGAACTGAAGACGCTTCCTTGCTCGCGCGGACGGCAGGTGTTAGGTCCTTTGATGCTGGGGGCGGTGGGAGAGCAAGTCACCCCTCCGTCCTTCGCCACCGGAGCCCGAGGCGGGATGGAGGATGCTCTGGGCCGGAAGGCCTGGGTCTCGCAGTCCCCGGAGCGTTAGGTTGCAGGTCAAGGGTGTGCCGGGAGCCCCTCGCCGCAGCCATTTCCGGCTCTTTGTGTGACTGCTCCTGCGGCGGCGCAGAGGCCGGGCCCGGGGGGGCCGGGGAGGAGCCGCCGCCGATCGGGGCGGGGCCGAGGGCGGGGCCGCGCGGGCGGGCGGCCGGCGGAGCGGCGCGGGGCCGAGCATCCTGCGCCCCGGCGCGGCGCGGGGCCCTGCGGTAGCCTCGGACCCCTCCCCTGGACCTGCTGCGGACCCAGGTAAGGGACGCTGCGGGACCTCGGAGCCGGTGCGGGGGACCCAAGTGCTGCCCAGGCGGTGATGCAACCCTGAGGATGCGCAGGGAGCCGGCGCCCCCTTTGCTCAGCCCGTGGGGTGGGGGTGGGGGGGTTGCGCCTGGCGCCGCGCCCGAGGCAACGCGGCCTGGGGTGCCCCGAGGCCCCGCGACAGGAGCTGCGTGACCTCCTTTTTTCCCTTGGGGTCCACGGTGCGCCTTCGGGGCTGATCCTCTTCCTCGGGAGGCGCGCACGCTGCGCGGAGCCGGGCGCGGCAGCGGCTGCAGCAGCAGCAGCAGCAGCGGCGGCGGCGGCGGCTGCGGCGGCGGCAGCAGCAGGTGCGCGGCCTGAGTCGGAACCTTGGGGCTGCGAGGAGGCCGTGCGAGTCTCGGGGCCCCGGGGACACCTGCCACGGAGGCCGCCTTTGCGGTGGTGGCAACATCCCCGTGCCCAGGAACTGCAGAGTGCCGGCCCCTGTCCCTGCCGCCGGAGCCACCATCACCGTCCCCCAGGCCAGCAAGGGCTGCCTGGGCGCGCCTGGCAGCCTCCTGGGGCACCCCTTTCACCGAGAGAAGGGTGGGGCAAGGGGTGCAGCGGCGCCGTGTGGGAAAGGAGGGCCCAGGTGAGCTTCTGATGAGGGGGGAGGCAGAGACCGACCTGCTTGGAAGCTTTCTGGCCTACTGTGGTACCTCATTTGCGCTCCTCGCGAGGTGGGCAGAGCTTGTGGGGGCCAGATTACTAAGGGCAACGCGCCCACCTGTCAGTGGTGTCGTGTTTTTTCAGGGCAGCCCTGTCATCCCCAGGAAGCCAAGCCCTCCTGTGTGCAAAGAAAGCGGAGGTGGTTAGGAGTGGGGGCAAGAGCGGGGTCCCAAAAGAAGTTTGGTTCTCTAAATAGAAATCCGGAGTGGCAAGGACCCTGTTGAAACTGGCCAGATGCTGCCCGAAACCAAGGCACTTGACTTTGAACTTGGCTTGCTTAGTCCCTCGCCCCTCCCCCCCTACAGTGCCCACAGCCCCAGAGCGCAAGCGGAGGCGGCATAGCAAAAAAAAAAAAAAAAAAAAAAAAAGTGTGGGTTCCTAAACTCCTATTCTCTATATCTCTTGCTTCTGACCCCTTAGGGGAAGGGATCTGCAGCCTTGCTCTCAATACAGACCCAGCTACAACCCATGCCGGGCCCCCAGGGGACCCTCAGATGTCGGAGGACAAAAATCCAGGTCCATCTCCAGTCAGGATTGTGAAATCCTTGAAGGTGGTTGTTTCCGCCTCCAGACCTCCTCCCCATCCCTGGAACTGTCCCCAGCTGTCCTCCACCTCCAAGCAGTGCGCTGGGCTTCCCTCACCTTCCTGTCAAACTTGCTTCAAAAAAGGAGCCAGTGACCAGTGTTGATCTGGAAAAAGCTGCATACAAAAGGGTTTCCTATTGGACGCAGAGCAGTGTTTCCACCCGTCATTGGCTCGGCAAGGAAAGAGGCCAGGGGACATTTTAATAAGAAATAGATCTAAAGTCAAAATATTTGTTCTCTCTAATGGACTTTCAGCTGCAAGTGTGGATATGGGTAGTTTTTTTTTTTGAGGGGGGTTATTAATATCCACAAAACAGTACCTGGCAGGTATGTTCGCACACAGAACAGCTTTGGTGTTCTGGCAGGAGTGTGCAGGCATACGCTCTGTGTGTGTGTGTGTGTGTGTGTGTGTGCACGTGCACGCGCGTGTATGTGACTGTCAGGGATTGCTGTCACCAGAAGGCTTTCACTGCTCATCCAGTGTCCACGTGTGGGATGCTAAACTTTCCCGTGGAGAGTCTTCTCAGTGTGCCACCATCTGTCCTCAACGGTCATGAGACCCCAGAAAGAGCACACTGTTGCTTACAGAGCCAATGCCTCCGGGTCCTTCTGCTCACTGAGCCCCAGGCTGGGAGTGTTAGCTCTTTGCTCACTAAGCCTCTTTATTATATCTCCTGACCAGTTCTGACTGGTTCTGTAGGCACCCAAGACTGCCTTGTTCCATGTGTGCTGGAGAATGGAAAAGGAAACGCTTGCTTTAGGCATTAGGCAAGGTGGTGTGTGTATGGGGGGGACATGCAATCTAGTGGGATTGGAGACTTTTATGCAAATCAGAACAGAGACTGGCATGGAGAGGTAATTTAAAAACTAGTAAGGGCACCCCAGGGAATGCCACATGTCCCCCCTGATAAATTGTGCCCTCTCAGCAATCAGGGGGCCTCTGGGGCTGTCATTGACTAGAAAGCCAAATTAGATGATGAATAGGGCAACAAGCTAATTAACATGGGGAACGGCACTTCTGAAACGCGGTGCTGGGGGGCTCCCGTCCTCACATTTAAGCCACAGCTTCCAGTTAAGGCTCAGCCTCAGAGCTCAAAGAGGCTTCTTTCGGCCACCATTAGCCCCAGGGGGTTCCACCAAAGATTGGGCACAAAATGGCCCTTTGTAGACTCCATGTGGCCGCCATAACAATGAGTGTTTCTTTACTGGCGAGTATGAATTATTCTCCAGTAGTTGACGAAAGCAGACCGCAGGCACCTCGTCTGAGCCTTCGTGAAAGGTCTTTGGTCTTGTCACTTTGGGGGGGGGTACAAAGCCATATCTAGGGTGCACAGGGCATGACTCTGCATTTGTACCCGGAGGTGCTTGGTTGGGGGGAGTGGGGGCACAGACAGTGAATGGGAGGCCAGCTGAGACGGGGGAGGGGCTGGTACGTCTGCAGATGGTCTTACTAAAGCAAAGATGCAGGAAGTGCTCCGCGCACAGTAAGTTCTCTTCCGTTTATACCTTTCTCATTGCGATGCATTATTTATTCAATCGTTAAGACTCGGGCTTCCGTGTGCTGACACCTGGCAGCTCTTCCTCACCTTTCGACCTCCAGAGCGCCCTTAGCTTATGGTTTCTCAAGGGGAGTAGTTGGTCTTTCTGAGCAACTGCCAGTGAGAGGGCATCAGACTGGGGTCGGCTCCTTGGCCAGTGTGCTCCAGTATCCCATGACCTTGGGGAGAACTTGAGCAGCAGCTCAGGGAAGGGGGCGGAGCCAGGGAGCACAGGTAATCCTAGGGTTTCAGCACAGAGTCCAGGAACAACTACTTCCTCTGTGTGTGTGTGTGTGTGTGAGTGTGTGTGTGTGCAACCAACCCGCAAATGTCAACAGTGCGCTTGACTTTACTTGTGGGACAGACACAGCACAGTGGACTTGGGTGACGTGGGATTGCTCCCTGAGTTTCTGCTGTCTTTTCTGACTTTCCCGGTTAAGCAGAGGAAAACCGGCTGGCCAGCCTTTACGTCCGCCCCCACTAAAGCTCTGGGGGGAGATCATGTCCATTTGAGAAGAAAAGACCCTGGAAGAAAGAAGGAGAAACAAACTCCTGAACATGCGGCTCTTTTGGATGGGTGCCTTTTCCTTCCCAAAGGAACTGTTTAATTCATTATATATCGAGTGTCAGTTTAAGAAGATGAAACTGTGGCTTCTCTGTACCGTAGAGCCAAAAGGAAACCGAAAAGCACTTTGAGACGCGCAGGTTCTATGTAAAGACATGTCAGTATCCAGTCGGCTGGGGAGTGGGGGGCTTTGAAGCCACGGCCGTTGTGTGGAGGACCCTGTGTAATGCACTTCAGGTTTTGCATCTTTGCATTAGAGCAGAAAATGAATTGGGGAAAGTTCTTGGAGGAAATCGTTTAAGACAGACTTGAGTCTAGGCACTCAATTTGGTGAGTGGCATTTTGATAGCCTTGGCTATGAGAGAGAAAGGAGAGGGCCAGTGATGACCTCATCAGCAGGCCTCCTGATTGGCTGTTGGCTTCTGTGACAGGTCATCTCAGAACAGTGGCTCTCGAACCCAGAACCTCTAGGTGGAACAGAAGGAGGGGACAGTTGGCCTATGCTATATAGAGTTGATTTCAAGTACGTGATTTCTTGCTGTGATAAAACACTTGACCAAAGCAACCTGCAGAAGAAAGGATGTGATCGGGCTTGTGATTTGAAGGGATTCTGTCCATCATGGTACGGAAGGTATGAATGGCAGCAGGAACATGAGACTGCTGGACCAGTTGCATTCACAGTCAGAGGGAGACCGACAGTGATGGGGGGAGCATCAAAGAGACAGAATTAGAGAGAGAGAGAGTCAAAGAGATAGAGAGAGAGATGGGGTGGAGGCAGGACTGTTGGCTCTCCGCTTGCTTTTTCCTTTTTATTCTGCCTGGGACCCCAGTTCATGGGATGGCACTACCCATATTTAAGATGTGTGTGCAGATATGTGTCTGAGAGAGCACTTGGGTGTGTGCCTATGGAGGCCTAAGATTGACATCAGGACCCTGGGGTCTACATCTAGTCTGTTTGACGGTCAGGATTGACCATCACCGGATACGAGGCATCTACAGAAAGTAAGAGTAGCATTCAGTAGATTTCTTATGTTTGGAAGAGCTGCGTCTATGCGTGGAAATAAAAAAATCAGATGGAGATGAATCAGAGAACTCACCCTTCCCTTCTCTAAAGGCCCAGCTGAAATCAGGAAGAACTCGTAAAGCTCACCGTGGTGGAAGACACTCAGAGACACTAATATCTCACTGTTGAGGGACATCTGAGAGCTGTTTTCCAATTTGTGCTTTTAAAATACGGTATCTGGAGACTGATTTCAGCAGATAGGAATCTTGAGACAAATCAAGAGGTCAGCCTCCGGACTGCAATTCTGACAATCCTTGTGGGGAAGGCCAAGGAGGAAGAGCCTCTTAGAGAAGGCAAGTGAAACTGCAGGATGCAGGAATTACCTAAAGAAGTCCTCTTAGATGCTTAGTATAGTAAGGTTCATGTCAATATGGAGCCTTGGAAGGCTGTGGGTGTTTAAACTTTTCTAATGATTTGTTGTCGTTGTTGTGCATGTGTGTGTGTGTGTGTGTGTGTGCGGGTGTGTGTACAAGAGAGCACTTGAGTGTGTGTGCTTGTGGAGGCCTACAATTGATGTCAGGAATCATCCTGGATGGCTCTAACTCCTTATTACTTTGCCCTAGGGTTGCCAAGGATTCGCCTTCCAGGGTTTAGAATTACAGACCGCTGTCATTTCCACCTGGCATTTTTATGTGGGATCCAAATTCAGATCCTTTTTCTTGCAGAGCAAAGACTTCATTATTTCTTTTCTAATTGGAGCCTTGTAAATTTGGTCACTGACTCATGTGCTCAGCGAGTCATTAAGTATCCATGAACCGTCGTCCCGTGCCGAGCGTGCCCACCTCTGTCTCAGTGACCAAGAAGTCAGAAGACCTTCCTGGCACTGCTGGTGGGCCAGAGAATTAGCAAACATGACTCAGGGTGTGGAGCGGTGGGAGATGGTGGCTCCTGACCCTGAGGTCTGCGGGCATCCATAGAAATGATGGCTGTGGGGTGGGGCTGCCCAGACTTCTAGAGAAACTGCTTCCCTATTTACTGTTATTTTATTAAAATGACTGACTGCCACAGGGACATCTTCCTGTCGGCACCGGAAATGCTTTAGGCATATTCCCCCAGCGACCCTCCACCCTCCCCTTTCTCGCCCCTGCCTACTATTCGTTTCCTTCGTTCCTCTGTGCAGTTTCTCTTCTGCTTTCGTATCATGTGCACTTTTAAGATTGTTTCGTATCTACAGAAAGCCTAGAATCTACGGATAAGAGAAAACAGGTATTGTCCTTCCAAGACTTACCTCATTCTCTAAATAGGATGATCTCCATTTTCCTGCAAATGACATAACTTCATTCTTCTTTCTGGATTGGAAAAAAAAGCCAATGTGTATATAAACCATATAAGCTACGTTTGTTTTTTTTTTTTTTAAATCCATTCTAGGGTAGGAGAGATGGCCCAGAGGTTAAGATTCTGTCTCACAAACAGAAAGTCCTGAGTTCAGATCACAGGGGGAAACAGTGGAGGCCTTCACTTTTAGCCATGGTGGATAGAGCCTGGGAAATCCCAAAGCAAAATAAGGAGGTAGAAGCAATCCAGGATGATTCCCGAAGTCATCCTTGGTCCTCCACAGGGACACACAATGCCCTTTGATACACCCATACACACCCCCACCCCCCACACAATAAATAAATAAATAAATGAACGAATAAAATATTTTTAAAATTTTTTTATTATTTATTCAATTGTGTGTGTGTGTGTGTGTGTGTGTGTGTGTGTGTTGTGTGTGTGTAGAACCACAGACGAATTCAGGAACCACCATGGACGCCTCCACCTCCTCCTTGTTTACTCTGCCCCGGGATTCACAGGCTCCGCCCTACCAGGCCCAGAAACGCAGGCTGCCCCGGCTTCTGCCCGGCATCTATATGTGGGGTCTAGGATCCGAACTCAGGACCTTCCGCCTGCAAGGCAGAAGCTTAACCCCTGAGCCACCTCTCCGGCCCCTGAATAAAATATTTTTAGAAAAATAAAAATAATAAAATCCATTCCAATGAGGCTGATCCTGACTTAGACCTTGACACAGGGGAAGGATTCGAGGAGAGGACAAGCCACAAGAGTGACCTTAGCTTGAGCAAAGCTGTAGCGCTGTGTCCAGGGTGACCCCGAACGCCGCTGTGACCATTAAAAGAAGCACTTGGGGTGCAATTGGAATAGCCAACCAGCTGTAGGTGCGATCATCTGCTTTAGGATTGAAGGGCCAGAGAAGCACCACAGTCACATGATCGAGCCCTCAGACCTCCTATCCAGTCCTCCAACTGTACTCAGTTCCTCCCATTCCACAGAAAGTACAGATGGGCAAGTGGAGATAGGGACGGAACACAGGAATCCTGTGTTCAGATGTAACAAATAGTAGCTTGTTCACAGACCTTGCTACTTGCACGGTTAAACTGTAGCAACTTTCATGGTTAAACTGTAGCACCCTTAGCAAACTCTGGCTACTTTCCCTGTTAAACTCTCCCCCCTTCCCGCACTGACCTGACCTCTCGCTGGAGGGCCACGGGCAGGGCAGCCTCCATTTTTACAGACAGGCAAATGGGTCCTTTTAGAGGAAGTAGAAATATGGTTTGGGGGGCCAAGTTAGTCTCAGCTGAGCCATGGTCGGGGGGTGCAGTTCCAGCTGCCACAGACCCTTGTGGCAATGAATCAGCCAGTGACCTTAGGGACTTCCCTTCTCTGATGACTGGCTGGGTCCTTGGTCTCCCCAGCCTGTGGCCTGATTATCACCGGAAAGGCTTCTCAACCTTCATCGACACAGGAAACTCCCCAGGAAAGGGGTGAATGGAAGCCCCCCAGGAAAGGAGTGAATGAATACAGCGGCAAGAAGCCCTCTTGACCCACCACGGGCTTTTTCTCCATCCCTAGTGCAAAGCAACAAAGCCAGACAGGAGGACGGGTGTGTCTATCAGCAGAGCCCCAAGTCGAGGCTGACTGAAACTTCTTTGTTCTACCTTTGGATCCCCAGAGTACAGAGCACAGAGAAGTTGCAGGTGACAGAGCCTCTTAAGTCCCAGGAGACAGAGAGGCCCCGGGGACTGAGCTGACTCGAGAGTCAGGTGTCTTAAGCTGCTAATAAAGCAGGCTTTCAAAGTCAATTTTTTAAACGTTTTTTTCCCCATTTTTATTTTTAATTGTTTTCATGGATTTTTAAAACTTTTTATAAAAATGCATTTTTATTATTCTCTTAATGTCTCGTACATGAATATAGTGGTCCTAGTAGGGCGGAGCCTGTGAATCCCGGGGCAGAGTAAACAAGAAGGAGGAGGTATAATATTTATGCACCCGAATCTCCAATCCTTCCCCCAAGTACTTTTTTAAAAACAATTTCCCCTAGTTTTACAAGCATATTGAATACTTATCCCTTCTCTCCTTTTTTCCTCCTTCTCTCTCCCCTCCCTTCAATCCATCCCACTCCCTTCCACCCTCCTGCCTGTGGGCTTCTAGTGGCTTCTCTCTGGATTGTCTGCTCTAGTGGAGGGGTTCAGGCCTCTGTGGCATGTAAAGTCAATTTTAAAATTCAGTTCCAGAGAGCACATGCCCACCCTTTAAATAGCAGGCAAACAAGAACCCCACACTGAATAGCATGGAAAAACTGCCAATCAAACAGCTATGAAGTCCTGGTTTTCCCCAGGGGCCACGTCTTTTTTAAATTTTTTTTTATTATTTATTCAATTGTGCATGTGTGTGTGTGTGTGTGTGTGTGTGTGTGTGTGTGTCTATGTGTCGGGAACCACCATGGACGCCTCCACCTCCTCCTTGTTTACTCTACCTTGTTTACTCTACCCCGGGATTCACAGGCTCCGCCCTACCAGGACCAGAAGCACAGGCCGCCCCGGGTTCCGCCTGGCGTCTATCCGTGGGATCTGGATCCGAACTCAGGACCCTTCGCCTGCAAGGCAGAGGCTTAACCCCTGAGCCACCTCTCCAGCCCTTAGGGGCTACGTCTTGATGTAGCTGTCTCGCAGTCTCCAGTGATATGTGTACACCACTGTTTCTGGGTTTATCTGGTCTTGGAAATGACCCTCGGCTTCTTGCTTCACTTTACTTCTTACGCCCTGCCCCTCCCCCACTCCGGTCACCTCCTGCAGCAAGAGTTCCATTTCACCCTAAACCATGCTCAGAGCCTCCATAGAAAGCCCTAAGACGTCTCATGATAACAGCCAGAAGGCCAAGCAGTTTCCTCTGATGGTATCCCCTTTACTATATGGCTTTGGGGAGTTTCATTGCAAAATTAGAAATTTTTTTCTTAATATCGGCCTCTTTTAAGATTATTTTTCTCTTGGCGGGGAATTTGGCTTAGGGGTTCAAGCCTTTGTGTCACAAGCAAAGGACCTGAGTTCGGGTCCCCAGATCCCACGTGAAAATGCCCCTCGGATACGGCAGTGGCCTGCAATTCTGACCTTAGAACGTAGTGTCTGGGAAACCCCAGAGCAAAGCAATAAAAAGGTTGAGAAATCTAGAATGGTTTCCTGAAGTCACTCTTGGGCCTCCACAGGCATTTGCATGCATACGCGTGTACACGTACACAGACACACGCCTGCACATGCACTTATTCTTTCTTTTACTTTCTTCTAAACCCTGTCTTGTGTTTTAGGCATCATACCCAGAGGGATGTCTCCCCAGGGGGTGGCCTTAGCCCCCTAATGTTGTCCGAGAACCTTTTAGCTCCAGCTTCGACATCAGTGGAAAGAGAATTCTGTGTGGCACCTAGACTTCTTGTATTTTGATCCTTGGAGTCCTTCACCTTACTACCTAGGAGATTTCCTTTGGTCTCGGAAGTCTTTTCTCTTGGGCATAGTAGCCGCAGAAACAGAGAGGGGGGGGGAGAGGGAGGGAGGGAGGGAAGGAGAGAGAGAATGGCAAGATAGTGGGTATGGTGGGCCTCGCCTGTAACCCCAACACTTTGGAGGCTGAGGCAGAGTTCAAAGCTGACTTGGGGTCTCTATTGTGAGACCCCGTTCAAGCAACAAACAGCCAGGCTGGGGAGGGGCAGAACCGAACAGTTTAGGGTCTGTTTCATGGGACGGCGTGGTGTGTCTCTCGCTGTTAACTCTCATTGTTGCCCCATCTCTGTTTGTCAGAGCAGAGCCCCTGCAGAGTCCCTACACCCCTGCTATTGACTCCTACCCTCTGTGCACCTCTCTGGCTCATGTCGGGCCCAAAGTGCAAAGTTTCATGGAAATGTGCTGTGGTGTATGAACTGCCTTCCTGAGGCATCATTGGAGCGCTTCCCAAACCACATGTTCAAACCGTACAGCTCAGTGATTTTTTTAAACAATGTTTTCTTAATTAATTAACTAACTAACTAACTAATGAGAGGTAGAGACCATGTGGGCTTCGGGGGACTGAACTCGGGTCTCCAGATTTGCAAGCAGGCACTTTACCCACTGAGCTCTCTCACCCGCCCAGCTCCACAGATGTGGATCACCACAGTCAGAAGTTTAGACCCTAAGTGGTTCTCCCGACAGCGAGCACACCTCGAGCGCTTTTTTTTTTTTCCAACCCACACCCCGGCCCTTGGCGAGCATGAATTCACTTGATGCCTCCATGGATTTGGCTTCTCTGGTCACGTATGAAAGGCATCCTGCAATGCGCAGCCTTCGTGGCCGGCTTTGTGCTCTCAGTGTGCAGTTTTCAAGCCTGGCGCTTGCAGTCAGGGTCGTAGCTTGTGTCTGTGCGGAAGTCCCTCCTGTGGACACAGAGTAATTGTGTGGTGGTAGCAGATCTGTCGGTCTCTTCATCAGTCGATGTAAATTTGGAGTGTTGATGCTTGCTGGTTGTTACATGGAATTTTGGGAATATTCATGTACAGGTTTTAAAAAAATTGCTCTTAGGGGTATACCTGTGTTATAGGTAAATATAGGTGGTCAACTTGACAGTTGAAGGTCTGAGTTCTGGGCACATTCGTAGAGAATTAATAGCTGGATTCAATCCAGAGCAAACCTGCAGGAGATTGTCTAGTGGATGAGGAAGGCCCAGCCCATGGTGGGCGGGACTGCTCCTCGGGCAGGTGAATGGAGGGAACTGTTTGAGAAAGTTGGCATCCTTCTGTATACTTGGCCAGACATGCTGGTCTGACAAATAAGGCTTGTCTCGCCCTCAGTCATTATGTGCATATGATGTGGCCCGTTCCCGTGGTGCTGGTGCGAACCCTCCCGTCAAGACGGACAAACAGCTGTAACCAGGAATCATAAGAGAAGATCAACCCCTTGCTCCCTTGAGCCGTTTTGTCATGGTTTTATCAGCAACCATGCAGGCGCACGGTGACAACCTGGGAGCAGGAATACTGGCTGTCAGGGTCGGATAGTGAGCCGGAGCCGTCGTCTGAAGACTTGTGTGTTTGCATCCTTAGCTGCTAATGTCCAGAAAGGCACCTTTAGGAGGTGGAGCCTTGCTGGAGGAAGAGACATCGCAGGGGGCGGGCCTTGAGGTGGGGTTACCCTGTCCCGCTTCTACTAAGAGTTTGCTCTTGCAGTGTGATTCTCTTTCTCTTTCTCTCTCTCTGTCTCTCTCTCTGTCTCTCTGCTAACATAATGGGTGCATTGACCCCAGCCTCCCCCAGCTTCATGCCGCCCGCCATGTCTTTTTTGCCGTAATGGACTATATCTCCCCTCTGGAACCGTAAGCCAAGTGAATCTCTCTTTTCTCCCTTAAGTTGTGCCTGAGTGTTGTCTCACAGCAGCAGAAAGAGTAATTGTCAAACTCCGAGGAACCGGCCATCCGTTCTGCAAAGCTGCTGTGTCCTTCATCTTCCCACCAGCTATGCAGGATCCAACGCGTCCACATCCTTGTCAACACTTACTATTCTCTGTCCTCCTTACTACGGCTGTCCTAAAAATCTAAAGCGAATCCATTGTGGTTTCAATTTGTGTATTTCCAATAACTGGGAATATCCTTCTTTTCATGTGATTGTTAGCTATCTGAATATCTTCTTTGGGGAAAAGTCTGTGTCCACTTTAAAGATTGAGTTGCATATTCATGATAGAGCTGTGATAATCACTGCATAGTCTGTATATTGTTCAGATTGCCCTTCATGAATCTTTTCTTCTATTCTACTGACTGTCTTTCTGTTCTTTTCTTTCATTATATCATTTGAAGAGCTATGGTTATTCGTTTGGATGACAGGCTAGTGCCTATTTTGTTGCTTGCAATTTTGATGCCATCCAAGGTCACAAAGGTTCACCCCTCTCCCTTTTTGTGTGCGCGAGCGCTTTACGGTTTTAGTTCTCACTGCGTAGCTCAGTCTGGCCTTTACCGCACAATCTTCCCTCCTCAGCTTTCTGAGCCCTAAGATGACAGGGGCCCAGCCCCACACGTGGCTTTGCAGTTCGTGATAGGAACTGAAGGTCCCCAACTTCATGCTTTTCCATGTGGAGGTCAGTTGCTGTAGCTCTCGTTTGCTGAGAACATTCTTTCTCCATTGACTTGTCTTGTATTCGTGTCGAAAATAGATTCGCAGCTGTGATTAAAATAAAATACACTACAAAACCCAAGCAGTGGAAGGACTCACAGGCTTAACACTGGGAACTCCAGGGGTCGTATGCTGTGGATGTGTCTGTGGCTCCGTTTGTCAGACACTATTTCTTGGTTCCCAGTTCTGTTCCATTGATCTGTTGCTCGTCCACACACCAACCCTGGTTTGTAGGAAGCTTTGAACTCAGAAGTGTCGACACTTCAACTCTATTGTTTCCTGTGAAATTCTGACTCTGCCAGGCCGGGTCTCTTGGATTTCCACATGAACTTTAGGATGAGTTTCCATTTCACTGCTGCTCAGAAGTCAGCGAAAACTTTGACAGGGATTGGGTCAGATCAATACATCAACTTAACAATTTAGCAGCCTTGTAATTTACCATGGATGCCCTTCCATTTGTTTGGATTGCTGTCGTTTCAACAATGTCTGGTTTCAGAGTGCATGTTTCACACTTGTCTGGTTAGATTTTGGTGCTGTTGTGAATAGAATTGTTTTAATACTTTCATATTTAGCCTGTACTTTCCAACTGTGTAGAAATAGAATTGATTTTTATTTACTAATACAGTCTGCAACGTGTGGGCCAACTTTCTAATTGTTGTTTTTTGTTGTTGTTGTTCAGCTTTTTAAAAAACTTTATTTATTTTGTGTGTGTGTGTGTGTGTGTGTGTGTGTGTGTGTGTGTGTGTGTGTGTAGAACCACAGGTGAATTCGGAAACCACCATGGACCGCCTCCACCTCCTCCTTGTTTACTCTGCCTCGGGATTCACAGGCTCCGCCCTACCAGGACCAGAAACGCAAGCCGCCCCCGCTTCCACCCGGCATCTATACGTGGGGTCTAGGATCCGAACTCAGGACCTTCTGCCTGCAAGGCAGAGGCTTAACCCCTGAGCTATCTTCCAGCCCCCTTTATCTTCTTTTCTTATCTGGATGCCTTCATTACCCTACTAGGATCTCTAGTGAAAAGATAAATATAATTGGAGAGGGTAGAACTATTGTCTTGATCCCAAAGGAAAAGTGCTTAGTTTTTTACCAGTAACTCTGATCACACGTGCGTGCAGATGCACACACACACACAGCTGCTCACAATAAGGAAGTTCACTTCTATTGTTAGCGATTTCATCAGAAGGAAATGTGAAATTTTTTTGCACCTGTTGAACAATTTGTGGCTGAGGGCAACTGCTTGGCCCGGAAACTGGGTGAATCAGACCCAGGCCTGGCCTCAGAAGAGCTCTGACAATTGCAGCAGGAGAGAAGACACGATAAGCTACTAAGCTGTTGTACATATTCCGCAGGAAGGAACATGTGGGGTTTAATGAGGACCAAAAGAAATGAAGCTAGTAAAATGGAGATTCTGGAAGGGCTTAGAAACATCCCAAAGACCTTTTTTTTTTTTTTTTTTACATTTGTGGGTGTGTGTACAAGAAGGCGCTTGAGTGTGTGTGCTGTGCAGTTCCAAAGGTGACATCAGAAATCATCCTGTATTACTCTGCCTCCTTATTGCTTTGCTCTGGGTTTCCCGGGCTCCGCCTTCCAGACCCACCATTTCTGTCCAGTGGTTTTATGTGGGGTCTGGAGAGCCGAGCTCAGGTCCTTTCGCTTGCAAGGCAGAAGCTTTAACCTCCAAGCCATCTGTCCAGTTGTTTCTTAAAGAGGAAATTTGATGGGGATCAGGTGTCTCCATCAGTAAAGTGCTTGAGGACCTGTATTCGAGTTTGCTCTCCAGCACCTGTGTGAAAAGAAGGGCAGGTGAGGTGCACACACTTGTAATCTCAGCACTGGGCAGGCGGAGCCAGAGAGCTCCCTAAGGCTCGCTAACCAAGTACTTGGTAAGTCCCAGAAAATGACACACCTTGTCTCCAAAAGCAGGGTGGATCATACCTAAAGAACTGCAGCTGAGGTTGGCCTTTTGCATGCCCATGCACACACACACACACACACACACACACACACACGAGGAAACCATCCTTCAGAAGTCTTCCAGTTCTTCCTGGCACTGGGTAAAGTGTTCATTTGGGGTTCTGCTGAGTGTAATGGTATTGGCAATGCCCCTCCAGGCCGCTGCACCTTGTAGAGTTTTTGCACCTTCATTTGGCTGCCAGAGCTCCTGTTCGTGCAATGGGCTCGCTCTAGCAACGGCTCCCTCTAGCAACGGCTCCCTGTTGCTTCCCTCCATGCTTCACTGCTGGGCTTTCTGCCGCCGGCGCAGCCCCCAGCACTTTTAAACTGTGGGTTCAAGATTCTGCGTAGAGTCAAGTCACATGTGTGTGCATTTGGGGTGTGTGTGTGAAACATTGGGCAAGATTGAATAAAACAGCCACAAATTAACTCCAAATCAAAGCTCGGAGGCGACGCGTTGGCATTCGCCTGTGCTGCATTGGGGTCGTCACTATTGCATAGATGCTTTGCACCACCCATGCATGGCCTCCGGGACAACCAATGCCCCTGGAAGACTTTGGCTTAGGGTGTTACAGAATTTTCTGCTCCCCCAGAAACATGATGGCCTGGAAAGCAGAGTTCCTACCTTCATTCCTCAGCGCACAAACACCCAATGAAAGCATCTTTAGGGTTGGGTTGCATTTGAATGTTGGGTTTGTTTTTATGATTGCTGCTTCAGATATGGAATTGAGCTTCATTTAAAAAAATAAAAGAAAAAATTATAAATGGATTTTGAAATTTCCAAAATGGCTGTAAATAGGCTTCTGTAACTCTATACTGCCTGTTTAGGATATGTTGCTCTCAGCGTTGATGGTGATAAAATCAAGATATTGATGCAGTCCGAAGGATACTGAGGAGGCCATGCCTCCTGCCTTGTCAGATTCAGCCAGAATCCAACTCTTCCCAAACCATCTCGTTACTATGCTAAGTTGCTTTCCTCTTCAAGGAATAGGACCGTTATGTGCACACCAAAAGTATCATAAAATACATTTACTTGTGACTTATCAGTAGGTGATTTGTATACCTCCTTTATGAATCCATTTTACTCTTGTTTTCCCTGTGCTGTAGAGACTTCATGACCTGAACAATTAGAGAAGGAAGGAGTTTATTTGTGCTCACAGCTTTAGGTTACAGCCCGTTACGAAGGCAGGGGAGTCCACCCGGCACCTGTGTGCCCAGGAAGAGCCAAGACAGACGCACCTTTCCACCTTGCCAGTCTGCTCAAGCCAATTTCTCTCTCCACCGCATCCACCTGTCCAGGCAGTGGCTATGCCCACTACGGACTGAGGTGACCCACATCAATTAAGAGGAAATTGTATAGGAAGGGTGCCTTCACTAAGTAGTTCTTCACCGATGTGCCTAAAGGCTTGTCTCTCCGTTGTCAAGTTGACACCTGTCTCTAACGGGCACAGCTGTCTATTCAGAGTCGCATACAAAATTGGATGTAAAGGGGTCAGGAATAGAAAAAGTTTTCGAAGCAGCCGTGTGTGGGCGATGCGCCGCCCTCACGTGGCTCTGGGTGTCTGCTGTGTGGCTGTAAAAGCCTGGCCTCTGCAGAAGCAGGTTGTTCTTATAAAACTTTTCATGTCTAACCTTGTAGAAGGCTCTGTGGCTTCTCTTGGTACATGCTGTGGATTCCCTGTAGGGGGCCGAACATGAATCTCTCTCTCTCTCTCTCTCTCTCTCTCTCTCTCTCTCGCTCTCGCTCTCTCTCTCTCGCTCTCTGCTTGGCTCTCATGAGGAGGCTGGTTCTGGGGCATGGCAGAGTCTCACCCCACAGGGCCTGGGCTCCCTGTGGAACCCCCTGCCCTGCCACGGCAGTTCCCACAGAGCCTCCGATGCTGGAAAGAGGGATGCGCTCCAATCCCTTCTTTGAGTTTTTCTTTCTTCAGTCGGATGCTGTCCCTGTGGGGGACAATCTAAGTCTCTCTCTTTTTGTTTTAGAGTTGTGCATTTACATAATATTTTCCTTGCATATAAAATATATGTGTAGGTACATATATGTATATGCGGGGTGTGTGTGTGTGTGTGTGTGTGTCTTCTCTCAATGGAGAGCTGTACAAACAAGCACATTTTTTTTGCTTCTCTCTTGGTGTTTGTGAATCCCAAAGTGATAGTTTTCCTAATCTCTCTGGTTTGTTACAGCTTTATCTTAAGGAAGGAAAAGATGACCAAACTGGGGGGGGGAAGTGCTTGGCATTTTTTAAACTCACAAAAGCAGGTGTGGACTAAAAGACCATAGAACTAGAAACAGAAAGAAAGAGGTTCTGTTTCTACCCAAGCTCTGCCACGAGATGACTGGTTTGAATGGAAATATTTACATCTCAACACAGCGACTTCCTGAGAAAGATACCAAAAATATTATCTGCCGTCCTGAATTCTCAGGAGAGTTATAACAGATGAACATGAGCGAGCTTGGAACTGACATCTTACCTCAGTAGTAGTGATGCCAAGCTGGGGAGATGGCTCAGGGATTAGAGCCTTTGCCTTGTAAACAAAGGACCTGAGTTCAGATCCCCAGACCCCATTTAAAGATGCCCCTTGGATATCAAAATGTCCTGCAATTCTGGCCCTAGAAAGCAGTCTGGGAAACTCCTAAGCAAAGCAATAAGGAGGTAGAGCAATCCAGGATGATTCCTTGACCGCCACAGGTACACACGTTCATTGCCTTCTAATCACAGAAAACACACACAGAATAGGGAATGCCTTCTTCTTATAGGAAATTTAGGGCAGTTTACTTTATCTACTTCTTTGGAAACAATCCATGAAATGCTAATGCCTACCCGAAGTTTATACCAATAAGCCAGACCAACCAAAATGGAGTCACTCATGCTAAATACCACAGTAAGAAATGAATAAGCCAGAAGTAATTGGATGTGAACCAGTTTTTCCCTTCTTTCGTCCCGTTTTCTTATTCTCTCCTTACCAAACCCACTGGGCTACCCTTGGGCCTACCCATCCTTTTTGGAAAGCAGAGGATACTGTGACTCATGAATGGTAACTAAAAGCTAATAGATAGATAACTAAAATTATTCTAGCTTTGCCTTTTAACACCCATGTTTCCTAACTGGTACTAGTGACTATGCTAAGTATTCCATGTGATACTGGTATCTGTGCTAAGTATTCCGTCTGGTACTGATATATGTGCTAAGTATTCCATCTGGTACTGGTGACCGTGATTCTGTCTGGTATTGGTGGCCCTGCCAAGTAGTCTATCTGATACTGGTGGTCATGCTAAGTATTTTATGTGGTACTAGTGGCTGTGCGAAATATTCCTTTTGGTACTGGTAGCCATGCTAAGTTTTCATTTGTTGCTGGCGGCTGTGCTAAGTACTCCATCTGATACTGGTATCTGTGCTAAATATTCTATCTGGTACTGGTTGCCATGCTAAGTGTTCCATCTGGTACTGGTGGCTGTGCTAAGTATTCCACATACTATATAGGCTCCTCAGAATAACTACATAGTGCAGGCACTATTGTAAGTCTCCGTCTTTAGCAAATAAGGAGACAGAGGTTCAGAGAAGTTACGTAACATATTATGGTCCCATAGCTAGTTAGTGAGAGATAATGGATTCAAACGCAGAGCTCAATCTTGGCTCTATTAGCCTGACCATCTACTTCAATTTAAAATAAGTGCTTTTTTTTTCTCCATTTTCCTTCCAGAAATCTAAAGGAAAGTGACAGTGTGACTTGTGCTTCATGTGCGTCAGCTGTCAGGGGCAGAAGCAGCCCCCCCAAAGCCTGGTTCTCCTGTTCCCATCATGCACTGATGCATGCCAGGTTTCCCCTGCCTGGCTTCAGTCTATCAGTCACCTTAGTCTGGGAAACTCGAGAGCCCAAGAAGCACATTACTCCTGAGTCCAGAGTTTCTGCCTCTCTCGGTCTGTTAGGAAGACACTAAATTCCAGTGAGTGTATTTTCCGGAGTGGCCACATGTTCAAAGACTGAACATACAGAATTATTCTCATACGGACGATTGCCTGGCACGCTGGTCACTTGGGCCCCAACAGAAGTATTTGCTTCCACCTTTACCTCTGTTCAGATTTCTAGAACGTCTTTCTTTTCCGACTGATCTGAGTTTGGCAGTGACTTTAGCACTTGAGCTAAAAATATGATTCCCTCGTGCCTCGGGCCATGAATGATCTACAAACACACACAAGCCCATGACAGAAGCTGTGTTTGCCAAGAGACAAGCAAAGTTGTGTTATGTAAACAGAGACTCTCAGTGCAGCGGCTTTGTTCTGTTGTTCCCCTCCCTGCTTTTCTGCAAGATGAGTTTGAGGTACTACAGTTTTGAAGGGGAAAACGTTACGGATTATTCCAGTAAGTACATATTTTAATGAGACGCCCAGAAGAACTCCAGGTTACAGAAGAGAAGAGAGAGGAAGGATGGGGATAGATGGGGTGTGGAGGGAGGAAAGGGATTGCGATAAGAAAGGAAAACTTACACACTGAGCTGCAGGTTTTCATGACAAGCTTCAGACATATATGAAACTAGATCAATCCCCCCCATGTTGGCCTCACAGAGCGCCAGCCCTTTGCCACTAGTGACTGACTCGTTCATCTGTCACTTGCTGGCCACTAGTGACTGACTCGTTCATCTGTCACTTGCTGGCTCTCACCTAGTAGTGTTTGGACACAAACTTCTATGTCACTTTATCCACATTCGAGTAGGTGTATGTAGAAAATGAAGACTTATAAATATACTTTGATACACACCTAATTAAGGTCAAGTGAATCCTCTGTCTTTACTTTCCATGAATGTTATCCCTATGTTCTTAGGGTGCTCAACAGTGGGTTCGCTGGCGTGGGAGTCCATGCCTTTGCTAGGGGTCCAGGTGCTGACCACACGTGCTCAGCATTTTCGTGGGCTCTGAAGACCCCAACTGTGCTTCTCATACTTTCAGGGGTCTCTCTCTCACTCTCTCTGTCCCTCTCTATCCCTCTCTCTGTTTTCCCCCTCTCTCTGTCTCTCTCTCTCTCTCTCTGTCTCTCTCTCTCTCTCTCTCTCTCTCTCTCTCTCTCTCACACACACACACACACACACACACACACACGCACTTCTTATTAGCTGTCTTTATGACTTGCTGATGGAAATGCATTCATTTTTGTTCTGGTCCACTGCAGCTGTGCTGACTGAGGATCGCGAGATTTGACCTTGTGAAAGGCAGGCTGCTTGCAGTCCACTCCCAGCAATCTCAGACTGGCAGCCTCCGTCAGACTGGCAGCCTCCGTCAGACTGGCAGCCTCCGTCAGACTGGCAGTCTCCTTCCTTCCTGGTACAGGGAGAGGTTAGACATCTTCTTAGACATTTTCTGCCCCAGATGTGGATTCAGGTAGCGCTGATTCCCATAGTAGAAAATCACATTTGCAGATCTTAGTCTGAACACTGACAGCGCTCGTGATTTTTTTTTTTTTAGTTAATAGAAGCACACAACATCTAAGTGCATACACATGTGCATATAGATATCATATGTGCATTTTCATTCATATATTTAATAGTAGGAACTGTTAATATGTGTCAATTGTAAATGTAATGCAAACAGGTGTCTACTTGGATACACATTCAAACTGAAACACTGTGAGTTTTTAATGGGCACTTCATATCAGTATTCAGACCATGATATTAGATTTTTCTTATTCTCTTCACTTTCTGCACATCCTTTCTGTGTGGTCAAGACTGCCTGTTCTCAACCCTAGGAATTCACTATATATTCAAACATGGTCACTCCCAGGACATACCAATACATTACGGAAAGCAAAATGAAATTTTTTTTCAACTTTTTTCTGTCACTGATAGGCTGTGTCCCACAAGTATCTGCCATCAAATTACTGAATTATAGAATTGTAAATACACATAGTTGTCCCATGCCGACTACTAGTTCATATAAACATTGATTTGTTCCATTTCCCTTTTTGTTTAGGGAAGGAGAATGCATTTTTAAGTTTAAATTTTTTAAAACTTTATCTATTTATCTATTTATGCGCGGACATGCATCGCGCTCCCAGGTAAACAAGAGCATGAGCTCTCCCACACCGCGGGAGCTCCGCCCACACCGCGGGAGCTCCGCCCACACCGCGGGAGCTCCGCCCACACCGCGGGAGCTCCGCCCTCACTCAGTCTTAACCGCTGCCCAATGGCAGAAGGTGACAGGCACGTGCCTGGCTTCACGTGGTGTGACCACCTTGTATGTAAATCTTTTCGCGTTCTCATCAGGTGTCTTTGTAATAAATTCCTAGAAGTGGTACTTCTGGCCAAGGATGAGTGGCTTTGGGAATTCTGTTAAATACCACCAGGCTGCCTTCCACAGGAGTTGGGCTATTTTAGACCCCACCAATACCGTGGAGGGGGAGGCACTAAAGGTGTAGGCATCCGAGGTTTAGATTGTCACCGGGTTAATCAGCAAGAAGTGGTATGTTCTCGTCGTTTTAATCTGATTTCCTCTTGCAAACAAAACAGCTGACAGCCCTTGTCCTAGAAATGGAGCCCAGACATTACATTACTGGAAACCGTGCCCGTGATCCTTGGCCCAAGCAGGCTCTAGAGCCACTAAGTCAGAGTTTGCAAATGCCCAGCGGAGCGCCAGCCATGCAGTGGAGTCCCCTGCTGGGCTGATGCAAGAGTTAAACCACCGCATGCGGGCTTGGTGTCTGATCGCGCAGGAAGGACTGAAGAAATACAGGTTTCTATATTGTTATTATTTGGCCAGAGGGAGAGAATCGTGGGGGCTTTCTACATAACATTACCCTATTTGGTCATCACCCACTCTTTTCCGCGGCCTTAGCAGTCAGGTAAGAAAGAAAAAGGGCTCGGGTGTGGACTGGCAGTGCTGGAGAAGTGCGGAGGGAGGGGGGGTGCAGAGTAGATAGACCTGGCCCTGCCAAGGAGGCCCAGCCTCTGCGAAGGGCAGAGGGGAGGCTTCCGTCCAGTGCTAGGCGACCTCATTGGACGCGGCCTATGCCTTATCCAGGATGCATGCCAGAGGCCTGTTTGACAGCTCGCTGGAGGGTGAATTCTAGCTGGCTGCTCAGTGGGGGGTGAAGGCTCAGCCCCCAGCTGCCCGACCTTCGGCCTGAAGGACAGGTTAGTTAAGAGGCAGGGGTGACCTCTGGTTATGCTCCAGCTCCGGTTGCTCCTTGCAGCCCCTGGACCGTCCTTACCCAGTGGCCTGTGACCTTGCTTTACCTGGCAGGACACGGTCACCAGCCACAGAAGGTCCAGCCCCGAAGCCGGAGCCACACCTCCTGTTGGCAGTTTGGAAGCACAGAGAACTTCTCTTCCTATGACTGGGTTTATTTCCATGGTTAATCTTCCTGTGGACCTCGGTTTGGTTTAGTTGTACACCTCGGTTCTCTTCTGGCCTCTCTCATCGCTTGTTTCTGCTTCTGTAAAGACCACCCCTCTGTTCTCACTTCTTGGGGGTCCCTCTTGAGCTTTAAGATTTCACATGGACTATGAGACTCCCTGGGTTCCACTTTTCTTTTCTTTATTTTGTCCTGCGTTCATTTCAGGCTGAAGTTGTTCTGGCCCCTTGAGTTTTTGTTTCTGCAGTTGCTTCTGGGATGTCTTTTTCTTCTGTTCATACCCCTCTTCTGGCTTAAGAACAATTCGTTGGGCTCAGGGGTTAAAACCTCTGCCTTGCAAGCAAAAGGACCTGAGTTCAGATCCCACATCCCATATAAAAATGCACACAGCACACACACACACACACCATACACATGAGAAAGAAAGAAAAGAATAATTTGTTCAGATCCCATATTCAAGATCATGTGACTGCATGTGGCTGAGGGAACTCAAGTAAGAATTAATTTGTACGCAAACTATAAGTTTGCTGGTGCATCTTGGATGCTTTGTTTACCTGGGTGTGTTCAATGACTAGAGATTATGTCCAAGCCCTCATGTAAGGTATTATTTTCCAGCACATGCAGCAAAAGTTCAGCACCCTTTGTGGGTGCCAGACCCCGTGTCCAGCTCCACTGTGTGGACTGGTCACACCTACCGAACCTCACCATTATCCTGTCAAGTGGCATGTTTCAGATACTAGGGGCTTTTCCATTTGGCATACCTTTGATACCCTGGGAGATTTCACAAGTATTCTCAAAGTGAACATGTAGGTCTGAACCTCCTGATTTGTATGGTTTCCTAAGGTTTTTCTGGGTCAAGAGACCATTTCCACAATCACTTCAAGCCACTCACAGGAACAGAAGAAATTTTCTTGGAAGTTTTGGGGATTGAACCTAGGGTCTTGCACCTGCTAGGCAAGCTCTCGACCACTGCGCCCTACTAACAGCTCTCTGCTATTCATATCTTCAACTAAATTCATTGAAGATACTTATTGTTTTCAGTCTTTCGGGTTTAAGTATGCCATTTCTGCCTAAGTTCCTCTGTTGCTATGAATTTACATCATTGATTTCCAGTTTCATCTCGTAATCAGGATAATAACCTCTGGCCTGTTCTTTGGATTCTCATGTTCGCTTTGCTTAAAGGGGTCCAGTTTGGCAAGGGTCTTACTGTGCCATACAGTCCTATAACTTTCTCTATAGCCTAGATGGGTCTCAATCCTCCCGCCTCAGCCCCCAAGTGCTAGGATTACAGACAGGCATATACCACCAGGCCTGGCAGAGAATATCTATTTTAGAGGCAACTTGTGGGACCTGATTGCAGCGCAAATCCTGCCTTATTAACTCTGAAGCAGTGTTTTGCATATGTTTGGGAAGGGGGAAAAATGAGTGTGTGTTTGCTGGGTGCTGAATTCTAAAAATAGCAATCAGCTGAGTTGGTTAGCTGCCCGGCTCCGATGTTTCCAGCATCACTGTCTAACAGAGTTGTCACGCAAGCAGCTGCATCTGCCGAGCTCCAAGGCACAGAGACGCCCTCTGAGGCCTGATTGCTTTGGCGAGGTCCACGTTACATCGGCCAGGACAAAGGGAGCCGTGGCAGTCCTGGGATCCTTCTGGTCCTGTCGTCACCAGCCTGGGGCACCTCGATCTCCCCGGCTGTTCGACCCTGGATACCTGTGCTGTGCTCTAATCAAAGAGTAGAAGTAATGAACGGCCTCTCGAAGAACAGAAGCGTGGGCCGTGGCCAGTGTTAATGCAGGTCCCTAGTCCCGGCTCACGTGACTGTGTGGGTGTCACATAAACTTCTGCGTGTCTTCATTCTTTGGCTTTCCCGTGGGGCTCAGTCCAGAGAGCCTCTCATTTTAAAGGTAGAGGTCGAAGGCACTTTGGGGGAAATGGCAGCTGGAAGAGCCTTTGGTGATTCTTGACCGCCCATTTCCCCCCCCCATACCCCTCAAAACCTCCAGGGGTGAGACTGAAGGAAATGCTTGCAGACCCCTGAAGTCCTCGCTCATCCTTCTCTTCCTCTCCGTCAGTGTAGAAGACAGAAGCCGCAGCCATGACTACCCACGTCACCCTGGAAGATGCCCTGTCCAACGTGGACTTGCTGGAGGAGCTGCCCCTCCCCGACCAGCAGCCATGCATCGAGCCCCCACCCTCCTCCATCATGTACCAGGTAACGGAAATGCCTTCTGCTGGGGGAGGGAGGTGCATCCCGGGCTTCTGGGGGGGAATATCTAAGAGGTTCTTGCTCGTCTGGAAGGCAGGAGGAGGGTCTGCATCTAGAACGTGTCAGGTCAAGAGCAGATGGAGTCCTCACAGTGGAGGGAGTGGATTAGCTAGGACTGTGCCCCTCCCTCTAGGGAACGCTTGTTGATCAGCTGTGACCCCCCCCCCAAGAGTGCTTCCGAGTTGATCCGACGGCTGCACAACCAGCTGGGGCAGTCTGACCTCATGAATTAAATATTGCCAATTGGAAACCTCCAGAGCCTTCCCCGGGTGATTACGCTTCCTTCATAAGTGTGAGAAAAGTTCTGGGATTCCACATAGCAGCCAGTGGCTGAGGGGAAAATGGGTCACGGTTGTTTGCTTTGGCCTGGAGAACAGATCTCATGATAAACCACCGGCCTACTGCAGGGTGTGGCAGAAAGGCAACCAAGAGAGTCTGCAGATAGCCCCTCGTCTGGGTGGGCTGCCTGCCGTGCATCTTTGCACAGCTAAATATGAATAAAAACACCTACATGCTCCTCATTTCATTGAATAATTGACTCTGTTAGGCATTCATGTGAAAGTGCAGATCACAGATGATCCTCCAACTGAAGTTTCTTATATATTCATTTATCTATTATCTTCTAACCAAAATTTAATTTCTTCATTATACAGATGTGTTTCTGATTTTAATTATGTAGATGTTTTGATTTTATGCAGTAGAAAAATATAATGATTTAGAAATATAAAATTGGAAATTAATGTTCACATTAGCAAATTAAAATAGTAGAAATACGGGCCAGAGAGATGGGTCAGAAAGTGTTTGCTGCACGAGCCAGGGAACTGGAGTTTGGATTCTTCAGCTCCCAGATAAATGCTGGATAGGCGCGGTGACCAGTTTGTGATTCTAGACTCAGAAGGCAGTGATCGATCAGGAACCCTCAGAGCAAAGCAGCCGGCAAGGAGCCTTTCTGGTGGGCTCAGAACTAGAGATTCTGCTTCAGAAAAATAAGATGGAGGGAGACGGAGAATGATGCTTCACATCAGCCCCAGGGTCTGCATACACACACGTGCACACGTATGTACGTACACATATGAATACACACAACACACGTGCTTGCACGCTCACATCCATATACATGCCCACACACCCATATGCATGAAAACAGAAACAGAAAACAGAGATGAATAAAAATTTCCTTGTATCTATACCTTCCTTTGTGTGTACACGCATACTATAATATAGATATATGGAAAATACATTTTTACCTCTTTATCAAAGAAAGGGGATCTCACATTCTATATACCTCAGTGACTTGTCCCTTTTAAAAAAACTCATCGTGAGGCAAGGTCTGTGGCTCACACTGTAATCCCAGCATTTGGAGGCTAAGGAATGAGGATCGCTGCCCAAGACCAGCCCGGTTTCAGCAAAGCCTTCTTACCGTGGCTGCTTTTCTGGGGCACAGATAGTATCCTCACCGTGCCTGCAAGTCCTCGTGGATGTAATATTGTTTATGTGCCTTCGAGGGTGGTGGCCATAATAGTTACTTCCAGTTTTTTCTTTTAATCATGCAGAAGTGCTGCTGGCTCACGCCCCTGCGTGCCCTCAGGTGGGTGGTTCGGAACAGCTGGCGTAAAGCCAGTGGAAGTCTCAGCTTTCAGCAGCTGCTTGGGCTTGTGTGTTCTAAGCACCCACGTCTCTGTTTTTTTTTTTTTTATTGTGATAGCCTTCCAGTCTCATAATTTTGAATGTTTATCGGATGTAACCTTCTCCAGAAATGAGCAGGGCCTATACACCAAGTAGACCGACCAGAAAGTTATAAGGGGTTTTGAAAGGTAAAGGAAGGTTTTTTTCCTTCTCGGTGATTTCAAAACATAGAATGCATTGCCAAGCATGAAAGTTAAACCGTGAATTCTCAACCTCATTGGTCTGTGTTGTAATGTCATTTAGTCGATAATGAACTAGAAACATAGATATGAATCATAGGCTGTATATCTGATGTACATGGACCCATGATTCCTACTTAATACTATTTTATCACAGTAACGTTTTTCTAGGACATACTATATTTATTGTAATTTAATTTTTCAAAGAGAAATCATGGGCAAGACAGATGGCTCAGGGATTAAACCTCTGCTTCTCAAGCAGAAGGATTTGAATTCAGACCCCAGATCTTTTGTAAAAACGCTAGACAGAAATGGAAGCAGCCTATATTTCCACTCTTGGAAATCAGAACCTGGGAAACTCCAGAGCAAAGCAGAAAGGATATAGAGCAATCCAGGATGATTCCAGAAGTCACCCTTGGGCCTCCACAGACTTTCTGAAATATAAGGACAGACACACATGTGCATACAGGCACACACATACACACAACCACACACACACACACACACACACATACACACAACCACACACACACACACGAAATTCAAATCCAAGTGTTAGCTAAAGGAAAAGAACAAAATAAGACATGCAACAAAAACTATAAACAGTAGCATTAAATTCAATAGGATTTAAAATATTTTTTAGCTGGACATACGATCTTCTTATGCTTGGGATGTTCAGGATGACATGGATATCAAACAGATTGATTTCAGTGTATTTATCAGATGAATAAACATTAATGAAATGCACAGTCTTGCTAAGTAGAACGAAAACCATGGAGTTAGGAGAACAAACATTTACTTCCGAGGTTCAGCCCAGTGGACTTGGTCACCGAAGGGAAGCAGGTGTGGACCCCATCCTTTGATGGTTGGGGAGCACAGGGGTAAGAGGTGACAGGTCAGCAGGCTTCTAGAGAAAGTTTGTGATGTCTGTTGGCAGGCATTCTCTCCCTGGACCCCTGGTCAGCTTGGATCTCTTCCCCAACCATCACATGTCCCTCCCGTCCTTTCCTTCTGCAGGCTAACTTTGACACGAACTTTGAAGACAGGAACGCATTTGTCACGGGCATTGCGAGGTACATCGAGCAGGCCACAGTCCACTCCAGCATGGTAAGTCTCTGCCACCCACATCTTGGACGCCCTTTAGGGAGCCTGGACCCCTCCCCTCTCCACGCTTGGCTACATCCTCTGCCCCTCAACCCCTCAGCGCCTGAACCCCAATGTTTACTCCCCCGAGCATCGGGAGAGTTTTAGGTTCGCATGTGACGAGATGCTGCTGCGTCTTGTCCATCGTAGATTTCCCTGTGTGTGGCATGTAGTCACTTCACAAAGCACAAAAGCTGCTCATGTACAAGACGGCCGTGTGGCTTTGGAATCACAGTTACTGACGCAAGGAAACAGGTTGGGGAAACGGTTTCTCGTTTTCTTCCTTAGAGTCTGACCCTGAAGGTATGAATGTGTGAGGGGGATCATCCTCTTTCTTCTGTCTTGACTAACGCTGCGCATTCCTTAAGCATTGTATACCCACGGATGGAGGGCTAGTCCAAGATTAACTTGACATTCAGTGAGTCACACGGAGAAAAGATAAGCTGACTGTTCACCGAGTGCTTTCTCTGTGCAGATAATATTTTACGTCTATGGTACCATTGAATCTTCACACAAACCCTGTGAGGTCATTCCAGTACTGTCCCATCTTACAACTGGAGAAAACTGGAACCTCTAGATTAAGGAATTCACTCAGGGTCACACAGCCTGTGGGCCGTAGAGTGAGCTGAGGAGCCCCTGGGGACGGGATTGGAGCTCTGGATTACTGTTTGCAGATGAATAAAAATGTGTGGATGTCCGACGCCCGGGGAAGCCTTTCAAGTTAGGTCCTTTCAAAGGGGCTTAGAGGGGGTCAGAGGAAGTTTGGCGTGGGAAGGAGGGTAATGATAGCTTGTGTGTGAGTCACATTCTCACGTGACATCATTAGATCCTTATTCCAACCCGGAGCTTGGCAAAGGGCTCATTATATCCATTTCAGAGATGAGAAAGCTGAGGCCTGGGAAAGTTAATAAGCAAGTGGGCCCCGGTCCTGAGGCCTGTCCTCAGATGAACCTGCCTCCCCTCTGCTGCTCTCGCAGGCTCACAGAGGGCTGAAGGAGTCGGGGACGAAAAGGGAGGAGCTAGGATGGGAGGAGCTAGGATAGGAGGAGCTAGCAGGCGAAGAGCACGGGCAGGAGCACAGAATGCTCAGAGGCAGCCTGGATTTGGGTTGCAGGGTGCAAAGCTGTTGCGTCCATGGAGAGCTACCTGTCCACAGAGGGTGTGGCTAGGCCGCCATAGCCAAGTCGATTGGCTTACACAGCCTTGTTTCTTTCACATCACCCCGGAGGGCAGAAGTCCTCGATCAGGGGTCAGCGGAGTGGGTTTCTCCCGAGGCCTCTCTCCTTGGGCTGCTTCTCTTTCCTCGAGAACTTGTTTCTCCGTGCAGACCTGTCTGCTGTCTCCTAGTGCTTCCAGGTTTCCTCTGTGTGAAGGTGCGGTCAACTTGGATTCAAGCACCCCACTCCCCCCTCACTCTCCTCTTTGAAAGGCTCCACCTGGGCTGGAGAGGTGGCTCAGGGGTTAAGCCTCCGCCTTGCAGGCGGAAGGTCCTGAGTTCGGATCCCAGACCCCACGTATAGACGCCAGGCGGAAGTTGGGGCGGCCTGCGCTTCTGGTCCTGGTAGGGCGGAGCCTGTGAATCCCGGGGCAGAAGGAGGTGGAGGCGTCCATGGTGGTTCGCGAATTCATCCGTGGTTCTACACACACACAGACACACACACACACAGACACACACACACACACACACACACACACACACACACACACGAGCGCGCGCGAACACACGCACTTGTGCACAGTTGAATAAATAATAATAATAATAATAAAAAAATAAAAAAAAAGGCTCCACCTATGGGTAGAGTTAGCTTCTCAGGTGCTGTGTTTAAAGCTTTAACTTCAGAGTGGTGGGTGGGGAGGGAAGGGTACGGCTGAGCCTGTGACCGAGGAATTTAATTCATTTAATAAAAATGCAGCAGGGATAACTCAGTCAGTAAGGTGCCTGTTTGTAAACCTGGTGGCCTGGGTCCCCCCTCCTCCCCCAAGCCAACCCACATGTGGATGCGAGCACCTCCCTCTCTCGCGCTTTCTCTTCTTCTCTCCTCCTTCCCTCTTCTTCCCTCCCTCTCTCAAATAAATAAAATATACTAATAAAAATAAAACAGATGGCACATGCGGCTCAGAAAACCGCATGATTCAATCCCCAGCACTGCTTAAATGATCCGTGGTGGTGCATGCCTGTCATCCAGCACATCCCACAAGCAGGGCATCTGAGGGTCAAGATCGGCCTTGGCTACACAGGGAGTTGGTGACCAGCTTGGACTAGATAGATAGATAGATAGATAGATAGATAGATAGATAGATAGATAGACAGACAAATAGCAGAAAATTTCCATCTATGGAAGAGAGAGGGGCAGTGTGCTTGAGTTGTAAGTTTACTTACTAATGTGGAATGGCTGTGAGAAGGAGCAGCTTGAGAGAATAAATCCATTGAAACTCTGAAATCGGTCACTGCCAAAGCTTTTTGGAGCTGCATGAGAGCGAAGCCTTCGGGTGGCTATGTGGACAGTAGGGAGATGCCGGAGGTTAACTCTCCCCGGCACTAAGGATGCAGTGTGTAGAAGAAACCAGAACATCACTGACTAAAGTGTCCTAGAAAAATACTAGGTCAGGGGTGTGGCTAGGCCGTTCTTGGGAGAGTCTGGCTGCAGACTTGATTGTATTTACTCTCTAATGTTGCTGTGACACGAGCCACAAGCTAGTGGCTTGTGTCTTTGCTGACAAGTACTTTGGGTTAGAAGTCCAACCCAAGTCCTCCTAGGTGCCCCAAAGAGCCATATTCCATTCTAAGAGGCTCGAAGGGAGAAGATTCTGGAAGCTGCTCTTACTCCTTGGCTTATTTCTAAATCAGGAAACTTGATGTAGGTCTAAAAGGTAGATCCAAGAAGAATCGGGACCAGAACTTAAGTCTCCCAAGGCTCCACCCAAGCGTTCTCTACCCCACCATAGTCCAGGCCAATCAATGCAATCATCCCTGTGCTTCATATCCTCATCGACTGTCCTAATCTAGGGCACGCACAGAGCCCGGGACCCGAGGATGCTCACCGCGACATTTACCCACCCGATGATTTGAAGCTACACCTGCCGTGTGGGGGCTGTGTGGGGCTAAAAATAGACACATGTTCTTTGCCGTACTGTTGCTTCTCTTTTTGACATGTGTGCTGAAGACAACAGAAGGCTTGCACGTCGATCTCGATTCCTTCTGATCCCAGAGACATGTGCTGCTTGAAGTTTTTTAAACATGAAGATGTCACACTGTGACTTACTCATGGTGTTTGATGCTGAACAGCACTGTAAGCTGTCATCCCCAAAGGGAACCTCACCCTCTCTTACTGTGACAGTCCACTGTGACATGATATGACACACAGACTTGAGGTTGAATTCGTTCACTTTTGTTTGAATGCAGATGTGTATGAAGAAAGGAAGACGTCGCATTATTCTTTCTCTTTGTATTTTTGAGATATACTCTCTCTAACCTCAAACCATTTAGAATACATGATTCAGTGTTTTTAATCACAATGTTTTTTTTAAATGTATTTATTTAAGAGAGAGAAAGAAAGGAAGGGGAAGGTACTCGCATGGCCCTGGAGCATGGGTAGAAGTCAGAGGACACCTTTTGGAAGTCATTTCTCTCGAACTCAAGTTGCCAGGTTTGCAAGCAAGTGCCCGTCCGCTGAATCATCTTGATGACCCCTATAGTCACGTTACAGAGCTCACCACGGTCTCATTTTCATTGCTCCATGCAGATCCTCCAGACCATTAGCAGTGACTCTCGGTTTCCCTGGCAACCGTGATACACTGTCTGGATAGAGTTGTGCTCTCTGGACATTTCCCCAAACACATCAGGCAGTAGGTGACCTTCTTGTGTGGCTTCTTTGGCCTAGGATTAGGTTTCCACAGTCCTGATTGCTTTTTTGAAGATGACTAACATTCCTCGCTGGTCCATCCCACAGCTGCGGGACGTGACACTGGGGTTCTCTCCAACTCGGGGCTACGACAGTGTGTGACATGCAAATCTTGAATCCACCCGAGCTCTGTGTGGACTCAGGTTTTCAGGTCTCTTGAGTGTGCGTTCTCAGGAACAGGGTGCTGGGTTCATGGGGACTATGTGGCTGGTGTTCTGGGGGTGCCGTCTATCTGTCCTTCCACCTCCCATGAAAGACCTTTTCCAGTTAGAGTGAGTCAGTCCACCTCTCAGTCCATTTCCCAGAAGGCTGTGAGAGTATCACCCACAACTAAGTGGGACATCCTAAGGGGGTGACTTACCGAAGACCAAAGGGCTAATGATCAGTGAGCCTGGATTTCACTGGATTGACATTTGGACTTTGAGTTTAGGGTGGTCTGCATGGTATCATTCATCCCTGATGATTCATCCCTGGGGTTTTCGGGTTCTTTTTCAAGCTGTCACTTGTTTTGCCATCTGCTACTTACTCCTTTAGAAAATTTTATATTAATCATTTTATGCTTATAAAATATGGATATAATATAAAGAAGTGAGCATTATGGCATTATATTATAGTGCAATTTATTGTATAGTATTGTATATTATATAATATGTGTTAGAATACTATTAAGGTACTGCTATGGTACATGTAAAGTAATATATATTTTTTAAAATATATATATAATACCCCTTCCCTTCGTAGAATATGCTAGCACTGCTTGGAGCGTATCTACACAGCAGTGCACGTTCATATTGTTACTGATTGTCCTGGGTTTTAACCTCTCTGCCGTATGTGAGATTGCGCTTCCTGCTTCTTTTCTTGCTAACGCTGGAATCTGGGACAGTTTCTGCTGTGGCAAAACACAGCTCTGCTTTGTTCTTTCCACCGTGACCATCTGTCTATATAAAAACTGTCTTCCCAAGGCTCAGGGAACATCGAAGAAGAGGGGGTGGCGAATTTGTAAGAGCCTGACTGGGGAGAGGCAGAAAGGCAGCCAGACAGTATCTTCTGGACATGATAGGGCTGCTACACCCATGAACTCGCTGGAGCTATGTGAATTTCTACAAGACTGCACAAGATTTGTCCTATCAACATTTCACCATGGAAAAGGACTGTTGCAGTTCGCCTGCATGGTTGCTGATAAATGACCATCAGATGGCTTAAGTGAACAAGGGTTTATTGTCTCTTACGATTCCTGGTTACAGTTCTCAGTCCAGCTTGATGGGAGAGGACACACCAACACCAGGGCCGAGGGAACTGGCCACACCATCACCACATAACGGCTGAGAGAGGGACGATCCTCGCTTGCTAGACCAGCATGTCTAGCCAAGTGAACAGAAGGATGCCAACTCTCTTAACCAGCTTTCCGTGATTTATTCCAGGGCCTAATCCCACCCACCATGGGCTGGGTCTTCCCCATCAGCTAGATAATCTCCTGCAGGTTTGCTCTGGGCTTAACTCAACCATCAACTCTCTACAAATGTGGCCAGAGCTCAAACCCTCAACAATCAAGCTGACACCTGTGCCCAACTATGACAGGGACAGATCTCAAGAGACTTCCTGCCTTCCTGAGAGACTCTTGTGGGTTGATGTTGGATGGGGGAGTGGGAGAAAAGGAAGATGCTTGATTCATACTCAGACAAGTGCCCTCAAAGGCAACCTAGATGAAAGAAACCCAGTGGCCACTCATGCATAAAAGATATACCATTAGGAGGTAAAAAAGAAGTGTTGTAAATGGGAAAAGGAGGAGGGATGGGATTGGGGATTAAGGTGTGAAAAAATCATAGATATATTGTATTCCTGTGTGAAACTCTAAAAGAATTTTTTTAAAAAATGAAAAAATAAAACCCGTGGGCTGGATCGAGAGCCCTTGGTCATCAAGTGTGGAGACTTAGATCGGGTTTTCTCTTACCTGGGGTGCATCTAGGTCCCTGGGGGTTTTGTGGAGTGTAGATTCATGTTCCACAGGCCCAGGGAAGCCCGAGGGTCAGCCGTGCTGGTGGGCATCCAGGTGATGACATGGAAGGGGTGCGGAGTGGGGGGGTGAGGACAGCCATGGGAAGCTGGCAGTGGTGGCACCAGCATCGGCTGACGTAAGCTTGTCTGTTTCAGAATGAAATGCTGGAGGAGGGACACGAGTACGCGGTCATGCTGTACACCTGGCGGAGCTGCTCTCGGGCCATCCCTCAGGTGAGGTCACCCCTCAGGTTCCTCAGGGCCCTCAGGTGAGGCCGTCCCTCAGGTCCCTCAGGTGAGGCTGTCCCTCAGGTGAAGTCATTCCTCAGGTCCTTCAGGTAAGGCTGTCCTCAGGTCCCTCAGGTGAAGCCATCCCTCAGGTCCCTCATGTGAGGCCTTCCCTCAGGTCCCTCAAGTGAGGCTGTCCCTCAGGTGAGGCCATCCCTCAGGTCCCTCGGGTCCCTCAGGTGAGGCTATCCCTCAGGTGAGGCCATGCCTCAGGTCCCTCAGGTGAGGCCATCCCTCAGGTCCCTCAGGTGAGGCCGTCCCTCAAGTCCCTCAGGTGAAGCCATCCCTCAGGTCCCTGAGGTCCCTCAGGTGAGGCCGTCCCTCAGGTGAGGCCATCCCTCAGGTCCCTCAGGTGAGGCCGTCCCTCAGGTCCCTCAGGTGAGGCCATCCCTCAGGTCTCTCAGGTGAGGCCATCCCTCAGGTCCCTCAGGTGAGGCCATCCCTCAGGTCTCTCAGGTGAGGCCGTCCTGGCTCTGGCTCCCTTGCCCCTCCATGTAGTATTATTGCCACAGGCCCACCCCAGGCCACAGGTCTGAGTTTACCACATAGACAGGGGTAAACCTGGGCTAGAGAGTTTCCCCCAGTTAAGACTGGGCATAAGGATCCTCACCCAGGGACCTAAAAATGGTTGCTCACATACAATCTAAGCAATGATTTATCTCAAAAGCGGTAGATGCCACCTGCCACATGCCACCAAAACCACTGAAGAGTAGTCCAAAGTAAAAAAGACAGTCTTTCCTCACTCTGTCATTCAAATCCGCCTCCCTCCACAGGCTAAGCACTGTGCACACTCTGCTATGGATTCTTCTAGATCTTTTTCCTGGCATAAACATTATTTTTCAATCATTATCACTTGCAAAACCAGATTGTTTCAGTTTTTACATGTTCTAGACTTGATTTTTCTTGATTTCTTTAAAAAATTTTTAAACTAATTTCTTCATGTTGACAGCACAGATACTTCGTTATCACTGACATTTTTATACAATTACCAGGTTCCATTGTAATGAAATCAACAAACCAAAAGTGTATGAAACAGTTCTCAGCAGAAACGGTTCTGTTTCTTCTCCTAATCCTCTTACTTAGGGGTAACTACTATAAACAGTTTGTTTTCTATGCTTCTGATTTTCTAAGCCTGCGACACACACACACACACACACACACACACACACACACATCTAAGCAATGATTTATCTCAAAAGCGGTAGATGCCACCTGCCACATGCCACCAAAACCACTGAAGAGTAGTCCAAAGTAAAAAAGACAGTCTTTCCTCACTCTGTCATTCAAATCCGCCTCCCTCCACAGGCTAAGCACTGTGCACACTCTGCTATGGATTCTTCTAGATCTTTTTCCTGGCATAAACACACGGGGAGGGGGATGAGAAGCAAGAAGCTCAGTGCCAAAGCACTTATTGTGAAAATAAATCAGTCATGTGAACATGCAGGATTGCGCTCAGAGGGTAAAGCGCTTGCTGTGCAAACGTGAGAGCCCCAGAGCACAAGTAAAAACTCAGGGCAACAACCAGCTGTAGCCCCAGTGCTGAATCACAAAGACAAGAGATGCCGGACTGCTGGTCAAACACTGAAGCAGGACTAGAGTGCTGAAGGTTCACTGAAAGACCACGTCTCAAAAAATAAGGTGGAGAAGAGATCGAGGAGAGACATTCCATTGTCAACCTCTGGCTACTTCACCCAACACACACACACACACACACACACACACACACACACACCATTGTCAACCTCTGGCTACTCCACTCAACACACACACACACACACACACACTTTTCTTTTTAAAGTGAAGATCAAATCATGCTTACTGTTTGTGACCTCTCTGCCCATAGGTTGAGGGCCACCATGTTTTCCTGGTGCTTCCATAGACCCACCTCATCCCCTCTCACGGTTCTTCTTAGTGTCGCATGATTGTATCTCATTATGCACCTAATCATCCACTGGAGGGTGTTCGACCATCAGGACTTCCTAAACAACTATAAAATTGGTCCTTGCGGTGTGTGCTACAACGCCCATAAATTCCAGCACCTGAGAGGGGCTCTGGGCCAGCCTGGGCTACATACGGAGACACTATTTTTAAAAAACGTCCTTCGTTCACTCTTCCTATCCGAGTAACTTGTGGCTGGCGTGTTGTGCGGGCGCTAACGCATCCGCCCTGTGACTCTGAGGTTGCACGTGTCTCACGTGCACGGACGAGGCAAACAGGCCTGTGAACGCAGCTGGCATCGATCGGCCTGGTGGCTGAGGAGCTGTGTCCCCGGCACGTCCAGAGTGAGGACAGACCATTCCAGTGCCACGGAACAAGAATGGGGAAAGGAAGGGACCTTATAGATCTCCGTAGACGTGCGTAGCGCTCAGGGTCAGGACGCTGGACGAGGGACCGGGAAGAGGGTCTGGTCTTGGGACCCGCTGGGTCCTAGCCCCAGCCACTCGCTGGACAAGCACGTCAGTCTCCAGCCGGATCAGACAGGTCTGCTGCAGCCTCCTGTCACCATAGTGACCACATCCCTTGTCACTCCACGAGGTGCCACGTGTGAATGTGCAGTGGGGTCTTCCTCGGGGGACAGCAGCCAGGAAGCCGGGATGACAACCCGCTCCTGTCACCCACAGGTAAAGTGCAACGAACAGCCCAACCGCGTGGAGATCTACGAGAAGACGGTGGAGGTGCTGGAGCCCGAAGTCACCAAGCTCATGAAGTTCATGTACTTTCAGGTGAGCGGGCTGTGGGGTGCACAGCCAGAGACTGGAGAGGACCCCTACTCTCCCACACTTTGGGGCTGGGGGTTCTGCGATGTGATGTTTGTTCATTCAGCACATGCTTTTTGAGAGACGCCTACGCACCTGCACCTCGGGGCGAGGCAGACAAACAGGTGCTTGTACCCCCCTTGTGAGTCTCACTCCGTGAGTGTGGTGTGTGTTTGGGGGGAGACGGGCTACAGAAAAATCCACAGCGGTTTTCAGGACACGGCAAGTGTTGCATCAGGAACACTTCATCACAGTTGCAGGCTGTTAAGATGGGTGCCATATTAGGGATGGTATCTCAGGATGCAGATGAATAGAATTCGGTGCTCCACAGCCAGTGAGTGTTGAAAGAATTCATGAAGCAGGCTCATTTGGAAGTAGGCTCCCTCTCAAAGGCAGCTTTAGAATCGGGGGGCTTCTCTGAGAAAGACCCCCTGATACAGCAGATATGTCCTCTCTCCCCATCTTGGCTCTGATGAGGGTCTCAAGGGAACCTCGTCCTGCTCCTTACAGAGGAGTGCAGCGACCCTCCCCCCAACAAGGCTGCCCCAGCCTCACCCAGCACCCCTCCTCTCCCCGCAGCGCAAGGCCATCGAGCGCTTCTGCAGCGAGGTCAAGCGGCTGTGTCACGCCGAGCGCAGGAAGGACTTCGTCTCCGAGGCCTACCTGCTGACCCTCGGCAAGTTCATCAACATGTTCGCCGTCCTGGACGAGCTGAAGAACATGAAATGCAGCGTCAAGAACGACCACTCGGCCTACAAGAGGTCAGCGCCCTCCTCGTCCCCTCCCTGCCTCCCACCGCGGCCCTTGTCCTAACTCAGCAGGGACAGCTGTGTGTCAGGGGGGGTGTCGGGCGGGGGCCTGGGAGACCTTGATCTTAGCTGGTATCCGTGTCCCTCACATCCCCCATGGGGCGGGGGGCGCAGCAGCAATTCCAGCTCCCCCTGCTCTGTGGGACCAGGACAGAGGCCCTAAGGAGGCCCCTTGTCCCTTCTGACAGATGCGGTGACCGCTGCTGTCTTATTTCAAGGCCCGGCCCACCTGCCTGGAGTTTCTCCAGCAGCCGTGATTGACGCCTCCCTGCTGGGCTTGCCCCTCCCCCTGGCTTCCTTCTCAGACACGCCCCCGCCACGTGGCTTCCCAGCCAGAGCTGTCACCCCCACTTTCCGGGAAGGCGTGTTTCTCTCTCCAAGAGGCATTAGAACTGTCCCAGGTGCCCTGGCGTGGATCTAGAGCCATGATCACACTCCCCCTGGGACTTGGCGGTGGTCCCTGTCGTGTGGCCCCAGAAAGGATTGTTTCCCTCCAGAAGTCAGGATGAGGCCACCCCGGGTGGGGAAAGGCAGAGTGAAAAAGGGTCCCCTGGGAATTGGCAGAGGCTCAGATGAGCGCCAAGTGTCTCCAGAGAAGTTTTCAGTGTCGCCGGTGAAGAGGGGCTTGTCTCCCAGCCACTTCTCCTGGGACGTCAGGGAACCAGAAAAAGCTGAGGACGTGCTGCTTCTCTTGGTTTTATTGTCCGGGGCTGAAACAGTTACTCTCAACTGTGGCTGAGAGAGACCACCCAAAGCCAAATACCATAAGGGAAAAGGGGAGATTTATTCAAACAGTTCCACCAGAGAGAAACAGACTTTCATGGCGGAGGTGGCACGGCTGGTGGCGGAAGCTGGCAGGCCAAGTCACTCCCATCCACGTGGCTGAAGGCTGGAGGGTTCCTGGAGAGTCTCTCTTCTTCTCAGTCCCCTGTTCTGTGGTTCCTTTCATCCGGTCCACTCCTGGGAGGCTCCCGTGAGATCTAGGGAGGATCCAGTGGGATCTAGGGTCGGTCTTTGTATTGTAAACGTATTGGTTCAGGTGGTCTCAACTGATCTTAGCTAATGCCAGGTGTGTCCAGTTGACCCCCAGGATTAACCCTCACAGGGGCCACCTGTGGAACCTGAGTTGCCCAGTGGCCTCAACCAATCTTGAGGTCAAAGCAGACATGAGCGCATCCCAAAGATGTCACAGATGTCTCCCCCCCCCCCCCGCTTCTGGGTTACGGATTCCGTCTCTTCCATTGTAGCTGCAGTGGGGCCTGAGCCAGTTGGGTGGGCCGTCCCTGTTCTCACAGATCCCTGGACACAGGGCTGCACCCTGCCAGGTTAAAAACTCCCACCCAGGGCAGCGTGTGTTTGCAGAGCCCACCTTCCGTCCATCAGTCATACAGCAGGGCTAAAGACACTTGTGTTTTCGGGGGGGGGATTGCTTGAGAACCGTGGAAGTTAAGCCAGACCTGGTACAGGCCTGCGATCCCAGACACTGGGGAGGTTGGGAGCAGAATCATCCATCTTGAGACCTGCCTGGGGGTACAGAGTGAGTTCAAGGCCGGCCTGGAAAATTTAACAGTGCCTTGTCTCCAACATGAGAGGTAGGGCTCGGGACATGGCTCAGGGGTTAAAGCCATTGTCTCACAAGCAAAAGGACCTGAGTTTGAATCCCTAGATCCCATGTAAAAATGGCTGGCAGAAATGGGGGCAGCCTGCAGTTCCCAGTCCTGGAAGGCAGAGATTGGAAACCCCAAAAGAGGGAGGGAGGGAGAGAGGGAGGGAGGGAGGGAGGGAGGGAGGGAGGGAGAGAGGGAGGGAGGGAGGGAGGGAGGGAGGGAGGGAGGGAGGGAGGAAGAGAAGAGAAGAAGAAAGAAAGGGCCAGAAGTGCAGGATGTAGCTCAGTGGGATGCTGGCCAATCTCTAGTATTGCAAAAAACAGAGGGCTGAGGAGGTGGCCTAGTGGGCGGAGTCCTTCCCTAGCGTGCAGAAACCCTGGTTTTGAGCCAGGTTTGGTATGGGGGTGCTCATGAGTCACCCTAGCACTCAGGAGGTACAGGCAGGAGGATCAGATGTTCTAGGCTGTTTTCAGCTACGCACTGAGACAGAGGCTAGCCTGGGTTATGTAATGATGAGAGGCCAGCCTGGGCTATATAGTGAAGAAAGGCCAGCTTGGGTTATCTGGTGAAGAGAAGCCAGCCTGGGCTATACGAGACCCCGTCTTGTTTACCTGTAAGGAACAGAGCACACACAAACACGGAGCTTCCCGCCTTGACTGGGCTCGGGATGTGCAGTTTTCTTGGAGGTCACCGCCAGGCTGGAGCTCTCCCTGCCCACCGCCTGCCTGTCTCAGCACCCTTCCCGGCATCCCCTGGAACATTCTGAGCTTCCGGAAATATCCGCTGCTTTCTTGCCTCCAGTTTAACTAAGTCAGGTCCCCTGCCACAGAGCTAGCTAGACACACTCTCTTTTGGCCTCAGAGTCACCTGTGATGACCAGAGAACCACCATATAAGGACTGGGGGTGGGGGGCAGGTGCCCCCACATTCCAAGTCATCACCCACTGTCCGTATTTCAGGGCGGCCCAGTTCCTGAGGAAGATGGCGGACCCTCAGTCCATCCAGGAATCGCAGAACCTGTCCATGTTCCTGGCCAATCACAACAGGATCACGCAGGTGAGCGCAGGCCCCCTCTCCGCCTGTCTCACAGCCTGGGAAAGGGAGCCAGGTGTACCCCAAGAGCAAGCCGTCCAGCCCAGGCGCGCTGCACCTCCGATGTCCGTGGTGAGAGTGGAGGAGGTGCAGTCTGCAAACCTGTATTAAAAAATTACGGAGATGCGATATAAAAAGCCCTCTGCGTGTTAGGCCTGAGTCTTCGGGAAGGTACAGCTGTGGTCACGACCACCACTTTGTGCCAGGGTGGCTGTCACGTGCCCGTTCGGCCACGCAGAGTCTGCCTGCCTCGCTCACTGTCAGTTCCACTTAAACAGCCAAGCGTGTGGGTAGGACCCAGGCGCCATGGACGGGGGCCCTGCCTCTCCAGGCGCTCTCCACGCACCCCGAGATGGCAGCGGGGGTCTTCTGGTCACTGCAGAAGGCCACTCAGCCGCTGATGTCCATGGAGTACCAACCCTGCTGTTCTAATGCAAACTAGTCAGACTGCACCACTGCACGGTGCGCGCCTTTGGAGAGAGAGGCCTGTCTTTGGGACCCTCTCCCCATGAGGGGTCTCGGTGCTGCTGGTTTCCTGTCCTTGCTTGAGCCCACTGTCTGCGGAGTAGACGGCACTTGACTGCAGCACTCTTGTAAAGCCTGGCTGCTTTTAACGCAGCCCCGGGACGGATGCGCTTTCTCCCATCGGGTCTCTGGGGATAGCATGGAGACTCAGCAGGGTGAGCGCCATGCCAGGCGGGGTGAGCAAAAACTTCACTCACCAGCCACTGTCTGGCATTGAGGGAGACTCGAGTGTCAGGCACCTGTTGGCACGCAGGCGCCCTCTCCTGGGACCTAAGTAGTGGGGTGGGCGGCGGCTTAGTGCTTATTACTCAAGCCGCCCAGGTGGTGCCCGAGCGCGCTGCTCCGCCTCACCAGTAGGCGGCGCTGTTTAGTGTCTCCATCAGCAACTGGAGGTCATTCCCGGCTATGAGGAGCTGCTGGCCGACATCGTCAACATCTGTGTGGATTACTATGAGAACAAGATGTACCTGACCCCCAGTGAGAAGCACATGCTCCTCAAGGTAAACCCCCGGCACGCCTGTGGGCCAGGCTCACCCTCCTGCGCCTCTGTTTGCCACCTCTATGTGTGTGTGTGTGTGTGTGTGTGTGTGTGTGTGTGTGTGTGCATGTAGGTAGGTGGTTACAGTATACTGTGTACATACAGAAGATAAAGATGTGGTGTTTTCTTTTTTCTTTCCATGTGTGTATGTGGAGAGGTTTTGTGTGTGTGTGTGTGTGTGTGTGTGTGTGTGTGTGTGTGTGTGTGCAGGTACCGTGTACATGTGCACACTCGCATGTGGAAACCTGAGGTTCATATCAAAATTCGTCCATGGTTGGTCTTCTACTTTTCTTTTCTGAGACTAGGTCTCTGCGTAAACCCAGGGGTCACCAGTATAGCTAGTGTGTCCAGCCAGCTTGCCCTGGGGATTCTCAGTCTCTGCCTTCTGAGATAGACCACCAGACCTAGCCGGCATTGTGTGTGGGATCTGGGATCCCAACTCTGGTCCTTTTGTGGCGAGTACTTTGGCAGCTGGAGTCCTCCACCGCCCTAGTCCTCCACCTTGTTTGTTGATACAGTGTCCGTCTCTGGGACTTGTCCATGAGGGATTTGCTGGCCAGAAAGCTCCAGGACCCACACTGCCCAATCCCCAGTGCCGGATCCACAAATGCTTTCACACGCGCGCTGGGGCTCAAACTCAGGTCTCATGCTTACATACCAAGCACTTGACTGAATGAACTGTCTCTCCAGCCCCCTGTTAAAATTTGTTGTTAAACAACAGTGATTGTCCTGCACATAATGTTCCGTGATCTCCCTCATGCTTCCACGTTGTTGTGTACACACATACATACACACACACACACACACACACACACACACACACACACACACACACAATGAAAAGCATTCCAGAGATTCCTACAACATCATCTTTAGTGGATGCCAAGTACCCTGTAGTGTGGAGATGTTATTATTTCACACGTCACCTATGGTTGGATGTTTGTTTGCTAGACTTCCCCACAACCCTGAGAGCCAGCAAACACATCTTTTTATTATGCAAAGAGAACCCACTACTTTAAAGGGAAGGCTAAATGTGTATTTTGTCAAAATTGGTCACAATTGTTTCAGTCTACAATTTTCGTTCTAAAATTATGAAGCTGTAATTACTATTGTGGAAAATCTGGACTATGAAAGAAAGTATGAAAAAATAAAATCTCCCGTGATCTTCCTGCTCAGAGAGAAGTGTGATTCAACCTTCTGCTATATAACTTCTTTTTTCTTTGCTGCTGGTATATTTTCAAAATAAGCAACATATGTGGCATGTATGATTTTTATCCCTGAAATCAAGCGTATTTGGAATATCCTGCATCTATTACATAATGCCATAGAAACTTCATGGCTTCAACCAGTCTCGTCTCATTGGCTACTTTGATTGCTTCTGACCTGTCTTCCAGAGCTTTCCCAGAATTTCTATACCTGCTGCGGGCCATCCTCTTGATTCTTTCTTCTCTGGAGCTTTGTCAAAGTGATTCCTCCGTTTCTTCTCTGCTTATGTTAGTTATGATACTCGAAGACCTGTCTCTGTGTTGCAGTTCCTCCCTTTACATTTCCAACACCTTAGTTGAAATTGTGGGCTGTGTGTTGGTCCAGAGTTCATTATTTCAATGAAATGCATGTGGCAGGTCTCACTAGAAAGAAAAGAAGTTTAGTTAGTGCATGGTATTAGAGGCCAAGAGTCCAACAGCATGGTGCGGTCTCCTAACACTGGCATAAATTGGTGGCACCATTGTGTGTTTCTGTGTTCTCTTTCTCTCTCTTTCTCTCTCTTTCTCTCTTTGTCTCTCTCTGTCTCTGTCTCTGTCTCTCTCTCTCTCTCTACCAGTATTCAATCAGGGATTGAACGTGTATGATTTAACCTCATCACATTCCCATGTCCCCCACCTCTGTCCCCCAAAAAGGAAGCACCCTACACAGTCCTCCACTCCTGCCCCCTCAGATGTGGGTAAGAGATTGAGGCAGAGCAAGCGACTTCCTGTGTTCCCACCGCGGACCATGCCTTCAGTTGTACACTTGACTAATTATAGCTGTGCGGTGAACCAAGTAAACGGACCAAACACCAAGGATGTTATCAACTGCAGGCAGAGAGTTGCTTTCAGAGTCGCCGTAGCTCCTGGGGAAGGTCTACATTGCTGGAGAGAGACATGAGCATGTTTGTGGTCTGCCATCATTTGGCCATGTTCTGACGACGCCCGTGCTTTGGCACCCCAAGGACACAAGCAAGGGTCTTTCTGTCACAGAAGACCACCCAGGTTGGACCCTGTTCAGTCTCAGTCTCTACAGCAGCAGCTGTTTGACTTTTGGCAAAGCCTCTGAAATCCTGCTATTTTGGATTAATCATCTCTATATCAGGCTGTTGGGAAGAAGTCAAATGGTATAAGAATTAAGACTTCTTAACAGCAGCACGTCAGGTCCTGACCACACACTCTGCCTCATATTGTGGCCATTATAATATAGTAAATTTATGATTGAAATTAGAGCTGTATTTCCTTATTTTGAAATGTCATATGTTTTTGAAATGAATATATACCTCTACCAGATGCGTGTGCGTGCGTGCATGTGTGTGTGTGTGCCTGTGCGTATGCATGCTCCTATGCATCTCAGTTCTCCATTTTCATTAGTCATTCTGATGGAGTGATAACTTTGCCCTTCACTCCCTCTCATTCTAGGTAATGGGCTTTGGCCTCTACCTGATGGATGGAAACATTAGTAACATCTACAAACTAGATGCCAAGAAGAGAATCAACCTTAGCAAGATTGATAAGTTTTTTAAGGTTGGTAATGGCAGCTGGAGTCGGGCAGGGGGCCAGCCAGGCTTGCCAGAGCCCTGTGAGGGGAATGAAGTTATTAGAAAGCCAAGGAGATTCCTCACAGTGCCTCTAAAGACCCTCAAGGATGAGGAAAGCAGGCACACGGGGCCCCTAGCTACCCCTGCTGTACCCCATGAAAACATTCTTTGGTTTCCAGTCTCCGGGCTCAGCTACAATTCTCTTTGGGGTCTTTTCCTTTCCTAAAACCTTAAATCCTCTAAAGAAAGAAATGCATCCCGAGGGCTGAGAAGATAGCTCAGCATTGAAAGCACTTGCCACTAAGCAAAAGAACTAGAGTTTGGATCCCCAGATCCCATGTAAAGAAAGTAAAATGTTGGATAGACTTGTCAGGCAGTATGCAATTCCAGCCTTGGAAGGTGGAGCCTGAGAATCCCTTGAGCAAGTCAGATAGCCAGAATAGCTCTATGGGCAAACCCCCAGGTTTAGAGTCCCAGCCTCAAAACAGTGACGTGGAAGGGAGATGTCACCCTCGAGCCATTACATGTACATCCAAGAGCATCCACATTTACACACACACACACACACACACACACACACACACACACACACGCTTGCACCATGTACACACATACACATAAAAATGGGGGGAAAGAAAAGATATGTCCTAGAAGACAGGCCCTGCTTTAACTTTCAGTGTTCTCCAGATCTCCCGGAAGAAGGAAGATTGAAGGCTGGGTTTGAATGGATTCACCTTTGCAGATCACACGGTCTCTGCACGGCCTCCGCAGGCCCTCACCAGTGCTGGGCACAGTGTCTCTCATTTGTGTTTTTCTTCAGCTCGTTCCTTTCCAGCACTTCCAAGGGTCTAATCTTCTGACCCAAACCTTTTCAAGTAAAAGCTTGTGGTTCAATGAAGCCTTGGGAGTTTGGGCAAGATTACACATGCTGGAATTGGGTTCTCATTGTGAGTTTATTCTCATGTTGGGTCCTGCGGATGTGAACCCAGGTGTGTGTTGTGTGGAGAGAGCTGGGCTGGACCAAGTCACTGACTGTTGGAGGTTTAAGGGAAAACACAACTGACCTCGCAGTTGTCTATGTGGATGGAAATAGCGGTTGGTTGTTTTGATTGGTTGCTTTTGCTTTGTTTGGTTTTGTTTTGATTCGGCAGGACCGAGGATTAAACCCAGGGCTTTGCGCACACTGATTATTACCATACTAGCCACATCCCTGCCCCATTTTTAACTTCTTATTTTTAGATACAGTCGTGTTACGTTGCCCTAGCAAGCCTTCACTTTCCATCGTCCCGCATCTTGGGGTTCCAGGCCTGTGTCCCGGGCTTGGCTGGCACAGAATCATCAAGCACCGGCTCTGTCACTGTGTGGGGAGTGGGTGCAGATGCCATCTCCCCTCTGCCTGTCTCAGCCTCCGGTAGGGAGGTGACTGTTCTTTGGTTCTGGGTGCACCAAACGACCGCGTCCAGCCAGGGATGTTCTGACTCCCGTTGCTAGTCCGGGTTGGAGCTGGGAGGGGAGAGAGAATTGGTTCTGTGTTGGGAAGCTGGCCCTCAGGTCCTCTGCCCTGTCTTTTCTCTTGCCTGGTGTGATGTTGGACCAGTTGCTTTCCAGTCTCTGGCCTTGGCGGCTTGGACTCTAGAGCTGATTGGAGGCAGGGAAGGACCCCCATCCGGCTAGGACTCCTTGGCCACAGGCAGATGGAGGTGGCGGCAGCCCCCCTGGAACAGCCTGCTGTCCACGGGCTCTGTCCCCCAGCACTTCCCGTGGCATCTCACCCCTGTTTCCTTCCTTTGCAGCAGCTGCAGGTGGTGCCCCTTTTCGGCGACATGCAGATAGAGTTGGCCAGATACATTAAGACCAGTGCTCACTACGAAGAGAACAAGTCCAAGTGAGTGAGTGCCTGCCGTAATGTCTCTCGGCTCCCGCGAGGACGCCCAGCCCTGGGCAGGGGGTCGAGGGGCCACTTCAGCCCCTCCCTCCTCCCCAGAGCCCTGGGCAGGTGGATTCCTGCAGAACCGGCGGTGTGCCAGGAGAGGGGGCGGCGAGGTGCTCTGAGCCCTTTTGCAGTTCCCTTTTGCTTCCGAGGGCTTTAAAGGGCTCAGAGCATAGCCACGCCCCTTGTCCTGCTCAGCGGCAAGCCCCGCCCCTTGGGGGGACCACTGGAGTCCTCCCACGGTGGCCGTCATCGCCCCTATTCTCTACTTAGAATTCTGACCACGCAGTAAGTATGTGGTTGAGTATAGGGCATGGCTGGTTCGGGGGGGGGGGGCCTGGTTCCGGTTGTGACTGGGTCCACAGCCTGCCCTTAGGTCATGCTCTAAACCACCATTCTAGAGAATCTGCGAAGGCTTGGGGCTCACAGGTCAGTGCTCCCAGGAGTTAAGGGGTACCTGGCTCTATAGCGCCCATCCCTGTGATCTCAGAGGCCAATTATAGGGTGTGCGATCTCACCTGAGACTGAGGGAACGTGGCTTCTTCCCATGCGGGGTGACTACCCCCTGCTCAGTAGCTCTTTTTCTTGGGCTGCATTTTTTTTTTCTTTTGATGCAGGAAATCAAACCCAGACCCTCATATCTCTAGGTCAAGCACTTTACGCCCTTTCGTTTTTTTATTTCGCGACAAGGTCTCGCTAGGTTGATCCTAGCTGGCCTTTACCTCCCTCTGCAGCTCAGTCAGGTCCGGACCGCATGATCCCCTTGCTTTGGCTTCCCTTAACAGCCCTTCATAGCTGGGATTCAAGAGATCCCAGCAGCAGAAGCTCAGTACAGCGGCCCACACATGATCGCAGCGCTCGGGACGTGGAGGCGGGAAGATCAGGGGCTCAAGGTGGTCCTCCACTCTGCAGACAGCTTGAGGTCAACCTGAGTGACAGGAGACCCTGGCTCAAAAAAAAAATTTTTTTTTAAGCTATTAGCAGTAGATCCTTGATCTGTACCTATCTGGAGTCCCTGGAGAAAGCGAAGCCTTAGGTGGAGAGACTCCAGGAAGAGGGAGTGTGGAGACCTCTCCTTTCCCTTGTGGCCGCTCCATCCTCTGCAGCTGGTTGAGACAGACGCAGGCTTATGACCAAGCCAAAGGGTTTGAGTGGCAGTGTCCTCGTCAAAGGCCGGCAAAGTCTCAGCCTCAGGAAAGTGTCACCGCCCGGACCATTCTGGTGACAGCCCATTCGCACCCAGACCCCCTCCCCCCTTGGGCAGGCATGCTCAGTGCATTTGCTGGGGCGAAATTCCTCCAGACCTGGGAGAGAGAAAGAGAGAGAGAGTTTCCAGCACGGGGTGGTTTTCTTATTGGCATTTTTCAGATGGGCTCTGAAGAAAGAAGAGAAGAAAGAAGAGGGAAGAGACTTAAGAGACTTGGAGGGGTGGTGAGGGAGGAGGCGCCAACCGTGTCCTGCAGAGTGAAGGGCTTGTCTCACCCTGGGGGCATCCAGGCTGCCTGGGCGTCGCGGAACAGGCACAGCCTTATAGGTTTCTCCAGCCCACAGCCAGCTTCCAGCAATGAGAGTTACAAGTCAGCGCTTCGGGAGTTGGCAGGCAGGTTTAGAGAGACTTCCCTGGCTGGGTTACACTTTCTTGGAATTAATTCCACCTCTTAGCAAGACTGATCCTGATCCCAGCCCTCTTGGGCGACTGGTAAGTATCACGAGCTGGTATCCAGAAAGGTCTATGGCTGCAGGATGAAAAGGGCTGTTCAGAAAAAAAAATTCTACCCAGCCTGCTTTCTAGCCCCCTGAGCAGACTGCAAGGAATTCGATGGCCACTTTACCTTTCGGTTCTACCCAGGGGAGCTAGCCGCGTTGGCTGAGGACCGGGAGCAGCTAGAGTGTGGAAGGAGCCTGCCCCACACTGGTGCCCCGGACTGAGACCCACGCTGATTGCATGATTTCTCTCCCCAGGTGGACGTGCACGCAGAGCAGTATCAGTCCCCAGTATAACATCTGCGAGCAAATGGTTCAGATCCGCGACGACCATATCCGGTTCATCTCCGAGCTGGCTCGTTACAGCAACAGCGAGGTCAGCTCTGGGGGGGAGGAGAGGGAGAGGGTGTGGCCCCGGGAGCAGCAGCTGCACCGCAGCCGGGAAGACGCGGGCACTCACAGGATGGGGGGGGTCCCACATGTGAGGCGAGGAGGGTGGGGTTCACTGGGCTGGTGCTATTTCTACCTCTGCCTTTCATGAGTGGTGAGACCGTGCCTCCGTTTCCTTCCCTGCAAAATGGACGAAGTAGATGTTATACCAAAGCCTGGGAAAGATGGGGGTGGTGTCAGTCATGGGTAGAGGATAGTGAACGGTTTGGGGGGACAGTCAGAGAAACCATTTTGAAGGCTGATGTGATTTTATTAAACTTGAAGTTCGCAAGAACAGAGGAATTACTTCTCATGTGCTGTCATGGAATAGGCTAACTATGGTGGGCAAAAACTCATTGAATATTTCAAAAGAGCCAACAGAAGGTTTTGAATGGCCTCCCAACACAAGAAAATGACACCAGAAGAGATAGTTATGCATCTTATATGCTGGTTAGCATATATCACATACCCAAAGGTGTCCACAATTACCGTGTGTCAATTAAACTTTTTGAAATGTTTTATTTATTTAGAGAGAGAGAGCACATGCATGCATTCCCACACAGGTGGAGTTCAGAGAACAAACTTTCAGAAGTCAGTTCTCTCCTCCCACCAGGTGGGATTCAGGTCTCCACTTAAATTGCCAGGTTTATGCCTTATTGCATCTCTCTGTCGCCATACCCCACCCAGATTAATGTATTTTTAAGTGAGGGTGATGATGGTATTTGGTTCGTTGAGTTAGACAGTGTGGTTTCACTCTATCTGTCCGGGATTCCTGCTGTCTCAACCTTCAGTGGCGGCACAGATCTGAGTTCTCAAGTTCATAACACCATTTAACTATGCAATATATGGAGAGAGCAAAAACATTAATACAAATTAGATTTCGACAAGGGCCATGTAATCCCCTATAATCCTCCTTTTTCAAAATACCAAAACATGATCAATTCATCAAATTCAGGGGATAAAAAAAGCTATGTCACAGGAGGAGAAAAATCAGTCAGATAAAATCTTACCATCCCAGAATCAGCTGTGGTTACCGCCTGTCCTGCGGGTCTCTTCAAGGTATAAACAGACTTTCATCCACTCCTGGCCTGTGCTTCTAGTTGTGACTTGACTCCGCTTCTGCTCACTGGTTCCACCGTGTGGACAATAGCTGTAGCGATCTATTTTATTTCATTTTATTGTTTAAGCCTCGCCATGGGAACTACATTATCTGTTGGAGCAGTGGGTTTGAAATGGGGATAGTCTGACCCATGCAGGCAGTGTGGGTACTGAGCTGTTAACAGTGGACCAGGTCAAGCCCCGGCCTTTAGCTTTCTCACCTGATATACCAACAGCTGACTAGCAAGGGAATCCTTTGCTCTGAGTGCTTGGGGCTCCTGAATTCCTAGTCATGCTTTGGTGCCATCTAAGAATAGATCTAGCCAAAATTATTTTATGTTATAGTTGTCGCTGGATATCTATAGGGGATTATGCAAGGATCGCCTGATAACACCATCTGCAGATGATGTAGTCCTTTTTAAAATGGCATCATTTTTGCATCTAATGTACTTTTGCATACTCTTGTATATATGTTTTTCTTTTTAAATTTATATTGTGTGTGTGTGTGTGTGTGTGTGTGTGTGTGTGTGTAGAGAGAGCACTGTGTGTCCTTCTGGAGGCCAAGGGTGACTTCAGGAATCATCCTGAATAGCTTCTACCTCCTATTTGCTTTGCTCTGGGGTTTCCCAGGCTCCGCCTTTCCAGAGCGAAAGCTCAGGCCACTGCCGCTTCTGCCTGGGATTTTGATGTAGTATCTGGAATGCGAACAGCTACTACCAAGTCCTTCTGCTGTCAACACAGAGTCTTAACCCCGAGACTTCTCTCCAACCCTACTTTTTAAAATTTTAAAAATTTATTCGGTGACAGTTTCCGTCATGAATACGACAAATCTATGTCATCTCTGCACCTTACTAGCTCATCCTATCCCCATATTTTCCCAATCAACCTCCCTCAGCTTTCATGTGTGGCTCACCCAGTTTCTTCCGGGTTGCCCATCCTGGCATTTGCTAGTGCATGGGTGATACCTCAGTGGGTACATCATTAAGCAAGGTAGCTCCCCTTTCCCCATCCCACAATAGTCTCTCAGGGAGCCATGGTGCCCCTTAAGATCTTCCCCTTCTATGGTAGAGAATACGGAAAGGTCAGATCTTATGCAAGTCTTGTGGAAGTAGACATACCTGCAGAAGATACTGTCTGACAGCATCTCCTTGCCCTCTGACTCTTTCGTGTATATTTTAAATCGTCACTAGATGACTCATAAACCCTAAGACAGTTCTGTGTCATATAAATACGTTTTGCTGTATTGCGTAGGGAACTGTGAGGGGGAAATCTCTACTCATGTGCAGTACAGATTAGGTATTCCTTGTAAATATTTTCTACCCATTACTGTGAATCTGTTGGCTATAATCTCCTGCCTCCCAGACACTGGACCAACTGACCGTTCTTTACGTATGGATATATATGTAATCACGTCTCACTCATGGCAGTAATGGTATCAAATCATCCTGAACTAGGAAGTAACGATCCATTGCTTCAAGAGAAATAGAGCTGTGCTGAGGAGACGGCTCAGGGGTTAAAGCTTCACCTCCCAAGCCAAAGGACTTGAATTCAGATCCCCAGATCCCACGTAAAAATGCAAGGTGGAAAAATGGTGGTGGTCTGCAAATGTGGATCTGGAAGGCGGAGCTTGCGAAAACCCAGGGCAAAGTAATAAGGAGGTAGAGCAATCCAGGATGATTCCCAAAGTTACCCTTAGGCCTCCAGAAGCACACACACACTCAAGTGCCTCTTATACACACATGCACTCATGCACACACTCGTAAGAAGAAGAGGAGGAAGAGGAGGAGGAGGAGGAGGAAGAAGAGGAGGAGAAGGAAGAAGAGGAAGAAGAAGAGAAGGAGGAAGAAGAAAACTGAGCTTCTCTGGTCACAGCACTTTCCTCTACCAACAAACCCATTATCCTGTTTTATCAGTTTCTGACTTAAGACACCTCTGTGTAGACATTACTGACTCCCTGATGTTATATGGCTGCTGCTGAGGGAAGGGGATCTGAACTCAAGCAGCTTTGTGGAGATACGGTTCATGTCCCAGGTCCCTTCCCCAGAGAGAGCCTCCGTGTGCTGGTGGAATACATCAGCCCCATTTTAAACAGAGACATCACCAAGAACAAGCGTGAAAATGTGGACCCGTGGCGCTGTGTGACTGCAGAGGGTACAGCGGTTTGTGGCCTGAGAACAGAAGAAAGATGGCAGTGACGTCTGCCCAGCCTTAGCCAGAGTGAATGCGACAGAGATATCGCCGCGAGTGCTAAAAATAGATAAAACGAGATAATGAGTTTGTTGGTTCATAAGAGACGTTGCTGTGAATGTTTATCTGGAGAGTCACAGAGAGACTGTAATGATGAAGGAGATTCCCAAAGGCAGCATCCATCCTTTGTGAGCATCCACACAGGACATGTGTGTGTACCCAGAGGTACATGTGCGTATGCACTACATCAGCCCATGCATGTGTGTATATGTGGATGTACAAGAACATATGTTCTACCTCGGTGCGCGCACACACATGCTTCATTGTGGAACGTTATTACCTCTACAGGCAGAGGTTCGTCTGTGTCAGAGCTTCATTAAGAATCTCTCACGTCTGGTAAACAAGCTGTGAACCGGTGTGGTGGTTCGTGGTTAGCTTTTCACGCGAAGTAGAATACACACCACAAGGAACACTAAGCAGAGTCAGTAAGGGTGCCGTGTGACAGTTACACTCACATACTTACATGTCATCAGTATCCCCGTGCAAGGATATGTTCTCAAATCACAATCCAGCATGCGCCTCCTCCTGTGAATATGCTCCTGTGCTGCAAGGCACCTGGGGGGGGGGACTTGGGGGACCCGAGAGTGACACTCCTGGATTGATATTTTCAACAACTTAACGAATCAAATGGCCTTCAGAAAGACTCCCCCCAAGGGGGCCCAGCCCGTCCATCAAGGGAACGTAATCATTGCACAGTTCTTGGGGGACTGCCAAGCTCATGGACCGTGTGACTCTGCGTTCCCTAGGTGGTCACAGGCTCAGGGCTGGACAGTCAGAAGTCTGATGAGGAATATCGGGAGCTGTTTGACTTGGCTCTGCGCGGCCTGCAGCTTTTATCCAAGTGGAGCGCCCACGTCATGGAAGTGGTAGGTGTCCCGGGGTGGCTGGCTTTGCTCTGACCTGATTCCCATGATATCCATCCGCCTCTCCTCAGTACTTTTTCCCCAGCAGCTTTGTGGAGATACGGTTCATGTCCCAGGTCCCTTCCCCAGAGAGAGCCTCCGTGTGCCGGTAGAATACATTTCCTGAACTCGGCAGCGTACTGTGTGAGTTTATGCACATAGTGTCAGCCTGACATCTGAAGGCTGAGCTCTAGGCACATCTGTGAAGAGTTAGTAGTCAAGGCAAGCTCTGAGCAGGCCTGCAGGAGGTTGACTCGTTGGTATGAGATGACCCACCTCACGGTGGGTGGGACTTTTCCTTGGGAGGTGAGTAAGATGTGGTTCAGTGAGCTGGTATTTTCCAGCCTCCTTTGGCAGACTTACTCTGGCAGATGAGGTCTGCCCCTCCCTCAGCAGTCCTAGGATGTGGTGTGGCCAAGTCCCTTGGCTCCTAGTGTTGGCATGAGCTCTCCTGCCAAGCTGGACTAAAAACCCTCATAAGCCAGATTAAACCTTTGTTCCCCTAAGCTGCTTGGTTGTGAATTAAACAGCAGCATGCAGGCAAACCGCCACACGTACAGTGTGTGTTCTTCTGTGTCTGGGTTCGTGATTTTAGGGTTCGTCCATCTCCCACATCTCTTCTCAACTGTTCCCCTCTCTCCCCAGTACTCCTGGAAGCTGGTTCACCCCACAGACAAGTTCTGCAACAAGGACTGTCCGGGCACGGCGGAGGAATACGAGAGAGCCACGCGCTACAATTACACCAGCGAGGAGAAGTTCGCTTTCGTGGAGGTAGGTGCCGGCACCCCGCTCTCTTTGCACCCTAAAACTAAGGCAGGTGCTCTCTCCGCACCCCAAGCGTGCTGCTGGCATTGGTCCCGGAGTGGATCTGATCTTTTGGTCCTGAAAACAGCCTTATCCTCTTCAATTCCATGCCCTTCCCCATCTTCTCCCACCCAAGCTGGTCTTTACTGAGCCTTATCATTAAGGACGCTAAGCACTCACTCACCCTGTTCTCATAAAGCCGATGGAAGATGTTCACTCCGCTGGAGTAAAGGGCAAAACGAAACCCACAGAAGAAATGGACACAGACAAAATTGAAAAACTCCTTACAAAGAATTCAGTCACAATCCCTATGCTATAAATAGTATAATTATTCTTTTTCTGCGGCGCTGTTCTCTGACCCCCACTCCCCTTCCATCCAGTCTGAATGGTCTGACCACTCCTTAGCGCTTAGGAACTCCCTTTCCCTTCTGTGTAATTGGGTCTCAGGACTGCCGCTTTCTTTGTATCAGCAGAATCTATTCTCCAATTTCTTTTGAGGAAATGATCATAGAAGGAAAACTCTTGAAAAGGTGAATATCTGAAAATGTTTTTCTTCTAGCCTTACATGGAGTTGGCTTGCTGGCAAGTTTGGGGCGTATTCTCTCATCGTCCTTTGGCCTCTAGTGCCACTGTGGACAAGTTAGCTTCTAGTCTGTGCCTTGAGAAGATGGCACTCAGACTGGTGCATCCTCAGAATACCACTGTGCAGTTTTATCGCCTTCCAAAGGTGCCTCTACCCATTAGCAGTCACTTCCTATCTTCCCTCTCCAGTGACCACCAGGCTACTGTGTGTGTGTGTGTGTGTGTGTGTGTGTGTTTTCTAGAAAGTTCATAGGGAAGAAATCATACACTGCATAGGTTTAGGGTACTGGTTTCTTTGATTTTGTCAATTGGAATTTTATGGCCATGACAAGTATCTGAAGGAAATGGTTTAAAAAGGAAGAAAGGTTTATTTACTTATTTATTTTTAAACTCTGTGTGTGTGTGTGTGTGTGTGTGTGTGTGTGTGTGTGTGTGTGTTTGTGTATCAGAGGGCATTGTGTGTCCCTATAGAGGACCAAGGTTGACTTTAGAAATCACCCTGGTTTGCTTCTACTTCTCTGCTTTGCTCTGGAATTTCCCAGGTTCTACCTAACAGGACTAGAAGTCCCAACAGGACTGTCATTTCTGCGTGGTGTTTGTACGTGGGATCTGGGATCTGAACTCTGGCCCTTCTGTTTTTGAGTCTTAACCCTTGAGCCATCTCTCTTGCCCATTTTATTTTGACTCTGAGGGTTTGGTCCCGAGTCCAGCTGGCCATGGCGGTAGGAGTATGCAGCAGAGGCAGCTCACTTCACGGCTGCCAGGAAGCAGAGAGGCAGAAAGTGGCTGGGAACAAGCTATCTCTTTCCAGAGCATACCTCCAAGTAATCCACCTGATCCAACCGATCCACCTCCCAACAGTACTGTAACATCACAGACTGATCTATCGGTTAGGTCACAACGCTCTTAATAGGGTCCTGTCAGTCATTGGCTCCACCAGTCGAGAACCAAACCTTCAACACACGGGCCTTTTGGGGGTCACTTAACATCCAAACCATGTTAGAGCCCTTCCGTGCTGTGGGATGGCTCAGCAGTGCATTCCTCTGCAGTGGAATAGCAGTCATCGTAGTGATACACCGCGATCGTCTGTTTGTTGTTTGTCCATTTGTTGATCAATTCATAAGCAGTTGAGTTGTTTTTTTTTCTTGTGTTAAAGTCTGTGTGACCATATTTTCATTTCCCTTGAGTGTAAACCTAGAAGTAGGATTACTGATGCACACAGTGACTGAAAGTCCTAAAAATGTTAACGTATTGCCAGTTTTTTTCTCCAATGCTATATAATCCCTCTGCCATTCTGTCTGCAACTTTCTCGGGCCAAACTCTCTTTACATGGCTAGAGCCATTACTGTCTTTTGGTATCTTAGACATCCTATTGTATATGAAGTCATCTTTTTATTATGGTTAGATTTGCATACCCCTTACTGATTAATTATATACAGCATCTTTTCATGTACTTTTTGGCTATTTGCATATCTTTGATACTCATTCAAATTCTTTGCCTATCTTTGATTGCTTTGTCTTTATATTGTTGAAACATTAAAGTTTTTGTATCTTGTAGATATGAGTTACAAAAATTGCCAGTTTTCTTCCATTCCATATGTTGTCTTTTCATTTTACAGCCTTTTCACTGTTGATAACATTATTTTAATTTTTTGTGTGCTTGCTTGTGTGTGTGTGTGTGTGTGTGTGTGTGTGTGTGTGTGTGTGCATGTATGTGTGTGTGTGTATCAGAGAATACTGTGTGTGCCTATGGGAACCCAAGGGTGGTTTCTGAAATCATCCTGGATGACTGTGTTTCATCTGTGGTTTCCCAGGCTCTGCCTTCCAGGACCGGCAGTGTAAACCTTCATCACTTCCTCTTGGGATCTGAACTCAGGTCCTTCTGCTTGCAAGGCAGAGGCTTAACCTCTGATTCATCTCCCTGCCCCTGATGACGTGTCTAGAAGCACAGAGTTGTTACGTGCTGATGAAACCCAGAAGTTCCATCTGTTTTTTGCTTTTATTGCTTGTGATTTCAGTATCCTGACAAAGAATCACTGCCCGACTGAGGGCTGCAAAGAAATGTTCCCGTGCTTTCTGTCAGAGTTGCGTACCTTCTGTTCTCTCTTGCCTTTAGCCTCTGACTCATTTTGAGTTAGTTTGTTCTGTGGTGTAAAGATCCACCTTCATAATTTTGCGTGTGACACTTGGATGTCCCCCACACCATTGGTCAAAAGGGCCGTTCTTTCTCCATGGAGTTGATATCGTAGCAACCCTATGAAAATCAGCTTAATGTAAAGATAAGCAGTTTGACTTTGAAGACTTTGAATTCTCTTCAGTTGACCTGACTTTTGGTCCTCAGATTAGCGCACCATGTTTTGATTGCTGTAGTTTCATAAAGTTCTGAAATCACGAAATGGGAGTTTTCCAATTTTGTCTCAACTGTAAAATCATCTGTTTTTCTGACATTTCACTGTAAAGCACCTTGATAAGGTCTTTGTGTATTCACTGTTTTGAACTAAACAGACTTTTCCATGGTTTAAAAAAAGCGCCTTTTTGAAGACTAAGACATTTCCTTATACTGCGTTTCAACATTCTCTCCTCTCTTTCTAGACTTACCATTTGTCTGGCAGTGAACACCAGGTGTTCTAAATTTAGTGTCTAAATTTCTTCCTTATTATACCTTACTCATTTTTGCTTGTTTTCAACTTTGTCAGAATTTTAAATTGCGGTTATCGTATTTTTAATTACCCTGATCCCTGCACACTTTTTTATATAACATCCTGGTTTATGTCAAATATTTTCATGAGGATATTAGAGAGTTTTTTAAGTGGCTTATTGAGGTATTATTTACATTCAGTAAATTACTGTGCTCCAAAGAGTTTTGAAAGCCGTGTACACTTTCAGAACCACCAAGACGGTGTGCTTCTAGACACTAGGACCATTCTTTCCTCCCCTAGAAATTTCCAGAACTGCCTTGCAATTCAACCTTCTTCTTTTCTGGGCGCCTCGGTTTGGATTTTGTCAACACAGATTTGTTTCTGTTTTCTAGAATTTCATCTCAGCTCCATCACTCTGCGTTACGCTCCCTTCGCTTAGCGTGGGAGCCTGTGCCCCCATTGTGACCCAGATGCATAGTTCATCTCGCTTCTGAGCAGCGCTGTGTGACGTGTGTACAGTGCAGTATGCTTATCCCACTGCTGATAAAAACATTTGCAGCTTGACCCATTGATAGAACTGATTCACATAGACATCTGGGTCTTTTCTTGGATCCTTGTTTTGGTTTGTTTGTGGAACTGGGAAGTGGACTCAGGGCCTAATGTATTCTAAGCAAGTGCTGTTTACCCACCAATGAAATACACTCAAATCTCTCCATTTTGTTTTAAGACCCGACCTCATCGAGTCGCCCAGGTTGACACTAGAAGTCACTCGAGATCACTCAAGGCGGGCCTCGAGAATGCAAAAATGCCTGGCTAAGTTTGGGGCTTGTAGCGAGACGTTCTTTTTCCAAGTGTCATGTTTATTTTTCGCTGACACATAGTAGTCACAGATCTTTGTGAGTCCAGTGCAGTATTTCAGTACTTGGATACAGTATTTAATGTTTGGATCAGCACATCTGCATATCCATCCCTTCGGGTGGGGTCAGGAGCATTGGTCATCTTCTCTAGTAGCTGTTTTGAAATGTGCAATGAATTGCCGTCAGCACCGTTAGCCTCCTATGATGAAGAACGTCAGAATTCTTCCTCTTTTCTAATTGCACCTTATGCCCCCGAACCGCCCACCCTCTCTCCGTGGCTCTGCACATGCCCTTCAAGACTCTGATTTCTCCTCTGCTTCTTTGAGACACCTTTTTTTTTAAACATGCTCCTGTAAGGGTTTTTTTTTTTTTAGTGCCTGATTGAATTCAATTAATATCTTCTAGCTCCTTCATATTGCTGCACTTGACAGATTATCTCGTAGAGCTGAATAATATTCTATTACTCAGATAGGTGGATGGGTGGCTAGATAGACAGATAAAAGATGTAGATAAATGAGGAATAATAGAGTTAGACATAGATTGATAATAGATGATAGATATAGAGTGATGGAGAGACAGATAATAGAGACAGCTAATAGATAGATGAGAAATAATAGAGTTAGGCATAGATGAGTAACAGATAATAGAGATAGATATAGAATGATAGATAGATAGTTATTAGAGACAGCTAATAGATAGATGAGAAATAATAGAGTTAGGCATAGACGAGTAACAGATAATATAGCTACAGAGTGATAGAGAGATAATAGACAGAAAAAAGTAATAGGGAGATAGATGATAGATAAATGGAAGATAGATGAAAGAATGGATAGACAGGATGGATAGATAGATATGATAGATATGATATAAATAAAATAGATATATAGATAGAATGGATAGAAAGAAGATAGATATATAAATAGGATGGATAGGTGATAAGTAGACAACAGACAGACAGACAGATGATAGATAGATAGATAGATAGATAGATAGATAGATAGATAGATAGATAGATAGATAGATAATAAGAACATTTTCTTTGCTTGTCATCTTTCGCAGCTGGTCCCAGGTCTTGGCTGTAGTGAGCAGTGTATAAATGCTTCCGTAGCTCACTGATCCATTTCCGTTGTGTGCACACCCAGAAGTGGTTTGGTCTGTCCGTGTCATTCGATAGTTCTCTTTCTAGGTTTTCCAGAAAGGCAGCGCTCACTTTCACACCCACCTGCGGGCACGAGAGTCCCCAGCAGCAAGGGGGGATCAGAGCGCTTGCTCTGTGCACTTGGCACTCTTCTTTGACTAGTGGTGGCCGGACCCCGTGGACAGCGCTGGCCTTAGGTGCCGGGGGTCTCCCAGGCCGCTCCCTGCAGCGTGGTCAAGCGCCATGGGTAAAGCGGCGGGTGATGGCCAACCGATGCGTGTCGTGTGCCCTCCGGGCTGACCTTGCCCTGTGCCCTCTGGGCTGACCTTGCCGCGCCCCCCTCCCAGGTGATCGCCATGATCAAGGGCCTGCAGGTGCTCATGGGGAGGATGGAGAGCGTCTTCAACCAGGCCATCCGCAACACCATCTACGCGGCCCTGCAGGACTTCGCCCAGGTGACGCTGCGCGAGCCCCTGCGACAAGCCGTGCGCAAGAAGAAGAATGTCCTCATCAGGTGAGTCCTCGGGGTGCTCCTCCCCCGACTCAGGATGCCACAGAACTAAGGAGTCTCCTGGTTCGGTCATCTTATCTGTTAGCCTCACAGACCCTTCTAGCAAAGTTCCTTTAAGATGAACTCAGTCAGACCTACCCGTGTCTAGCTGCATGGACTTGAATGATTTCTTCCAAATGCGCTTATCTTTATTACTAAAATAGGGGTCTTGGTCCCCACTTTCCCCATGACCATGGAATGAAATGTGGTCATCAGCACACGGACCCGTGCAGCATGGAGCGCTGTTATGAGAGCATTGTCCACAGACTGAATGGGACCGATGTCCCCCCCACCTCCCTGCCCCCAGCTGACTTGGCCTGCCCCTGTCCCTGACGTGACCTAGAGGTCAGTTCTCAGATATCTGTGGCAGCCACATGGGCTCCTCATCAGCAGCACCTTAACACGGCCAAGCAGCCTTCCAAATGGGCTCCCCCCCCCCCGCCCCGAGGAATCCGCGCGCCACTCATCCGGCAGAAAGCTGTGGCATCTCAGGCCTGTGCAGACCCCCACTGAGTCCCCGCTCTCCCAATCCCCAGCGTCCTGCAGGCGATTCGCAAGACCATCTGTGACTGGGAGGGAGGCCGAGAGCCCCCCAATGACCCGTGCTTGAGAGGAGAGAAGGACCCCAAAGGCGGCTTTGATATCAAGGTGCCCAGGCGTGCCGTGGGGCCGTCCAGCACGCAGGTAGGCAGCTTCCGCGTGGACCACCTCTGAGCCCAGGCCAGCGAAGTCATGGAAAGGTCGACATGGCTGGACCACGGGACGGTGGGACGGGACCTCCTCGGTCAGGGAGTGTGGGGGGGGCGGGTCCGGGACCACCAGCGGCTCTGGTTTTCTCTCGAAGAAAGCACTGGCCTAAGTTTCAGGAGACCTGGGTTCTAGTCCTAGACACCTGTGTGACCTTGGGCATGTTACACGTTCTCTCTGTGCCTCAGTGGTCGGGTCTGACCGTGGGAGTAACTCCATGGCGACCTTCCCAGCTACCTCTGAGCAGATTCTAAAGTCCATCCACATCCGTCTTGTCCCTTTTTGAAGGAGCCGCCTCGTCCGCAGGGGCTTCCTAGCCAGGACATTGACCCTTCTGCTTCTGACTTGCTGTGTGTTCTCGGGCCAGCACTCTGACCCCTCTGAGCTCTGGGCATCTTCTCCGTTAGAGTGAAAATGTCGAATGAGATTGTGTCACCAAGATACTGTTCTGCTCTCTATGCCAACCTCGAGGAAGGCGCACATTGTTTGTAAGCCTAGAGAAAATTTGGTCTTCCCAAATACTCAGCTGCCAGTAATGAGAGGTTGCTTGGGCTAATCCACAGCAGTTGTAAGATTATAGGGAAGTAGTTAATGGCCTGGATAACGGCGTGAAGTTCTGCGGCCTCTTCCAGGATGGTAGTCAAGAGTCTGGTTTTTGTGGTCTTTAAACAGCTCTCAGGTCTTACTGTGGCCTTCAGGATCTTGCAGGAAACGCCTGGCTGGAAACACTTCTTCTAAGGACCTTTAAGTCTCTCTGGACCATCCAAAGCCCCTCCTGAGCCTTTCCTGTGTGCATCTGTGTTTGTCGGGGCAGGGGTCGAGCTGGGTCAGGTGTGGGTCCTCATGACCCCACGTGGCTTCCCAGCTTCATGCTAGTGTGCGCGGAGCTCCCCCTCACTGCTGGGGAGGCGCCCCAAGGAATTTTCTACAGTGTGCTTCATAACCCGAGGGTCGGGGAGACCTTTCTGCCTTAGCCTGCCCTGGCAGTGCCGGACAGGGCCTACGGGTGTCTCTGTTAAGTGCTGCAGCAGAAGGAAGGAAGATAAAGAGGAGAGAGCAAGAGACGAGAGGCCACAGACCTGAGAAAGCAGGACAAACAGGGTATGGATTGTGCAAGAGGAGTGGTCACCAACAGCTAGCCCCCAGGGACCCCTGAGGCAGGTCAGATAGCATTGACTCCCCGACAGTCAGAGCTGGAGGAGCCCCGAGAAATAAACTCATCCCCGTCCCCTGCCCCTGTCTCTCTCACAAATGGGAAACTGAGGACCAGAAAGGGGAAGTGACTTGTCCAAGTCACAAAATGAGTGGCAGGTAGAGGGAGGACAAGAAACCAGGTCTCCTGACCCCCATCCGAGGGCACCACCCCAGCCCTTTGCACACAGTGGGTGTGGGTGTCTCCGGGCCGTAGACTTCTGGGGAGTTAAATGTTCTGTTGCATTAGCGCAGCCGGGAAAGGGTTCACCGTCTTAGGAATGGAGGCGCTTTTTGGTTAGAACTGGACGTGAATCCATTGGGCTCCGCAGACTGGACTTGTCCGTTCTCCGGGAGCGCTAAGGCCATGCCGAGGGCAGTGTTTTGGTTCTCAGAGCGGGTGAGCGGACCCCCTCCCCCGACAGGCTCACAGCGGGTGGACTCTCTGGGGAGCCAGCTCCCCCCCCCCATGGTGGTCATGCCTTCCCTGAGGAGCTGGTCCCATTTGGGTAGCTCGGGTCTGCGACTGCCAGGCCTGCGCTGGGTGAGACCCCAGGACTCGTCCCCAGGCTGCGGAGAGCGGAGTGTGGTTGTTGGGTGGTCGGAGCGAGTCACGGAGGCAGCCCCACAGTCGCGGCGACGTTCCCATCGTATGCAATACCTCTTGCTTTTCTTTCTCTCTCTCTTTTCTCTCTCTCTCTCCCTCCTCCCTGTCTCTCCTGCCCTCCCATCCCCACTTCCTCCTCTCCTATGTCTTAGGCCTGCCAGTGGTCCCCGAGGGCTTTGTTTCACCCCACTGGTGGCACACAGGGCCGAAGAGGCTGCCGATCCCTGGTATAACACCGCCTGGGCTGGGCTGGTTTGGGGGGTCTACTGCAGGCGGCGGCGGGAACGGACTAGCCTGGCTTCTCAAGGCCCTTTCCAGAGCCCTCAGATTCAGATGAGTGGTGTGGAAAGCTCTAGATTAGCAGAGAGAACAGCCCTACTCGCTCGAATCCTTTGCGTGCTGTAGGGCAGTCTGTAAGCAGGATTGTCTAGTGCTTCCTGTGTAAGTACTGATGATACCAACTGCTGATAGATACTAACCTGCCAGTCATCCGGCGGCTCTGGCAGGCTGTGCAATGCAGCGGAGGCCACCAGAGGGCGCCATCATTCATTGATGGAAAAATACTGAGGTTCAGAAACAAGGTGGTTGTCAGGGGAAGGAAGGGTGGGGGGAGGGAGATCTGGTTCTGAGCTTATTCCCCTCGTGAAATTCCTTAGAATGTTGGAGTTGAAAGGGGCTAGCCTGAGAAAGCCTCTGGTCTATCCTTGTGTTAAATAAGGCAACTGGAGCTCAGAGTGGGGACTTTGTTGTCTGAGGTCACACAGCAAGTCGCTGCCCTTGAACCCGGCTCTTTTGACTCCTAGTTCAGTGCCCCGCCCATGGTTGTCACCGTGGTCGTCTGGAGAAGCAGCGAGCGGCTGTAGAGAGACTGGAGTTGGACGTCCAGGTCCTTGGCTAAGCAGGGCAGGCAGGGGCCGCTCCTGGGCTCACCTTGGGACGATGTGGGCAGAGAACCACTTTCCCCAAGGGCACGTGCTCCCTCTCGGAGGTTTTCACAAGGGTGGGGGGATGGCTCGAAGGTGGATCACTGGCCTCGCGTATGCCAGATTTCATCCTCAGTGTAGCAGAACAAAGAAAGGGTCCAAAGCCATTTCTTTGCCTATAAACTGGTGCTTTCTTGAGACAGTTCTTTTTGAGAGCAGAAAATAAGAGGCACAGAGAGAGGAGGGAAGGAAGACAGGAAGGTGGGAGAAAGGGAGGGTGGGAAGGAAGGAAGGATGGAGGGGAGTTAAAGAAAGAAGTGAGGGCAGAGTCGCGCTCGGTGGGGCCAGCCATGACCGTCTCTCGTGCTCTCTCTCAAGCTATACATGGTCCGCACCATGCTCGAGTCGCTCATCGCAGACAAGAGCGGGTCCAAGAAGACGCTTCGGAGCAGCCTGGATGGCCCGATCGTCCTCGCCATAGAGGACTTCCACAAGCAGTCCTTCTTCTTCACGCATCTGCTCAACATCAGCGGTGAGCCACGGGGCCCCGGCCTGTGAGGAGGGGGGGTCCAGCTCCCAGGGCCACCTCGGAGTGGGCTGTAGATTGTAAAGAGACGGGACCGTGGACCAGAAGTGGGGGAGGGGGAGCATTTTGCCATAGAAGACAGAGAATTAGTTCAAATAAGCGACCCGTCGGGTAGACTTTAGGAAGTAGGAAAGGCGAGGCTCCCTGTGCCCATTCTAAACGGTGGTAGATGTTCGTGGATCATTAGGAGACAAGATCATTCTAGGCGTTTGGGTTATTCTTTAGAAGCTGGGATAAAGTGCTCTGACCAATGCGACTTAGGGGGGAAAGTGTTTATTACAAGTTATGGTTTCCAAGGAGATGGAATCCATCTCGGTAAGAAGGTAAGCCGCAGGAAGATCAATTCCTTATGTTGAACCACACTTGGGGTGGGGGGACAGAGAGAGAGAACAGGAAGTAGGGCTGGGCTATCAAACTTCAAGACCCCATTCCCAGTCACCTGTATTCCTCCTACAAGACTCCACCTCTTAAAGGCTCCATGACTTTCCCAACCAAGAGACCCGCTGGGCATTTCATATTCAAATCACGACTCCAGCAATGTGCGTACACACACACACATGCGCACACACACAGACACACACATGCACACGCGGGCGCACACACACACACGCGCACATACACGCGCACACACACACGGCTGTGAGCTCTGTTACCCGTCTTTCCTAGCACACACATGGGCACACACGGACATACGCATGGCTGTGAGCTCTGTGTTACCCATTTCTCCTAGCACGGGAGGCACCCTGACCACATCCCAGCCCATCCTGTGCCCTCTCTCCCCCTCTGATCCAGGTGGGTTGTGTGTCAATCCATGAGGCTAGACGGGGTGGCTCGAGGTAAATTAGACCCCAGGAACATTGGCGTCTTGGTGCATCCGTGACAACTATCCAGGCCTCTCGGTTAAGGACGGGTCTCTTCCTTTTTGGCATGCGTAGGTATGGGTGTGTCTGTGTGTATCTGTGGGCACTGTATGTGGCATTAGGTGACATCAGGAATCATCCTAGATTGCCGTATCTCCTTATTACTTTGCCCTGGAGTTTCTCAGGCTCTGCCTTTCAGAGCTGGAAGTGGAGGCTACCGCCATGTGCATTCAGTGTTTTTATATGACATCTGGAATCTGAACTCAGGTCCTTTTGCTTGTGAGGCAAAGACTAACCCTTGAGCCATCTCTCCAGTTCAAGAATGATCTTTTAAGACCTCTGAATAATAAGGGGCCCAGAATGGCACCCAGAGAGGGTATCCAGGTGAAGGGGATCCTAGTAGGTGCCTTCTTTTCTTTTTAATCCCTGTGTGTGTGTGTGTGTGTGTGTGTGTGTGTGTGTGCGTGCGTGTGTGTATCAGAGGGCACACATGTCCCTGTAGAGGACCAAGAGTGACTTCAGGAATCACCCTGGATTTCTTTCACCTCCTTGCTTCTCTCTGGGATTTTCCCGACTCCGCCCATCAGTACTGGAAATGTAGCCACCACGGTTTCCACCTGGCATTTTTAAGTGGGACCTGGGATCCAAACTCAGGACCTTCTGCTTGTGAGGCAGTCTTATCCCTTGAGCCATCTCTCCAGCCCTCAATTGTACTTTAGGATGGCTGTGTAGGCGGTCGATGGAAATGGTGTGATATCCCACATTGCAAAATATCACCATCCTCTACCTGGGCCATGCCTCTGTCTCAGTATTTCACGGGCATCTTTGGCCAGTAGGCACTCCACTGGCCTTGAGGGTGAGCGAGCAGATCAGCAAAGAGCTGTGTACAAAGCCCTTGCCGTGAGCCCCCCCCCCAGTAATGGCAGTCGGGTGACAGGAGAGGCAGGTCACCCCCCCTCCCCGGGTGCGGGCGCCGCTGTCTTAAGCCGCGGCTCTTTCCTTGTGTTTCTAGAAGCCCTGCAGCAGTGCTGTGACCTCTCGCAGCTCTGGTTCCGGGAATTCTTCCTGGAGCTGACCATGGGCCGGCGAATCCAGTTCCCCATCGAGATGTCCATGCCCTGGATTCTGACGGACCACATCCTGGAGACCAAGGAGCCTTCCATGATGGAGTAAGAGACCGGAGTGGGCGGGGCACGCTCCCGCGGTGGGTGCACAGAGGGGCGCATGCATGCTCCTGGGGTGCGGAGATGGGAGTGGGAAAGCAGGATCCTGGGGTACAGGAGGGGTTGGGGCAGAAGGCCAAGCGCGTTCCTGGGCTGCAGGCGCCAAGGGTCGGCTGGCCTGTGAGCTCTTTCCTGTCTCGAAGAAATTGTTGCGCTTACGCCAGTGGGGGCGGGACTGGGGTCACGGTCCTCACGGTCGTTTGCGCATGAGCCCACCCGCCCTTCTTAGCTGCTGTCCACCTGTCCTTAGGAAGCGACTTTGGGAACCAGGAATCGAATCCCCGTAGCTGCCCCAGGACCCAGGGCTTCAGGCCCAGGTTCATCCGCATCGCCGATGGCTGTGGGCGCACGGCGGGGGGGGGGGGGGGGGGGCTTCCAGACGGAAGTGCTGGGGGCTGTGGGGGAGGGGAAGGTTCCCTGCACTTCTAAGCTCTTGTTAGCTGGGTGAGAGTAACCCCCCCCCCACACACACACACCCCTCATTTAACAGTCTTGGTAAGCTGCGAGCTCTCGTGTTCCTCTGCAGGTACGTCCTCTACCCCTTGGATCTGTACAACGACAGCGCCTACTACGCGCTCACCAAGTTCAAAAAGCAGTTCCTGTATGATGAGATCGAGGCTGAGGCAAGTCGTGTCCTCCCGCCTTAGGGGGTTGCGGGGACTCTTTCTGAAGACTGATTTTTTTTTTTCCATGTCAAATACATTTTTTTATTATATTTATTTTTTTCCCAATCATATAAGCTGAATAGGTACCCCAGTCCCCTCTCCCTCCACCCCTCCCCAGTCCCCCTTGAACCCTCCCCCCTTTTCCCCTTCCTTTCACCTCCCTCCCTTTCTTTCAGGGCCCCTTCTTTCCCCCTCCATTCCCTGGAGCATCCCTCTGCATCCTCCACTCCAGTGAGCCCTTATTTGCCCAGAGCCCTTATTCGTGCTCCCCTTTAGTGTGGGAACACTATTATGACTGTTAGTCCCTTGCCTCTAAGGATCCTAGTGCCTGTGATTCATGCTAGGCTTTGGGGGGGTCATTGACATGTCGGTCATTGCGCAGGTCATGCAAAGTCTGACTATGGCTGCTGGAGCCCTAACTTGTGTGGAGAATCTTGCATATCATTGCTCCTCCCCATCTTTAGGCTCTTACAATCTTACCCCCCCACCTTCCGCAAGTTTCCCTGAGCTTTAGGATAGGGAGAGATTTGTCTGGTCTGGTTCCAGGTGATTAATGTAGGGTCTCTGATGTTCTGAATTCCGGTTTGTTGTTGTTCAAATAGTATTTTTAACTAATTACTTTTTTATTCTTTGACAGTGTTATACATGTATGCCGTGTGTTTTAATCATGCTCACCCCGTATTACCCTATCGCACCCCATCCTTCTCCCCTCCCTACTTCTTTACAAGTCTCTCTCCTGCTTTTAGGTGTGTGTGTGTGTCTGTGTGAGAGAGAGTTTAATAAGAGCTCCCTGCATTAGCCTATGCGTAGGCACTTGCTGAATACCAGTAACTACACACCAAAGAATGTGGCTCCTTTGCCCCTAGCCAGCATATTTGTCAATCATCCCTCAGGAAGGGGCGGGGCCTCTTGCCCTCTAGCCCCCTCCATGATGAAATGTTGACAGACCTAGTCTGGTGCTGGCGAGCACAATTTCATGGGTCCCTGGGTGCAATGGCCTTGTTGTATGCAAATGACACTATTTCCCAGTTTCTTCCCCGCCCAACAGCAATTACATTCTTTCTACCACCCCCTTCCACGGCGTTCCTTGAGCCTCGATGGGGCGAGGCCATGTCTCATTTAGGGCCAACCAAGGAGTGACGTGGACAGTCACTATGGCTATCAAACAAGATTGCTCACAGTAGACGCTCCCAGCCAATGACAAGCTTCCATTCTCCGCTCATCTGTGCCCCGCGCCATGAAGGACTTTGAGGGGGACTTCATGTGCCCGTGCATAGACCCAGGCTGTCCACAAGCAACCACAGCTTATAAATGCTACTGCCACCAAATCACCTTGGGGGGGAAATGCAAGTTCTCAGAGAGACTGGTTCTAAGAGGGGAGCCTGGGTTTGAGAGTGCTGCCTCTCCCCACCTTCACCCTGTAGGTTCCTTGTCTAGAAGGTTCCCTGAGGGTCACAAAACTCATAGGCCAAAGCTGCAGGTCTCCGTCACCTGGGCGAAGTCAGTAGCATGCCCAGCACCCATGACGGGTTTTGTTCTGCAAAGGGTGATGGGTGTGGAATAGGCACAAAAGATGCTCAATGAAGACGTCACTTTAGGGAGCTGAGAACTTAATAGAAAAGAATCTGTATTAGTTAGGGTTCTCTAGAGTCACGGAATTCACAGAATGAATACACACGCACACACGCGCGCCCACACACACACACACACACATATATATATAAAATATACAGGAAATTTACTGAGTTGGCTTACAGATATGGCCAAGGTAGTCCAGCAAAGGCTGCCAGTAGCCAAGGTAGTTTCAACGATGGCTGCCAATAGCTAGTTCCTCAGTTCGGTAGTCAAGTGGATGATGGCTGAAGGCTGGAGAACTCTTAGAGTCAGTGTAGTCGAAGGCTAGAAGGTCGAAGGAACCGGGCGGCTAGAAGGAAGAACTATTTCTAGCATAGCTGCAAGAAGGGGGATCTGTCCTCCTTGGTGGCTCCTTTTTATATGATGCAGTACTGGGAGGATTCTATGAAAGCTTTGGAGGTCCTGATAGGATCTGGGGTGGGTATAATCCTTTCACGTAGTCTCAGTTGATCCTTTCCAGAGGTAGTCTCAGCCCAGCTTAGTTAATACCGGGTGTGTCAAGTTGACACCCAGGCTTAACTATCACAGAATCGAAGATCCGTCCATCCCTGCGCTCTGTCTCCTGTAATGCTGCTGCCAGAGTGCTGAATTGAAAGTCCCACTTACCCGCTTGCTCCTCTGGCCACTGATGCAAGATGCAGCTCTGATTCTCCATGTCTGGCGTGAATCTGTCCCCCACACACACACTGTACATCACAGCCCCCCTCCCCTGTGAATGTCATGAACCACTGGGGAATGAGATTGTAACCTTACAAGCCAGAGGATTTCAAGTAGGGTTTGAAGAAATGGGCGTTTTTGTTTTGTCTTTGTTTTTTACATTTCTGTGACATCCTCACAATCAAGTGTAAGGAACAAGCTGCAAATCAAATGCCAGCAGATAAGAAAGTCCCTGGGTCCTGCCCCTGGAGGCACCGCGCATGTGGCTGCCGGGTCCCGCGTGTGTCGGATGGTGGCAGAGAGGAGATGAGACTGTTTCTACATTCGGTGTCCTGACTTGTGGACAACTGAATGATTAATAGCCCGACATGGCCCCTGCTGCCAGAACCCTGAATTCCATGACCTGTGTGCTCACAACATGAGGGCCTCTCGGGGTGGGCTCCGTGAGCTCATACTGTGGCCGGTTCCCTGGGTCGGGGCTGGATGCTCGCAAGGAGGACGGGCTCCCGAGGGTTCACACCTTGAACTTCGTCCTATGCAAGATGGACAGAACTGCCATTCTTCAGCTTTCTCATGTGTTCTTACCCATGGGGACCTGGGAACTCAGTCATAAACTATCTACGCCTTAAATGTATTTCCTTTTATTGCTTACACGTTATTTTATGTTGTCCGGTTTAAAAAATTAGGACACAGAGACAAGAGGTGGGCGTGCTCAGGGACGTGTCCCGGGGAAGAGGGAGGGAGAAAGGGTAACGATGATCATCGTCTACGTTGTGTCTACATGTGCGAGATTGGAAAAGAGTCAAAATAAAAGCGAAATTAATTTTAAAAATGAAACAACAACAAAAAAATGTGTTGGGGGAGAGAGAGGATCAGGGACAGCCGCTCGTCCTAAGACGAGCTTTGCCTCATCTGCTGACCTGCCGAGGACGCCGTGGGAGAAGGACCAGACCCCTCACCTTGGCGGCCACAGACGCATCTGTCTTTTCGCCCCTTGCAACCGTCCCCACGTCACCCTCGGCTCACACCCTCGCCCACCGGGCCCCGCCGCCTTCCCCCAGCTGCAGTTTCCTGTCCTGTCGAGCCAGCCAGGCCCCGCTGACCCACTTCGCTGCTTCCTCTCCACCAGGTGAACCTGTGCTTCGATCAGTTCGTCTACAAGCTGGCGGACCAGATCTTCGCTTACTACAAAGCCATGGCCGGCAGGTAGGCGACGCTGGAGGGGCTGGAGCCGCCACCCCCCGCACGCCCACACTGTGGGGGGAGCACAGCCGTTCCTTAGCCTGGAGAGAGAGGGTCTCTGCTGTCTCTGGTTCAGTACCTATGGGAGTTAGAACCTTTCCTTGGGCCTGGGCTGACCTGCCTACTGGGATACACTGGGAAGGACAATAATGGAAGTAGGCAGTGTACTCGGGCTTCATGGGGCTATGGTCGAGTAGCAGGAATGCACCAAGCCAAAGGCCAGTTCGTAAGACTGGCCAGTGGGGCAGCCAAACTTGAAGTAGACCTAAGGGGAGGTTCCATTTTCAGGAAGCAACGTCTGAGGAGCTAAGTGAAAGAAAGGAAGGGATGGGATGGGAATTTGCCGGCAAAAGAAACTTGTTGTGCAAAGTCTCTGGAGGAAGTACAATCGTGATACCACACTTCCCTGGGTTGGTCCATGCCAGGGGTTCATGTCCCGCCCCTCGGGGGTGGACTGCGTGATCCTGACCCGGAAGCTGTTGATCCCAGGAAGGCTTTCAAAAGCAGCAAGTGTTGGTTACTGAAACTCCACTCTTTTCAGAAGACAAAAGTACAGACGGTATATCCAAGGTGACCAAGGGTGAATGTATGAAACCCAGATAGGAGACCAGTGAAGAAGTCGGAGTTTGAAACATTGTCAGATTTACAGGCCCAGGAGTATTAGCAGCAGATACTGACTTGACACTACATGAAACCCACATTGCTGGGATTTAGGGATTTTATTGTGGTCATGAGGACACGGGTGGTTTATGATCCTGTGTATGATATTTGTGTGTGTGTGTGTGTGTGTGTGTGTCTGGGTTTGCGTGTTTGTCTTTGCCTGTGTGTGAGTGTGTACACGTGCGCGTGCGTGGGTATGCACTCACGCCCACACATGCTGGTAAATGATGACCGCCAACCATTCTGGCTGTAGTCTGACTGTTATGTCTCGAGCCTCACTGGAAGCAAACACATGAGGACAGGAACTGGGTGGTCCCCGCACCCATGGGTGGTCCCTGGGAAAGACAAAGCATTCACGCTGCTGCTCTCTGGTAAATGAAAGAAAGAAGAAAGTGTCTCCACTTCGTGACCAGCTTTAACTTAGAACCTGTGTGGCTGGGAAGCAATGGTGCGAAGCCGCTCTCTAGCACAGGCGAGCTGACTCGGAAGAGTCAAGACCCTGTGGCCCGGGCGCCTCCTGTGGCCCTGGCGCCTCCTGCGGTCCCATGTCGATGTGGAGGTCAGCAAGAGCCACTCACTCACTCTCACACTCCCTGGTCCCGTTTCACTCTGTCGCCTGCAGTGTCCTGCTGGACAAACGCTTCAGAGCCGAGTGTAAGAATTACGGAGTCATCATTCCCTACCCACCGTCCAACCGCTACGAGACGCTCTTGAAGCAGAGGCATGTGCAGGTACAGTGGGGCGAAGCTGCCGGGAGAGGCTCGGGCGGGAGACGCTCTCGGGAGACGGCCCTGTACCGAGCATAGCCCAGAATCTTAGCAACAGCAGAGACGCTCCCCTTACCCCCAGCCCGCTCTGCCAAGCAGCGACCCTGTGGCCTGCGTCCTGAGTCCCATCCATTTCTTCCCATGGATGGTCAGTCCACTCCTGAACAGGACCCAGAGCCTGTCAGGGATCGACAGCATCTTTAGATGAAGAGCTTCAGGCTACGTGTAGAAACTGGTTTGTTTTCCTGGCGGGGTTTCTGTTCGCCCTTGCCTCCTAATGCCAGAGAAGATGCATCTGGGGGGGGTATAAATGCCTGTTTTAGAAGACTCATAGGAGCTACGCAGACATCACGCCATCTGCACTAGACCCTCAGCCCTCCCTACTGTCGGCCGAGCTGATCGCAAAGTGACCTTTGTGCTGTGATCTCTGTCCATTGGATTTATACTCCTTAGTCCCCGAAGGGTAAGAACTGAGCTGAAGAAGATGCCGAACAGGGCCGTCTCCTTTGAATTTCCCAGATAGCCTGTTGCCATAGAAACCCGTTGCCAGTGGAGAATTACAAGAGACAAGAAAACATGTTCTCCTCTGTCAGCTTAGGGATTCAGTAGATGGCCGCGATTAGCTGTAATGCAGCAGAATTAGCCACAGAATATCAAACGCTAAGGACTTCAGTGCTCACGAGTTCGAGTTACGGGCCTTAAAGGGTTAGTAGAAAGTTCATCCTAAGATAAATAACGGTTAGGAATCATCCCTTGGTGCCTAACAAAGCATGGCATATACAGCAGGGACTCAATAAACGGTTATTGCTGTCTTCGTAGCATCTGCAGTAATGCCAGAGTGGATCCTGGTGGAAATTATCTTGAGCTATATTTTCCATCCTCTAATCAGCCCTTCATCCTCCCGCTTTAAAATTCATTCCTATTGTCGAGGTAGCTGCTGGTTAGCAGAAACATCCACCACAGACCAGAGCCACAGACCAGCCAAAGGACCCATATTTGACCTCAATTTTCCAAGGAGATCAGGAGAATTAACATAGCATCAACCCATCTCCCATGTAGCTAGATTCATGGTGATCAACTTTTTAGCATATTTAGCTTCCCTTCCTCGTGGGTGCGTTTTCTCTCACCTGTCACAGTGAGCATGACTTTTTCTCTTGAATATTTCAGTTACATTGCAGATACTGTGATATTTCCTCTCTGCCAGTCTCGCCCCGTATCTCCTAAGAACAAAGATGTTCTCTTATGCAATCGAACAGAATGACCAGCATACAGGAGATTTCAGAATGCTGTTTCTACATACAGACATCTTTGTCCCGGGAATAGTTAGTGCCCTTTATGGTTTGATAAGCCAAGGTCTTACCAGTGTGCATTGAGTGTATTTATCTGGCGTCTGTGTAGATCCTAGTAACCCCCCCACTCTCTCTCCTCTCTGCCATCCAGCTGTTAGGTAGATCAATTGACTTGAACCGACTCATTACCCAGCGAATCTCTGCCGCTATGTACAAATCCTTGGACCAGGCCATCAGCCGCTTCGAGAGTGAGGACTTGACTTCGATTGTGGTAAGATGCTAGGGGGGGGTGGACTTTCTACTCGGGGGTATTTCAGACAGGAGCCTAGTTGGGAGAATGTCATTAGCTACACTCAGCCAGTTTAAAGAAGCAGTGGATTTTTCCCCCCATCTGAACAGAGTAGATAGGAAAAAAAGACTTTTCTGGAATGGCAATGTCTAAGCCTCCAGCCAGTAGCAGGGAGTGAAGAGGGTCTTCCTGGGCCATCCAGAGATGCCCATCCCTCAGGCCTGGCTGTGTGTCTCTAGGGGAGTCCAAGAAGCTGGAGAAGGAGACACACAGGGTCTTTAAGGGTGTTCAAGAGCTCACGTGGGGATGGGCTGTGTAGTCGGTCCATTATTTTGCTTCAGTCTCCATGTTGAAATGCTTAATGGTGTTTGGACGTGACACTGTGCCCAGTAGATTCTGCGTCCAGTCCTGAGGGTCCGACATGGAACAGGCCTGCCTCCTTCTCTAGAAAGCAGCCCTTGGGACAGTTCCCTCTTTCCAAGAGATAGAATAAATAAATAAAGCACAGGAAGACTTTAACACCCCAAAGGCAAATGAGTAGTAGAAGGAATGAAGTTAGGAAATCATGACTAAAGGACTATAGTAGTAATTGGTGTGGACAAGATCCATTGATACCAGAGCAGTGTTGAGAATATTGAGCAGTGCCTCCCGCATGAGGCTCTCAGAGTAGGCAACTTGAAGAGACAGAGAGTAGAATGGTGGTTGCTCCAAGAGGGATGGACAGTAGTGCTCATGGATACAGAGTTCAGTCAAGAAAGATGTGTTTCTGGAGATGAATGGTGGTAATAGTCACATAAAGCATATGCTTAAAAATGGCTACAATGGTAAATGTATGTTTTGTGTGTTTATGTGTACTCGGATAGATAGGTAGGTAGATAATAGACAGATTGATAATAGGACAGATAGATAATAGATTGATAGATAATAGACAGGTAGATAATAGATAGATAATAGATGATAGATAATAAATAGATAATAGATGATAGATAATAGAAAGATAGATGATATATAATAGATAATAAATAAATAATAGATGGTTGACAGAGTTGATAGATGATAGATTGATAGATAATAGACAGACATAGATAATCTTACTACAATTAAAAAGGAAAAAAGAACAATTACTCAAACTGAGTGTGGAGGATGAGCGTCTATTATCTCAGCATTTAGGAGGTAAAGGCAGGAGGATCAGGAGTTCACAGCAGATCTGGGATATTTAGTGAGACTCTGTCTGAGAAAAGGAGAGAGAAAGAAAAATCACTCAAGAAATAACTTCTGAGAAGAAATGGCCAGTGTGGTTAGGCATGCCTCTCGTTCTAGAACTTGGGAGGCTAAGGCAGGAAGATTGGAAGCACCAGGCTGCCCCGAGCTGTGCAGTGCAGACCAAGCCACCTTAAACCATGCGGTGAGACCAATCAATAGCAGCATAAAAGTTTGCTCAGAAAATTCTTGGAAATAGCCAGCTAGCATGTGATATGTGCACGTGGGAGCTGAGGCAGGAGAATCATAAGTACTTGACCAGCCTAGACTATATAACAAAACTCATCCTCCACACTCAGTTGGAGTAATCGTTCTTTTTTCCTTTTCAATTATAGTAAGATTATCTATGTCTGTCTATTATCTGTCAATCTATCATCTATCAACTGTCAACCATCTATTATCTATTTATTATCTATCTGTCTATTATATATCTTCTATCTTTCTATTATCTATCTATCATCTATCAATTATCTGTTTCCAACCCCCTCCCCTAGGATATTGAAAGTGTCCAAGGTATCCTCCAGGGTATTAATTCACCACAAGAGACGTGAAGAGCAGTGTTACTCTAGACCTAGCTGGCCCACCTCGCCCTGTCACACATCCACGTGAACATCACCAGCCCTTAGCTGCTTTAACCCTGACATCGCGCATCCTCAGCAGAATGCACGATTTCAGCCAATCAGGATAAAATACCAGATAAACCCAAACCAACTGCCATTCTAAAACTCTCAAAGGGGAATGTGAAGCTGTAGAAACTGGAAGCTTTTTAACAACTAGAGCGTGGCAACCTGCTACCATGCAGGATCCTGGCGTGTGCAGAACCTTAGCGTACAGAGAGGGTCTTCATGGAAAAAACTGATGAAATCCAAGTAAAGCTTGTTGCTCAACTAATAGGGTCGTGTCTAAGATGACTTCCTGCTTTTGATAGTTACACGTGGTTCAGTTTGATGTTGGTACTGAGAAGGCTGCGTGGCAGGTGCAGTTTATGTTGTCTTTACTGTAGATCTGAGATCATCTTTTAAGTGATTTGCTTTTTTAAAGTGTTTTCTTTTATGCGAACAAAGTAGTAAACACACACATACACACACACACACACACACACACACACACACACACACACACATACACATATATGTAGTAGTAACATGACTAAGAACTAAAACTCAAGACTCAGAGCTGGTCCTGCCCCTGAGAGGGGTTTGTTCTGTGGTCTTGAGCACGTTGCGTGACTTCTCCAAGCCCGTGTCCTCATTGCTCAACTGGAGAAAATATTACTGTCTACCTCTGAACATCGTTAGAAGAATGCAATAAGACCCCACCTGGAAAGCCTTTCTTGAGGCTGGAGAGGTGGCTCAGGGGTTAATCCTCTGCCTTGTAGGCAGAAGGTCCTGAGTTTGGATCCTAGACCCCGTGTATAGACGCTGGGCGGAAGCGGGGGTGGCCTGCATTTCTGGTCCTGGTAGGGTAGAGCCTGTGAATCCCGGGGCAGAGTAAACAAAGAGGAGGTGGAGGTGGTCCATGGTGGTTCCCGAATTTGCCCATGGTTCTACACACACACACACACACACACACACACACACACACACACACAATTGAATATATTAAAAAAAAAAGAGTAAAAACAGAAAACCTTTCTTATCCCATACCTGGAATGCGCTTTGGGTTTATTTTCTCACAGTGGCTCCTACTTTCATGCACTCGGCAGTGTCTTTGAAGGGACAGAAGTGTTTAACTTCTTTCTTTTAATATGTGTTGACAGAAAATACAACAGTTTAAAAACAAATGAGAAAAAGAACTGTGGGCTCCTTTGGAGAATATTTCTGCAGTGCTTTTTTTTTGTTACTTTTTTTGTTTATTATTTTTTCAGTTGTGTGTGTATGCGTATGTGAGTGTGTGTGTATGTGTGTGTGTGTGTGTGTGTGTGTGTGTGTGTGTGTGTGTGTAGAACCACGGGTGAATTCGGGAACCACCATGGACCGCCTCCAATTCCTCCTTGTTTACTCTGCCCGGGGATTCACAGGCTCTGCCCTACCAGGACCAGAAACGCAGGCCGCCCCCGCTTCCGCCCGGCGTCTAGACGTAGGGTCTAGGATCCGAACTCAGGACCTTCCGCCTGCAAGGCAGAGGTTTAACCCCTGAGCCACCTCTCCAGCCCCCTCTGCAGTGCTTTTTAAGACTTGTCGCAACCTTCCATCTGAGTCTTGGGGTCACTGCCACCCGGCAACCAAACAGTCCATTTGCTGCTGGAAGTTATTTGGCCCGTGTCTATTTTGAGAAATACAGCTTTGTTTTGTTCCTGTGAAATACTGGCAGTGATTTTCTCGAAGAGATGAGAGCTGGATTCTCTCCTTTGTTTTTCGGTCTATTCTAGTTTTCCACTAATGAGCCCATCTAGGGGACTGGGGGACAGGTGTCCCTGGCCTTTCTACACCCCTGGAAGGCACTGAATGTTCTCTTAGCCTAGAACAGTCAAACCACTCATCTAAAAGCCTTTGCTTATCCGACGAGGCAGCCGCCGCCAGCAGAACACCCTCTTCCTGGGAAGGCCGAGAGAAACCCCCAGGGATGCTCTCTCTCTCTTTTTTGGGGGGGTCAGCGTGGTCCCACAGGCTGCTGTCCAAACAGGTTTTGTCCACTGGAAGACAAGCAAATGTGCCCTTCCCTCCTCTGCCTTCAAAACTCCATCCTGAAATGAACGAGCTAGGAGAGCCTTGAGAGGACTTGGGGGGTCAGTCCCCCCTGTGTTGCAAGCATGCTGAACTAGCAGCCTCTCAAGAGAGATCCCATGCAGCAGCTGGAAGCTGGCAGGCTTCGGGCTGTGTTTTGGGTGGACCTGGTGGTGTGTGCAAAATGTTGAGTTGACATCTAACACTTGGATGAGTTCAAGTAAGATTTCAGAAATCCCAGTGCCAGCAGACTGGCATTCCTTGATGGCAACGGATGCCCGAAAACGAGGACGTGCTTCCTTCCGTGGGTCCCCAGAACTTCCTGCCCATCCCAGCTTGTCCCCCTTACTTGTCCTGACCCACCCCGTAGCTCTGTTTGTGCTTGTGACGCGCACCCCGATGGATAACCACACAGCCTGCCAGAGTGGTCGATCCGATTGAAAGTGTGGGCTGGAGTCTGTTCCTTATAAAGTGGGCATCTGTCAGGCCGGGGGGCAGGCGAGACTGATCTAAGTACTCTGTGTCCTTCGCCTCGCCGAGCCCCCTGTCCCCGCTGGCTCCTGGCCAGCCCGCCACAGACTTAGAATATAAACACCGGCTCCATGTGCTCTTTTGCCTTTCAGAGGATCTTCCCGCTAAGCTCATCCTTGTTTAAGGCTAAGAAGCCGTGATTTGGAATCCGAATCCTGAATTCCCATCCCAGTCTCTTTTATGATATACTTACTCTTTGTGGAGCCTTGGGGGCAGCAGGTTACCTGACCTTCGAGACTTCGATTCCCCGCTCAAACAGGAAGAGGGGCAGCTGTCTTTAAAGTGCTGTCAGAGGGGCGTCAGATGCCACCGAACTCATGCTACCTTCCCTCTCTGTGTGGCCTTTGGGATTCTTTTCCCACCCAGTGATTGAAAAGTTGTGGGACAACCAGAAACCAAAGCAAACCAGATATGTTTTTTTTTTTTCCATTCTCCTGTTTTCCAACAAACACAGTAGTATCCCACTGTGCCCTTTGATCTCACCATCTGCCCAAAGGTGGGATTCCTAATGACCCTTTCCTGTGGTGCACATAGGTCTCTAGTCATTGTGGCACCTTGCCAACCCCGTGCCTCTCTTGGGGACTTACAGCCTGAAGGACTCATTCAGCTCCTGCGTCCTTTAAAAAATTCCAGTGGTGATTTTATAGTGGTTAAGAATGTGTACTTTGGAATCCAGTTTCTGGATTTGAAGCCAAGTTATTTCTCAAAGCCTCATTTTTAAATATATGTCAAGTAATAACTGGAAAAAATAAACTGATCTCAGAGGGCTTCAATAAGCATTAAATAACTTAACACATATACAATTAGAGCAAGCTAATTAGGTCGAGCCATGTGGAACTACCAATGTTTGATACCATTTGACCTAAAACAAACCAAAGAACAAGAACAGGAACCACGTGTGGCCCAGCCTGGTAGGCCTAAATGCCCCTATCCGTACCTTCTGCAGGGCACAGAATTAGCCTCTGGTGAGGTACAGTCACAGGTTTGCATGTGACAGGGAGGAACTAGCTTTTTGCTCACCAATATAGAGCTGGAAAGCAAGTAGACAGGCCTTCCACCCGAAGGGCTGCAAGTGGGATTTGCACATGGCCCATGGTTTCTGTCACAGCCCCCTGCCTTTTCCCCTCGGCAAGTCCTTGTACTTCTCAGAAGGGGGCATTGTGCTGTGCACTGTGGGGGGGTGTCCTCGTGTAGGAGGTCTGAGAGGGTCTTCCCTGAATGAAAGGAGTCTGTAATATAAATATACATGAAAGGGGGTAGGTATGTGGGGGGGCTATGTTCACAGGCAAGGTCTCGCCAGCTGTGGGCTCTCTCTCTGGCAGGAGCTGGAGTGGCTGCTGGAGATTAACCGGCTCACACACAGACTGCTCTGTAAGCACATGACGCTGGACAGCTTCGACGCCATGTTCCGGGAAGCCAACCACAACGTGTCGGCCCCCTACGGCCGCATCACGCTGCATGTCTTCTGGGAGCTAAACTTTGACTTCCTCCCTAACTACTGCTATAATGGGTCCACGAACCGGTAAGGAGGGGGTCCCTGTGCTGTGAGGGCAGGGCTGGGGGGGAGAGGAAAGGAAGTTAGGAGGTTATAGTCAGCTGCCTCCCGCCCCCCAGTGGGGTTAGTGGGGGCTCTGTTCATTTCTGTTCTTGGAGCCCCTTCCGGGATACCAACACCTTCCTGATTCCTAGAACCTTCTAGCACCACCAGGCCCAGCTTAGAAAGTGATGCAAATCTCAGGGAAAGGTTTCTTCCTCCATGCAAGTAACGTTGGATGGGAGATGCAAAGGAAAGACAGGAGTGAGTGAGACTGACAGAAGGAGATGTGGGTGTGCCAGGCCGCATCTCTAAGGACTGAGTGTTGGTGGTGAAGGCAACACTGGGGGACTAGCACAGAGGCGGGGGCTGCAGGAAGACTGCACCCCGCTCCACAGGCCGTGTTAACATCGTATGTCCATCATCCCTGAGAGAGTTTGAGGAATGTGGTACTGTGATTTCATGCCATCCACATATATGAACGTGTGCATGGAAACAGGCTGTTTGCAGAGTGCACACGTGCACACAAGTCGAACTTGCCTCCTGCAAGGAGCACACAGCCCTGGGCCCGGCACCGAGGCAGAGGCAAGATCTGAACCCCTATCTCCACAGAGCTTCACCAATTGTACTCGAAAACCAAATAAGAAGGATGTGCGAAACTGCACATAAGATAGAGGGAGGTTCTCTGGGGGCCTTGGGACCTGGGTCAGGATGCCATTAAAGGAATCCATGTTGGATAAATGCAAGGGTACAGGAAGGTTCTGAAGATGTATCTGAATCCGCACGCTGAGCAAGAGTGCTTCGAAAAGATTCGATCTATTTGGGGCTGGGGAGACACCACAGCAAGCAAAAGCACTGGAGTTTGGATCCGTAAGTTCAAATGCTGGGCGGACGTGGCAGCCCACTCGTGATCCTTAGGAGGAGGAGACGGGGAATCTCCAGAGCAAGTTGGCCAGACTAACTTTATGGGCGACCGCTGAGTTTTCTAAGAGACACTGTCTCAAAAGAATAAGTGGGGGCTGGCAAGATAGCTCAGCGGGTAAGACAACTGCTCACAAACTTAGTGACCTGAGTTCAATCCCTGGAAGCCCTATATGGTGGAAGGAGAGAACTGACTTATTATTTATTTATTTAATTATTTAACGTGTGTGTGTGTGTGTGTGTGTGTGTGTGTGTGTGTGTGTGTGAGAGAGAGAGAGAGAGAGAGAGAGAGAGAGAGAGAGAGAGAGAGAGAGGGCACTGTGTGTCCCTGTGGAGGACCAAGAGTGACTTCAGGAATCATCTTGGATTGCTTCTACCTCCTTTTTTGCTTTCCTCTGGCATTTCGATGGCCCCACCCACCAGGGCCGGAAGTGCGGGCCGCCGCCTTTTCCACCTGGTGTTTTCACATGGGACCTGCAATCCGCACCCAGGCTCTTCTGTGTGAGAGGCACAGTCTTAACCCCTAAGCCACCTGTCCAGCCCCGAACTGACCTTTGGAAGTCGTCCTTTGACTTTTACCTATGACCCATGTCATGCATATTCTCTCTCTCAACTGAGTAATTAATTTTTTAAAATTTGCGTGTGTGTGTGTACACATGCATGTGCATACGTGTCTGTGTGTATCAGAATCACTGTGTGCCTATCGAGGCCCAAGGATAGCATCTGGAATCATCCTGAATTTCTCTACCTCCTTTTTGCTTTGCTCTGGTTTCTCAGGCTTCGCCTTCCAGGGCCAGACATACAGGCCACCACCATTTCTGCCCAGCGTTTCCATGTGAGATCTGGGATTGGAGCTCAGGTCCTTGTGCTTGTGAGACAGATCTAATCCCTGAGCCATCTCTCCAGCCCATGTAATAGTTTTAAAAATAGGTGAAAGAATGATCAAGGGTGATTCCCATTATCAAACTCAGGTTTACACACACACACACCACAGATACACCATACACATGAAAATAAAGGAAAAAAGCAAAGATTTGACCTTCTTGCAAGGTTAAGTAGGGATCGTCAGCTACTTCCTGGCCACAGATACAGACCTTATTAGTCACCAGCCAGCCGTGACCGTAGTGCACAAGTCAAGATTGGCCTTATAGCCTCTGTGCACTGAGAAATGGATTGCTGTCTTTGGATGGTGAGAGAAGGAGCCAAAGAAGAATAATATTTGGTGCTGCAGGAATTACCCAAAGTTCATGAAGCTGAATGGGAGCGCCCTCCTGCTCACTAGGATGCGTGTGTGTTGTCTGTGACGTGTGTACGCTCCACAGCAGAACTGAGTATGTGAGGTAGAGCCATCTGGCTTGCAAAGCTGAAGATATCTATGTCTGGCCTTTGACAGAAAGAGTCCGGTGAACCCCACTCTTTAAACCAGGCTGGAGGCAAAGGGTATGCCCTAGGGAAGGTTCCAATCTGCTGTCCCCTAAGCAACCACAGTCCTAAAGGGAGCCCAGAAATCTGGAAAGATTGGGAAAGGAGATAGCAATACCGTGTGTGGATGTCAGACACCCTTACTTAACACCTCTAACTGTTAGGATGTGCCTTTGTGCTGAAGTGAATCTTCGCCATGTAGGACGGAGGAGGGGACTTCTGCCGCCTTGTGCCCCTTGAAGGAGACCATTAGGACCCAGTTAATTATGTCCCTGTCTCTTGCCTTCTAGTTTTGTCCGAACTGCCATCCCCTTTACCCAAGAACCGCAACGAGATAAACCCGCCAATGTCCAGCCTTATTACCTCTATGGATCCAAGGTGAGTCGTCCCGTCCGATCCCGCCCGTGACAGCTTAGAGAGAAAAGCCAACAGAAAAGGGTTCTTGGCATCGGAAAGACCAGAAGGTGTGGGGCTGAAAGGGCGCAGTGAGACCCAGGTAGGAACAGCTGCAAGAACGTTGTTTTTATTTGTTCACAGCTAGCAGACGGGCTAGGATTGGGGGCAGGGGGGTGCAAAGCCCTGGAGGGCTGGGGACCCTGCAACGGCTGAGGTGAGCACTGCACTGAAGTGGGCGAATAAGGGTGTGGGGCTCCTCTGGGGGCTCCCCAGCTTCTCCTGTTTCTCAGTTGTGGTGTCTCCTGGTGATTCTGAAATTCCATGCTCTGCGACGATCAGGGATTTGCAGACAAAGCTCATAGGAGGTTGCAGAGGGCTGGAAGCAGTATCAAGGGAAAGGTCTCGCTCCTCCTGTGGCTTCTGTTCCCGCGCGCACACCCCGATTTGACTAGTCCCCTTCCAGGGTGCCAGAGCACAGGCCCTCTGGCCTGCTGTCCAGTCATTCACAGGCGTTTAGAATGCGGCCGAGGTAGGGCAGACTGCATGCGAGGGATACGTCAGGGGTGAATGGACATCGTCTCCTCCCCATGGAGATTCAGCTCCACATCTGTGGTGGGAGAGAGAGGCCACCAGGCCCCTCCAGTGCCACCAGGTGCGTCGATGTATTTCTCAGGGGCTGATGTGGGAGGAGTAAGGAATGCCACCAAAAGTCTGAAAGGGTTTTTTTTTTTCTCTCTCTTTCTAATTGAATAAAAACTGTCACCTGTGAGCCTGTTGGCAAAAAGTAAGCAGCGATGGGCCCAGATAGACGCAGTGCCATGAACCCAGGTGCCAGGCACTGCTGGGGCCATGGAAGGTTCTAGACAGTGCTGTGGAAAGTGCAGGGTCTTGTGCTCAAGGCCAAAGGAGCCTGCAAGCTGGCCGTGGTAGCACATACCTGCAGACCCAGTACAGGGACAGGCAGAGAAACACTGTGAGTTCAAAGCCAGGTCAGGCCACATAGGGAGAGGAAGAGTGGGGGGGGGAGAGAAGCTTGTAGATTTCTTTTGCTCACAGACATGACTTAGACTAACCAGTGCTTCCCTACTTCAATTCTCTTTCAAACCTCATGATATGTAAAGAGAAAGCCTTATCTTGGTGCCAACCTGCGTTTCCTACTCCACCCTGTGGTTCCTCTGCTTATCAGACGCAAGGGAGCAGGTGTGAAGCCGAGAGGCCTTGGCAGACAGAAGTAGCAAAGTCAAATTTTAATGTGAATCTGCTTCCATCGTATCTGTTCTTACATCTATCCCCTTCTGTTCATGTCCAGAGGGCGCTGGCTTTTTATCAGTGGAGCAATAATGCAAGGCTGTCTTTTAAAGTGACTCTCAGATATTAAAAAAAGTAGTCAATTTAATTTTTTTAAAAGCATTGTTAATAGTGATCAAGATAGGCTGGCTGAAATAAAAATTAACATAGGGTGCAGGGTGGCATGGGATTGCCTGAACATTAGAGAACATTCTAGAGCAAGGCCTCTCAGGCTTTTGCAAAAGAATGGCTGGAAAAATCTATCTGGAGTCCACCCTTGTTAGCATTGACTTAAGGATGTGAATTGGTGAAGTCAGGCAACTCTCCGTGTCTCTCTATATTGTTCCCACAATTCATTTAATATTACAATAATGTCTTCAGTTTTTACCTGGGCCCTCAGATTGATGCCGCTGAAGCAATATCTCATTTGTCCCTGGCACACCCTTAGGGGGAATAGGTCTGTGTTTTCCAGCTTGGGAGGATTCTATCATCCATTCAGCCAACCTCAGTGGTCCACAGTAGCATTGACATTAAAGGGAAAAGAAGTGGGTAGTCTATACACAGATTTTTTTTTTTTTTTTTACAAAAGACCTACTGCATGGAGGGCTTTAGACCACATGAAATGAGTCATGCCCCCCCCCACCTCTCACTCCCTGCACGGACACAATATGGCTACTTGGTCACCTCTCTCTCTGGGTGAGACTCCTACATCCGGGGCATCCTGGCGGGCTCCTGCTTGCAGGTCAGCTCTGGCTCCAGAGTTCTTGCGTGGCATTTCCACCAGGGGGAGCCCCTGCAGGTCTTCCTCCCGCTGACCCAGGGCGGGGGCTTCCTCTGGCCACCTCACCAGCCCGTTGGCTTCCTCCATGTGGCCGGCTCTGTAGGACCACCTGGGCTCGTGGCAGCGGATGCACCAGAACTGGAGGCAGATGAAGGCCAAGACGGCCGTGAAGCAGGCCAGCAGGATGGCCATCAGCACCCACAGGGAGATTTGGGGGTCCACCAGGGAGCCCCCCGAAGCCAGAGGACTCTTATCCAGGGTGTGGAACATGGTGCAGTAGTGGCGGTAGGGGAAGGCGACCTTCTTGCAGCTGATGCACAGGAAGTAGAGCGTGGAAGGGGCGAGGCGCTGCAACACCACAGAGCTGACGGCCCGCGGCACCTTCTCCTCGTGGTGGAAGCTGTAGCGGAGATAGCCAGAGAAGATGCTATTCCAGTTGGGCCTGTACGTGACATGGTAATAGTCCTCCAGGCAGGGCTCCGAGGACGACCAGGAGACGACGGCTCCCGTGTGGGACACGTTCCCAACCTCGATGTTCATCCCGGTGCTGGAACCAAATCACAGTGCAGAGTGACATCCCCCCGGCTTAGGTATTTGAACCCACATCATCGTGGCCGCCACAGCCCGAGCGTTTGAAGCGGGCACTGCTGCTGACCCCACTTTACACACAAACAGATGGACAAGTCGAGTTCTTTGGGCCAACGGAGATGTGTCAGGATGGGGGGGGGCTGTCTTGTGACAAAGCTTGTAGCCTTTGGGCCTGATTCAGGTGAACCCACATAATCCAAGCCACACCCCACACTGGCAGAAAGGCTTTGAATTCAGCACTGTTCATTGTTCTTGTCAGAAAGAAAGGAAGGAAGGAAGGGAAGAAGGATTTAGCATTGTTCAGGAGGGAGGGAGGGAGGAAGGAAAGGAAGGAAGAAATCCACTTTAGCCATCTTGGGCCTGTGACCTCTTAGTTTTCCTTGCTGACTTCTGGCCTTGCTCTGGGGGCTGTGACCTGTTATCTAGAACATTCTGCCCACTGCTTCTTTCTAGTCACACCATGGCCAGTAGAGCCTGGTCTCATCGCTCGACGACAGCTGCTCCCATTGTAAAGCTTCTGCCCCGCGCTGTGTTCTGCCAAAGCCAGAGGGTCCAGGAAATTAATTTCATAGGTCAAGGCCATTGGCTGCGGGACAGCAGAGTTACTACTTGCTAGCAGCGCCGTGAAGTCCATGACAACCCTAACGGCCCCCGGGAGGTCCACCTCGCGGTGGATGGCTTCTCATGGAGGCAGACTGCTGTTGTTCTTCATCCCACCCTCAGAGCCAGATTCCACCTCACAGATGAGCACCCTGACGTCACTCATGATAGACAGCGGTCTCGGCCACTTAGCTGCTAAATTCAGTGACACGATGCTATTGCAGAATGGGATTCTGGCTACTACTGCCGTATCTCCAGACACACAGGTGAGCCCTTGCAGACCTTGCTGTTTGGGTAAGACAGAGGCCATGTTCAAGGTTTTTAATGTCTCTTCCATTCTATCAGAGAGAGAGAGGGAGAGAGGGAGAGAAAGAGAGAGAGAGAGAGAGAGAGAGAGAGGAGATCTTCCTCTGAATTTCCCCTGACCAAAAATCTGGAGACAGGCACAGCCAACCTGTGTACGTTCCATAAACAGACATCTGCCCCTCACCTGCGCTCCGGCAGGAAGCACACGCTGCATCTCAACCCCAGAGAAAAGCCAATCAGCCTTTAACTCAAGGTAGACGTGAAGCCAGACCGATCCCTAGTTCCGCTTTGAACCTGTGTGGCTTGGGCAGCTGAGCTATGGAAACAGCAAACGCATCCTTTTTCAGTCCCTGATTTTTCTTCTCTAATGACGACAGGGCAATGTTCATTTCCATTTTGCCTGGGAATTTCTTCCCCGGTAAATGGAACACAAAGGACGTGACAGGTGTTTGTACCGAATCTTCCAGAGATGGTCGTTGGGAAGTAAATCCAGGCTGACGCTTCCTCCTGTCTCCTGACTCCCCTCCCCACCCCCAGGGACCCACACATCCTCCAAACACACTCTCAACATCTGTGCATAGAACATAGCTCATTCCCTCACAGGCACAGGCACGGAGTTCTGGGACGCTGTTCTTGGGGGAATCAGGAACCCTTTTACGCACGCATGCCTTTCCTTCCGGTCGCCTCCTCTCTGCCCGGCCCCTGCAGCAGACATCTTTTAAGAGCTTCCTCTGGGGACCCGGGCAGTAGCCTCAGCTTCCAGTAACACATCCACCTCCCGTTTCCTTCCTGTTTCCTTCCTTCCTCCTCTCTGCTGCTAACTCTGCCTGCGTTGAGCTGCCCACCCGGCCCTTCTCCACGCGGCGTGTGAAAGTGCAGCCATTTCCTTTTCCAGGACGAGCTGCCCATGTCTCTTACCTGGTGCCCTCGCCGTGTGTCTGACGAGACTGTCCCTTCCCAGGCGGAGTGGACCACAGCGGACAATGTGGTGCTTCTCCTCCTCCGCGCGGGGCTCTCCTCGCCGTGCCTCTCACCACTGAGTAATCCTACTGTCGCCCCCGACGCTCACATTATTCATTTCTTCAGATCGGCATCATTCACCATGGCAACCAGCAGGCATCTACGCACGATGCTTTCCGAGACCAGTCTGGGAAGGCTTTCGCCCGGGGAAAGACGCTTTCGTTCCTTTGGCCAAAAAAGGGCAAATGGTCTCCTTGGAGTTAATGCTCAGGATGATGCCTTCTTGCAGTGCTCCTGTGCTTCCTGCCTAGTCGGTAGTGACCAGCGTGAGTGTGAGTGTGTGTGTACATGTGCGCGCGCGTGTGTGTGCGCAACTATATGGATACACACGTGTGCATGCGGAGTCAGAGGACGACCTTGGATGTTCCTTGTGTGAGTGCATATGTGTGTGCACGCGTGTGTGTGCGCACGCATGCACGCACGTGTGTGCGTGTACAACTATATGGGTATATGGGTACATGTGTGTACATGCAGAGAAAAACCTTGGATGTTGTTCCTTATGCCTGTGTGTGTGTGTGTGTGTGTGTGTGTGTGTGTGTACAGGCGCCCATGTGTGCATGTGGAGTCAGAGGCAACCTCCAGTGCCTGGAGCTGTATTCTCATAGGAACGACAAGCACACACCTGCACCCAGCTTGCTGTGAGTTCTGAAGCTTGAACTCAGGTCAGGTGCTCTCCCAGCCAGAGCATCTCCCCAGGTAGTGGTTGTAGTCCTACCTCGTCTATGAGCTCTTTGGACTCAGTTTTAAATGCAAAGCTGCCTTTCTATTATTCTATGATGAACTGTCAACTCACCCCCTCGTCCCCCACACCCCCTAACCCTGTCCTGCCTGCATAGCTCATTCCTCCTTTTCTCATTCTCTACTAGCTATATATAAGGCCCTTGTGTGGTGCCCTGGACAAGACCTTTGTCTGATCCCAGCTCCGTCATCTGTAAAGCTGCATGTCTGGGCGGGATGTCCGGGAATGTCCTGAGAACTAGCCTGTTTGAATCCTGGGCCCATGCCAAGCTTTTCAGCCACCATGGCCTTTGCCCTGGGTTGAGCATTTGGCTCCTCCCAGAATGTTCGCCCCAAACCTCAGAATGAACTTTATGTACAGACGGTCTCTGTGGCTGCGTTTGGTTAAGGATCTCAACATGAAATGATCCTAAGTTTCAATCTATTGTGGGAGTTACTCCGGAATCAGAGTGGAAGAAAGGAGTGTATGGCTGGCAGTGTGGAGCCGAGATCACTCTCCAAGACTCGAGCCATGAGCTTAGTTTGTACTGCAGGGGGGGACAGGATGGAGCAAAAGCGGGACTTCACAGCAGCAAATGCAAAGGCTGTGAGGTGTCAGCAGGCAGGCAGATGGCTGCAGAGGGCCACAACTTTGGCATTATCAGTAACAGGTTCAGACCACTGTGGGGAGAGGGGGGCCTGTCTCTGAAATGCCCTCACTTGACTGCCTTGCGATCCCAGTAGTTTTCCATCTCAATTTACAATTAGCAGTAACACAACGATTTTCATTCCTACATCAAATTCATCCACTGAAGTCTCTCTGAGAAAGGAAAGAGAGATTTGCACACAGTCACGCGCAAACATGCAAGACTCCATGGGAAGACAAAAGGGGGGATGAGAGCGATGAAACCAAAAGATGGGACCGGCAAGGACCCCCCCACACATACACACACACATACCTGCTAAAGCTTTTGCAGAGAGAGTAGCAATCCCACCATATTGATTTCAGGCTTCCGACCCCGGGAACTGTAAGGGAATGAGTTCTGTCATTGGGAGCCACAGTGTTGGTGTCGATTGTCACCGCGGCATCCTGCTGGTTGGTCAGCGTCTGAGTTCTTGGCAGGCACATCTGAGCAGCTGCTTCTGTCAGCAAGTCACCTGGAATTGACATGAGAAATGGAAAGTGCTGGTGATCCTGCGGTGGACAGGCCCACGGGGCCTTTTCTTTCGGGGCTCCGTCAGCCCTTCTGCCCTTCTCCATTTATCCCAGAGGAGTATCTGCTTGAGAGTCCATCCCTTGCATGTCCCCTCAACTTTACAAGAACATATCACCACCATTCTGTGGAAACAGCCACGGAGCATCTCAGACCAGAGGATGGAGGGGGAACTCTGATAGATTTGGATTGCGTCATTTTACTGTGTGTGTGGGTGCGCGTGCGTGCATGTGTGTAAATGATGTAGGTGTGTAAATACAGGCATATTGCAGTTAGCCTGTACGGTTGCTGATAAATCACCATCAAATGGCTTAAGGGAACAAGTGGTTTATGTTCTTATAATAGTCAGGTTATAGTCTGTCCGGTTTGACGGGAGAGCATGTACCAACACCAGGCTGAGGGAACTGGCCACACCATCTCTACATAAGGGCTAAGAGAGGGATGATCGTTAATTGCCAGACCAGCATGTCTGGCCAAGTGTGCACAAGGATGCCAACTCTCTCAACCAGCTCTCTGTATTTTATTCCATGCCTAGTCCCACCCACCATGGGCTGGCTGGTCCTTCCCCATCAGCTAGACAATCTCCTGCAGGTTCACTCTGGGCTTAACTCAACCACCAATTCTCTACAAATGTGCCCAAAGCTCAAACTCTCAACAGTCAGGTTGACACCTGTGCCTGACTATGACAAGGCACATGTACCACATGGGATGCATGCCATCACCACACCTGGCTTTTTACATGGGCCCCAGGGATTGAACTCGGACCCTCAGACTTGGGCAGCAAGCGCTTCGCCCCTGCTGAGCCGTCTCACTAACTATAGACCTGGCCCTTCTGTCTGTGCTTGGCTGTGCTACGCCTCCAAGAGGTGGATAAGTATGTGCCCATATCCATGAAAGTTGAAAAGTTGATCTCAAAGAACAAACAGCAACCACAAGAGTCTGGAAAGAAAAGAGGGTGGTTAGCTGTGACAGCTAAACAGAAAGAATAATGTCTATCGCTCTCGTTGCAGCCGAGTAGCTATTGTTGACAACTATTACTCATGTAACTAGGAAAGAATCCAAACGTCCCCAGCACGAAGAAATGGCACATACCTCAGGGGGAGATGCGCTATTCATCACCTGTGCACACTGAATGTTACAAGCACCCCATAAATACGTGCACTTATGGTTAAAGATGAAAACCCATTTTAAAAAAATCAGCTTCCTCCTTCTTGGTTCTTGGACAAAGTGTCCAAATGGAGCCTGGATGTTCCCTGATAAGACAGTCGGTGATCATGGGAAAGCTGGGAGCATGGTGAGTTACACCCCCCCACCCCCCTGGGCCGAGAGGCTGTGGAGGCGGGAGTCTCGGGGTGCCTGACTTTCCTGATCCCACAGGTGCGTGTGGCCTTTTGGCTTTCAGTCTTCCTGGTCAGCTGGCCTGTTTGCAAATGTTAATGGCGCTTCCCCGCCGAGCAGTAAATCCTCTCTCCCGACAGGCCAAGGCTGAGGTCGCAGATGCCTCTTAAAAGTTACCTGGAGGCTAAAAATATCAGAGTTAGACGCTTAAGAAAGGACAAAGTGATGCTCCATCCTTTTCCTCAGAGAGCAGGAATTACTTTTAATGCTCTTGGGCGACATCTTTGCCTCGTCCATAGCTCTGGACTGTTGCCATTTCGCAGCGGCACGCAGAGAAGCCAGCGTGGCTTTCTACCAATTCTTTCTCCACCATTAGGCACAGCTCTGTACAGATGTAGGCAGTTGTCGCCCCTGCAGCTGCTGGCCACTCTCTCCCAGTTGGTGTCTGTCAGTAGCATATGCCTCCCAAAGGAGATTGGCTTTGATTGGGCATCTCACACACCCCTGAAGGTGGCAGTGAATCGATGGGCCAAGGCATGCTGCCGTCTAAGCGCTGGACTGGCACATCCAGAAAAACACGACTGTCAAGAACCGGGCATTGGGCCCTGGAGTATCCAGGCCAAAGGCGAGTCTTGAGTTTTCTCACTTTCCCATGACTGGCCTGTAAATGGGACTGTCAGCGGGTCAGCGGCACCTGTCTTGTGATGATACAGCGGTGAAATGAACACTCGAGGAACCACTGCTGAAGGAAGATACTAGAAAAAGTTGGCAGGGCAAGAGCTGCCCCCTAAGCTGCTAGCCTCATTCAGGGGTGACAGGAAGCAGGTCTACACCCCAAATTACGTATTTTTGCTTTCCCTGCTTAAGTCAGTATGATTGGTTTTCTTTTCAGTATGTGTACTCAGTGCACGTAAGTTAAAGGAAAAAGAAATTCAGGCAGCTGTCACACCACACAGCTTAGTTGGAGGAGGAGGGAGGGCCTCGTAAAGTGCTTGCCGTGCAACTATGAGTACCTGAGTTTGACGCCCAGCACCTATGTGGAAGTGGGGTCCCGTGGTGTATGCCTGGAATCCTGGGGAGGAGACAGGCAGATCCCAGGGTCTCACTGACCACCCAGTCTCCCTGAATCAGCAAGTCCCAAGTGCAGTGAGATGGGGCCGGAAGCAACTGAGGAAAATACCCGGTGTCGACCTCTGGCCTCCACATGTATGTGCAGCCTACTGTCCCCTACACATACTACTAGAACGACTAAGAACACACTTGGTTCACGTTTTCTCCTTTTAAGCATGCGGCAGATCTGACGCTCGCCTGCTCATCAGCCCCAAGCACAGCAGAGTCTGGGCCAGCTGGGTTTCTGCTTTTCTGGCAGCGTGCGAGTGGCAGGAGTGTGTTTCATCTCAGAAACTCAGCTCGCAGCGCTCTGGGGAAGAGCTCTTCGCAGGCGTGATTGAGAAGGGATCCTGAGATGGGCACAGCATCTTAGACAGTTACAGCGAGCCCCAGATACCTTGATGAGCGTCCTTGTAAGAGACAATTAACCTCTCAGGAGGAGCCACCCACAGCAGAGAGAAGGAACGCATTCTCTCCCCACAGTCTCCGGAAGTAATGGTGTCCAGCCAAACCTCGATGTAGGCTCCAGGGGGGCTGATTTAGAATCTACGGCTTCCCAAAGCATGAGAGAATAGATTTCTGTTGTTTCAAGGCACCAGACTTGCAGTAGCTGATTCTGGTGACCCCAGAACCCCCCCCCCCCGGGGAACATTAAGGAATTAAAACGTGAAAACTCTGATTGAGAAGTAGTTGGTGCTTACATAGTAGCATCCTTTGGATGCCGATTACAAAGATGATTAACAGGGTCAGCTTTTTCTGGAAGATTTAGTGTCACAGAGTGGACATAGCAACTCAGAACTAGAAGGTTCCATTCCGAGCCTGCTTCTTGACTTTCCCAAAGCTCTTAACGTGTGACTCAAGAGAAGCTAGTTCCTTAGACTTCTCCGGCAACTTGGGTCTGTCATCCTAAAAGCTAAAAATCCCAGAGAAGCACGTTTCGTGTCTGGATCCATCCTGTCTTTCCAACCAGGATGGAGTGGGTGTGTCTCCAGCTTGTACGCACTGACCCTCGTGATTTTAAAGAACCGAGCCACGGCTCCCTAGCCCACATCAGGGGCCTACACTTGGGAGGGGTTAATGGTCTCCATTAGAGAAACCGAGGCAAAAACAGGAAATAAGGACTAATTTTCATTCCTCTTGGGATGGCTTAAAACAGGCATTGTGATTCTAGAGAGAAGAAATGCAAATGATTCACAGATTGAGTTTGGCTGGCAAATAAATAGACCTGCTTGTTCGCAGCGACCGGTTCTGCTTTCATTTGGTGAGAGACGGAGGGAGGTTATAAGATTAAAAGGTGCAACAGTCCACGCTTAGAGCAAATGGTAAATGTTAGCGTGGTTTTGTTTTCGATCCTCAGTTTGGGAGGTTTTGGTTTGGGGAAACGGGGTCTCAGGTAGCTCAGGTTATCTTTGAACTTGCTATGTGACTGAGTAACCAAGGTTGGTTTTAAACTCCACATCCTCACTTCCACCTCCCAAGGGTGGGGATTGCACGCCTGAGCCACCACATTTGGCACAACGTTATGTTATATGTAATTTGTCAGATTATTTAATATTAATGTAACATTACAATGCCGACCAGATCAAAGCTGTTGTGTTACTTTTCTTTCTGCTGCTATATTAGTCATATACAACTTAAGGGAGCGAGGGAAAGTTATTTGGCTTACAGTTCCGGAGGGGAGATAAGGTCCACTGTGGCAGAAAAGGCATGGCAGGGTGGGCAACGGGTGCTGGAGGAAGCCCACTCAGGCGACAGGATCCTCGTGGAGTCACAAAGAACAACAGCCGACTGGGAGGCAGCAGGGATGGGCCACTAAACATCAAGATCCCGGGCCTTGACCTGCCTTCCTCCGGCAGGGCTCTTCCTCTTACAGGTGTCACAAAGCTTCCCAAACATTAACGTCAGCTGAGGATGAGAACGTGTGAGACTATGAGGAGCAGCTCACATTCAAACCATGACAAGACAGTTATATTTTTTTCTTTGAGTATCATTTGCTTTTTCAGAAACTGTAATCTGGGTTGCCCTAATAATTCCTGCGTCAGGATTATTTATTTAATTTTAATTTTATTTTTTTTAAATTTTGTTGAGAGAGAGAGAGTCCATGCACGCGTACAATACTGAGTGGGGGTGCACACCACCGCCCTATGCGGAAGCCAGGAGACAACTTTATGGAGTCGGTTCTCTCCTTCTACCTTTACATGGGCTCCAAGTATCGAACTCAGATCGTCAGAACTGCACAGCAAGCATCGTTACCCACTGAGTCATCTCACCAACCCCTTATTTCTTGATTATTGTCTGGTTAGGCACAGGTGTCTACTTGACAGTTGAGGGTTTGCGCTCTGGGCACATTTGTAGAGAATTAGTGGTTGAGTTAAGCCCAGAGCAAACCTGCAGGAGATTGTCTAGCTGATGGGGAAGGCTCAGTCCATAGCAGGTGGGATTAGGCTCTGGAATAAAATACAGAGAGCTGGTTGAGAGAGTTGGCGTCCTTGTGTACACTTGGCCAGACATGCTGGTCTGGCAAGTAAGGATCGTCCCTCTCTCAGCCGTTATGTAGAGATGGTGTGGCCAGTTCCCTTGGCCCTGGTGTTGGTGCGTGCTCTCCCGTCAAGCTGGACTGAGAGCTGTAACTGGACAATCATAAGAGAAAATAACCCCTTGTTCCCTTAAGCCATTTGATGGTGATTTATCAGCAACCAGGCACGCAAACTGCAACATTTATCTACTTTGTGTAGTGTATGTTAGACTTCAAGTGAGCATCCAGCGCCATACATGCCCACAGGGCCCATGGCGGTAACCGGCGTCGGGGAGCAGAGGTGGTTTGGTGTGACATGTCCGGTGTCCGAGTCACGTTGCATTTCTGTTTCTCCTTGTCGAGCCTCAGGAACCGCCCCGGCTCCCCTATTCCCACATTTTCTCAGTAGGGCCCAGCCTCCTGCTGAGTCAGCAGGTCAGAGGGTGCCCTCCGGGGATGCGGTGCATGCCCTTTTCCGCATGTGTGTGTTTTCCCTCCTGCATGCATGCCTGTGGTGGATTTGAAGGGATGGGGCAGGGATGTGTGTTCACTGAGGAGAAGGATTTGAATTCTGCGCATCTCTTTCATTCTGGTCCTTCCTGCATGAAGCAAGGCCTGGCTTGCCTCCTGAGGCCTGAACTTCCGGTCTAAACTAGACTACAAGGCGGATCCTTGAGTTTGCCTCCAGAGGCCCCCTGAGTGCCGAGTGTGTACGGTCACAATCCCAACGTGCTTCCCACTGCCTAGACTGGGAAGGCCTGCTGACTGGGCTTCTTCTTAGACTTGCAAATGCGTTTTATTTGTGCTACGAGGGCATGGTCAGGGGAAATGTGGTACTTTGAACTCCATGTGGGAGAGGGGTACTTTGTTAGAGTGCCAAGGGCAGGCGTCAGAAGCAAGCCAGCACTGTACCCCAACCTCACCCTAGGGTGTGGGGCCGCCCAGCCCAAAGCTACTGGGTAGCTCCTCTTTATTTTTCTGATGTCCAGTATATTGAGCGAAATGTGCATTTGAAGGCACGCCCTGTCAGCTGGCTCTTGCCCTGATTTCTGGTACGTTCTCTCTCTTGGCATATACACTGTGTTGAATAAAATTATACCGCATGCATGAACCTCTCTAAGGAGTCACAGCTGTAGCTGTAGCTCCTGGGCAGGGCTGGGGTGTTGAGCTTCCAGTAGGCCAAACACCACACGTACTGGCTTTTTATGTATCAGCTAAGCCTCTAGCAGCCCCTCTCAGTTTCTTAGGGGAAACCCAGAATTTTAAGTAATTGGCCCCAGACCTCCAACAAGTAAATTAGAGCCGTATGGGAGGTAGAGGCCCGTCTAGGCTACGGAAGAAGACCTTATCTCAATCAAAGGTATATACATAAATAGGACCCTAGAATTTAAGCCGGGTGGTGACGGTGCCTACGCGAGTCTGTCCCATAGACCCAGACAAACTAAGAAAACAAGGAATCGGACTGAAATAAAAACAAGCTGACCCTCCTCCTCTTTAGTGCTTGTGAGAACGCTCCTGTTGTGTAGAAACCATGGGACGTTTTAAAGAAAGGACAAAGGAGCTCCGGAGTCCAGGTGGGAGAGCCGGACGGTGGAGCCTTCTGGTTTCATGGCCTTGGGTGTGCCAACACCCCGTCTGTGAGAACCCCACCTCTTCAAACTGCCCCCACTGGGGCCTAGGATTCCGATGTAGGACTTGGGGAGGAACGTAGACATCGGTCCGTCCCTGCACCCTAAGACACGTGAAACCCATCACTGTTTTATGGGTTTTGACAGCTACATCAAACAAGCCAGTCAAATGTGGAGCTTGCCTATTCTAGAAAGTTCTTCCATGTCCCTTCCTTCCCAGGCAGGCCTGATCCCTTCCATATGTTTGCCCACTGGATCTCCGCACTTCTGAAGACAACGGCAGGAGAATACAGAGGAGCTCGTGGATGGTGGGGCCCGCACTAGGTCCCCTCTTAGCATTTGGTGCTCCACGTGTCCCACGCCCCTTTCCCTCGTCCCAGTCTTGATTGCTGCTGTGGCTTGTGACGGAGGATTTAAAATAGATTTGCTCATAAACAGAGCAATCCAGCATGATTCCCGATGTCACCCTTGGGCCGCCATAGGCACGCATACACTCCACTTCTTCGGTATACACACACACATGTATGTGCGTGCACACACACATGCATACATGCAAAAAAACTTTTCTCCATACATCAAGGAAATACTCACAAGGCCTGGCCCTAGAGTTTGTGCTGTCAGACTCAACAGTCTATGTGATTTTAGGAGTAGCTGAGCGTGGACCCCAGAGGACATGATTCGAAGTCAATTTCATTTCCCTCCCGGTAAACACCACTCTCGCGCATTTAGAAATGACAGGAGCTGCGTTCAGGCAGTTTACCGCGACAGCTCTTGTGTGTAGCATGAAAAACGCTTCTCAGTCTCACCCACACCCCTCCCTGTGGCAGACACGAGCCACAAATGCAGTTACTCACTTGTTGAGCAAAGCGAGTCCCCGATTCCATGCACACCTCACACACTCCTGTTAGCGTACAAATCCTAATTGGTTTTCACATCTTCTTCCCATAAGAGGATACGAGAGTTACGACGCTTGTTTGATACTGAACTCAGAATTCGGGCTGAACCAGTGACTTGACTCTGCAGAAAGTGGAGTCTTACAGGTCCCCAAAGCATTGCGCCAGCTTGTGTGCAGTTCATGTAGAATCTATAATTAGCCAGCTAATCAAGAATTTCAGCTACCGGAGTATCAGAGGCAGCCTTCTCGTTCTGGCATGTTCTCTCTTGCAAAAGATTTTTATTGTTCTGCGGACCCTCAGAACTAAGTTTCAAGATGAAACCTTCGCTGAGTGTAGCTGATAAGTGAATTCAACTCCCAAAGCATTATCAGTAGAGACGGAGGTCAGAGCGCAGGCTTTAGAACGGACCATACCTGGTACAGATCAGAGCTGAGGCATTTGTGCACTGGGGGCCCCCGAGCAGGCTACTGACCACCCCGATTCCTAGTTGCCTCAGTCTGGGCAGTGGAGCTAAAAATGGTGGCGGATCACATTCACTTGTTTCATGGATCGAATGAAAGTGCATGTGGGGAGACCCCACAAAGTGTGGCTTGAGCGGCCACATATGTAGCAGCACTTTCAAGACAGCCTTAGAGTCGGAGGTGATTCTGCAACCAGAGGAGGCCCATCTGGGGTCCGATGACTTGAGTCTCAGGCAGAAAGGCATCTCCGCACACCGCCACCAGAGCCGGGGTGGAATCCAGAGCCAGGCAAGCTCTCTACTGTTGAGTTACATCCCTATCCTTCGCTTTCTGAGCCAGGATCTAACTACGTAGCCCAGGCAGATCTTGAATTCATAATCCTCTTGCCGAGTGTGGGATTACGGGTATGTATGCTCAGCTCTGAAAGGTACTGTAACAAACTCCCTCTGATTCAGTTAGGGTATCCTGTGGGGCCCATGGGATGATGGTGGACCTCACAGTGACCAGGACTCTCCCCACCAGTTGGCGGCTCCACTTTGTGTTTTCTTCAAATGAGTTTCCTTGGACCGCTGCTCAGGTCTGAGCCCCACTCATTTAATCCAAGATCCATCATTTCAGAAAACGGAGAACAAGGCCTCCGCTAACCCAGGTGATTTTCCCAGACTCTCAGAACGTATCTCCTGACTCCCAGGCCTGTTCATTCCTAGACGCCCTCCCCTTGCACGCTAGGTGGAAACAAACAAGAGTAGAAGATGGTGTGGCATCAGCTGCTCGGTTTCACATGGACCTACCAGCCAATTTCTCCTCACCAAAAAAAAAGCCTCTTGAGGAAAAAAAAAAGTTCCGTGTGGGCGTGTCCCAGTTCGCCCAGTTCCTGTGGACGGCGGTGAGTGACAGGATTCCCCGGATCATGATCTTTACCTGGGAATCCTGTCTCTCTTCCGCCGGGGAACAGCTGCTCCGTCTAGTGACCCTGCCCCAGTACGAAGCACTGGGCACACCTCGCTGCAGGGCCAGCGTCTTGCAGACCCGATCTTGGGGTCCCCGGCGAGGGACCCCGAGCGCAGCCGAGCCCCGCCCCGCCCACCCGCGGATGTCTGCCCCGACTCCCGCCGAGGACTCATTTGCCTCCTGTCTCGCCCTGTCTCCCAGCCTCTCAACATTGCGTACAGTCACATCTACGGCTCCTTCAGGAACTTCGTGGGCCCCCCTCACTTCAAGACCATCTGCAGATTGCTGGGGTACCAGGGCATTGCGGTGGTCATGGAGGAGCTGCTGAAGATCGTCAAGAGCTTGGTAAGAGGCGGCCGCGTGCGGCTGGGGGGCGCCCACGCCAGCCTCCTCCGCAGCTGCCGCTGCCCCGCCCAGCACCCCAGGTCTCCGGCTTGGCGGTTGCTACAGGTCTCCTGGTCCATTTCTGTCTGTACAACTCTTGGCCCTACTTGTGCCTCTCCATCTAGCTCTGAACTCACGCACTGCTCCTTTTTGATGGCCTGACTTAGAGATGCCGAGTCTGACCTTATGGCTCTAATGACTACTTAGATAAAGGAAAAGAAATGAGTATATGTTCATAGAAAGGAGGTGACATGAGATTTAAGTGAGCTTTTTTTTTTCTTTTTTTTATTTATTTTATTTTTTTATTTATTCAAGTGTGTGTGTGTGTGTGTGTGTGTGTGTAGAACCAAGGGCGAATTCGGGAACCACCATGGACACCTCCACCTCCTCCTCGTTTACTCTGCCCCAGATTCACAGGTTCCGCCCTACCAGGACCGGAAACGCAGGCTGCCCCGGCTTCCACCCAGTGTCTATACGTGGGGTCTAGGATCTGAACTCAGGATCTTCTGCCTGCAAGGCAGAGGCTTAACCCCCGAACCACCTCTCCACCCCCCCTCTCTTTTTTTAGGAGAAAAAAAAAAAAACCACGGGCAGTTGTGATTAGGTGGGAGCTTTGGGAGAGGAGAGACAGCCGCTAAGCTGACTTAGCTTTCTCTATAGCATGTCAGAGTCGTGCTACTTCCTGAATGGGGAGAGTTTTCAGTCTCCCAAGACAAAGGGGGGTTCTCACTCCTTTAGGTTTCGGGGGGGGGGAACTGGACTGGCTTGGATTCATGTGACCTAGCTTGGCCTGGTTTATATGACAGAAATCAGGAGGGCACTGATAAAGGCCGCCTGTCATTCGAGGTCTACAAAGAGGAGAGATGGGAAGTGAGACTCTGTCATCAACTCTCTGCAAGAGGGAGGGGACGGCGGGAAGGGAGAAAGACTTGATTTCTGGGGGAATGGGGGGAGATGGAGACAGAGAGAGGGAGGGAAGAAGTGACAAAGAGAGGGAGGGAGAAAAGACAGCAGGAGGAGAAAATGACCTGATTTCTGGGTGAGAGAAACAGACAGAGGGAGAGAAGGAAGATACCTGGAAATGGAGGATGCCCTGATTTCTAGAGTGAGGGAAGCAGGCAGCCAAGAGGGTCTGTGACCTAATTCGCAGCTGTGTTCCATTAGCTCCTGTGAGTGTGGTAAATCTTTAACACATCTGCTGTATTTTCCACTTCTGTGCCTGTGGCAGACATCTCTAATCAGTCGCCCATGGCAGACATCTCCAATCAATCGCCAGACCCTGTCCCTTGGGGGAATTTCTGGCCGACCATTGTTACCAATACTGTATTAATTACATTCTGTGTGTGCCTCACGTATGGGGCCTTCAGCTAACTTAAACTAACAACACAGCTGAAGCAAAATACATAAAGGAGATTTCTCCCAACTACCCAAGGGACCACAGGAGGAATAAGCAGAGCCAGGTAAGAAAGAAGCAGACTCACCCGCTAACTCTGGCTACTAGGCAGCAACGATGCAAAGCTGCGGGTCGGTGGAGACGGTGATGTCAAATCCAGAGTAAAGCGGGAACGTGTGGTAATTGATTAAAGATGTCTTCCCTGGACCCAGGAGGGAGGAATGTGCTGTGAATTTTCCATGCTTTAATTAGCTAATAAGCCCCAATCTCCACAGTTCCCAGCCTTTATTTCATTTAGCTTGGATTCTATATCCATCCCCAACCTCAGAAGAAAAAAAAAAAAAAAACACACTCAGAAAAGTGCCCTATGTAAAGGCTGCAGACGGTAGAAAGAATATTCTTCCGGCATAAAGGTTAACAGGAATGTTCTCCTCCTTGAAGTGCTTCACTCACAGGTCTCGACAGAGCTCTGTGGCCCTCAGTCACCCCACAGTGGCCCCGGGGTGCACATGGGGAGCGGTGGTGGCGCAGCCCACTCAAGTCATGCTCTCCCTTGCAGCTCCAGGGTACCATCCTGCAGTACGTGAAGACGTTGATTGAGGTGATGCCCAAAATATGCCGCCTGCCACGGCACGAGTACGGCTCCCCAGGTGGGTGACAGAAGAAGGCGCCCACTCATGCTGGGAGGGGGGCTCTGGCCATCCGCTACCCCCCATGGTCTGGCTCCACCTTACTCCCCCGGGCAAGAGCGTCATCCGCCGTCAGGGGTAGTGTGTGACTCCCATGTGTGAGTCTCCAAAAGAAAGTCTACAGAGAAAGCTCTTCGTGAGCTCAGCACCTCCAGAAAACCTTCCCGTTTGCCCCCGTGGCACAGGCTGGCACCGCAGATGGTGCTGCCAAGCAACATCAGCCAACGGAGGCAGGAGACGAGTTTCATTTTGCTTGTTTTTTTGTTTGTTTGTTTTTTGAGACAGGGCTTCATGTAGCCCAGGTGGTTTTGAACTCGCTCTGCGGACGAGGAGGACCCCAACCTCCCAAGTACCCGGGATGACAGGCGTGCACATCAAGCAGGGAGTGCCTGTTCTCAACCACTCACTGTGGGGCTCAGAGAATGGGAAAAGACGGGGGCTGGGAATTAGATGCCTGCTTTTCTTTTTCTTCAAATTGAGGTGTCGTGTTTTGGGTGGGTATGATCAAGATAAGAAAAAGGCATGAATCCAAAATCTGTGGTGTCTAAACCCACACTGTCCACTTAGTAGCTGTGTGACTCTGGGCGTGTCACTTCCCCTCTCTGGACCTCTTCTGAAAACAGGGGTGATCGTTGATGGTTTTGTCACGAGTAATAAGTGAGCTATTGTGGACAGAACGCTGCCTCAGTTTCCAGCACCTACAAGTAATCTCCATTCAATCCGCCCTTATCAGGAATGCAGGTCACTTTGTGGAAGGACGGATGGGCGTGGCTACTACGTATGTGTTACGGAGTATGTCCCAGTCCCCTGAGCTTTGGCTAGCAGGGATCCTTGCAAGGAATCTACGGGTGGCCCTGCATGCAGAGGGAGATGTGCTCCCAGTGCTGGTGTCCACTAAAGGTCCCCCTCTGGATACTGGTATCCACCGACTGTCCCCCTCCGTCCCTCAGGGATCCTGGAATTCTTCCACCACCAACTGAAGGACATCATCGAGTACGCAGAGCTGAAGACAGATGTGTTCCAGAGTCTGAGAGAAGTGGGCAACGCCATCCTGTTCTGCCTGCTCATAGAGCAAGCCCTGGTGAGTGCTGTGCCCGCGGGCACCAAGGGGTCTCCAGGCTGCACGCGCACACGCTCGCGCACACGCACACATGCATGCGCTCAGAGGCTGGGGCTGCAGCGTAGTTAGTTGTGTGTGCTCTTACCCCTGAGGGTCGGAAGGATCACGTGGCTCTGGATTCAACCAGACCTGGGTTCCAGCCCTGGCCACACCCCTCACTCGCTGGACTCAGACCTCAATGCAGGCAGCCAGGCCTGGCCCACTCCTTTGTAAAGCACTATGGGACGGGAAGTAGGGGAGCAGCAGCAGCTGGTCTCCACCTGGGGCCTGTATGTGTTAAGTAGGTTCACACCCTGGTGAGCGCGGAAAGCCGAAAACTATCAAACTATCAGCACAGGCATGGAAGAGCCGAAAGACTATTCTGTCCAGCAGACAGGAGCGCGGAGTCATTCACAAAGCAGAGGATGTCCCAAGCAGAGGAAGCCTGGGGGCTTCATTCAGGGGCCTGTTCTGAGCTCGCCCAGTTCAGTAGTAACCTTCCTGAGCAAGCTCATTTTAAGGTCGTCGCTTAAAAATTGGTGCTGGGGAGATGGCTCAGGAGTTAAACCTCTGCCTTGCAAGCACAAGGACCTGAGTTCAGATCCCAGATCCCACGTAAAAATGCCGGGCAGATTCGGCCGGGGCCTGCAAATTGGAAAGCCCCAGAACAAAGCAATAAGGAGGTAGAACAATCCAAGATGATTCCCAGCGGCACTCCTTGACAGATACACACACTCACGTGTACTCTTGTACACACAACCACAAAAAAGAGACATTTGGGGCTGGAGAGGTGGCTCAGGGGCTAAGCCTCCGCCTTGCAGGCGGAAGGTCCCGAGTTCGGATCCTAGACCCCACGTATAGACGCCAGGTGGAAGCGGGGGCGGCCTGCGCTTCTGGTCCTGGTAGGGCGGAGCCTGTGAATCCCGGGGCAGAAGGAGGTGGAGGCGTCCCTGGTGGTTCGCGAATTCGTCCGTGGTTCTACACACACACAGACACACACACGCACACACACAGACACGCGCGCGCGCACATACACACGCACATGCGCACAGTTGAATGAATAATAATAATAATAAAAAAAATAAAAAAATAAAAAAGAGACATTTGTGGGTATGCTTAGTTCCAAATCGTGGCACTCTGCGTGTGTGTAAAGTAATGGACAGAAATGTTTCTGGGCATGCTCAGCTTGTACCATAAAGTATTGGCTGTGGGAAAAAAATCTTTGAAGGCGCATGAACACAGGATTCTGTGGCGGAAGGTACTTGCCTTGTTTAGTGGCCAACATATTGACCTAGAAATGATGCATTTACAATGCTAGTAGTACCACGAGGGGCTAGTGTGGGGTCCAGTGGGAATAATAGACAGAACCCAGTGTGGCGTGAAGACAGGGGGGGGGCTTCTCTGTGGAGTGATCAGGAGAATGTTCTGGAATTTCCCTGGGGAAGCTGTTCTGTGGTATCTTCAGAGACAAAGATACCATCCTGCCTCAGGTCTGAAGGCTGCCGAGAGATCACTTGTGCAAAGTGCATCCAGCAGGCGCCAAGTAATGGGAGGACTCAGAGCCCTGAAGCCGGCCTCCTACGGAGCCGTCCCTGGCGTTCCCAGCCCTACTGCGTGAATGATGACGCTGCGCCGTCCTCCCCCCACGTGCTCCCTGCGTGGTGAGCTCCATCTTCAGAGTGTGCAGGGGTGTCTGGGTGGCCGAGCGGGGCGTGGCCGCGCATAGCGCATGCGCAGGTGGAGGTCAGAGGGCTTTTTTTGGATTTTCTTTCCTTGCACTGCATGGACTTCCGGGAATTGAACCGGGTCTGGTCCATGAGCCGCTGCCAGAAGCTGTTGGGTGGTTTGGGAGCCAGAGAGGGAGGGTCTGACTTTGTCATAGACGCCACTGGTCCTGGGACGTGAGGGGCGACGAAGAGGCGGCTGGACAGAGTGAAGCCCAGAGATCGCCAAGCAGATAGTAGGTCCAGAAAGGAGAGGAGCGAGGGAAGGAAGACCTGGCTGAGCAGAAAAAAGAGAGGAAGGAAGCAGCGGCCAGATGGTGACTGCAGGACCCCAGGAGAGCCGGGGTGCCGTGCCTCCTGTCCTCCTTGGACTTGGGGGTCTCCACGGCTGGAGCAGCTGCCTCCCACCCTCCCTGTTGGAGGCTCAGAGATGATTCTGTGGCTTCTCCTCTCTGAGGAGTAATTGTTCCTCTGTCGGCCTCTAAATGGGCCCTGGAGGCGGCTAATGGCTCCTCTTCCTGATAACAGGTTCTTAACTCAGTTCAGTGGGCCTGGGTTGCTATAGCAACACAGCCTTCCAAAGTCACAGGGATAAGTAGGAAGAACTGCTCAGGGCCACCGAAAGCATCAAGAGAAAGTGGAGGAGGGGAAGGTAGGCATGTGAACCCCGCCTCTCAGGAAAGGCTGAGCTGGGAGCCTGCATGTAGGCGGGGAGAGACTGTGGTGGGGAGCACGCCCCTACCCCCAAATCTGGATGACCCATGGAGTATGTCACTGGGGATCAAAACTCTCCTAGCTGAGAGGCCCACCCCACCCCACTCCACCCCACCGCATACAGGCTCCAGCCTCTCTGTTCACATGTAAAGAGAAGAACAATTCTCCTGAGGTCACACAACATAGGACAGAACTCAAGTACAGGTATCAATGCCCACTCCAGGCCTGGGTGGCCGAGCGGGGCGTGGCCGTGCATAGCGCATGCACAGGTGGAGGTCAGAGGGCTTTTTTTGGATTTTCTTTCCTTGCACTGCATGGACTTCTGGGAATTGAACTCAAGTCACCAAGTTTGTGAGCAGGCACCGTTGCTGCTGTCTCACTGGCCCTAAGGGGTGTGTGTATGTGTGTGTATCAGAGGGCACTATGTGTCCCTGTGGAGGACCACTGGTGATTTCCGGCATCATCCAGGATTGCTTCTACCTGCTTCTTGCTTCACTCTGGGATTTCCCGGGCTCTGCCCACCAGGGCCAGAAGTGCAGCCGCCACCGTTCCCACCTGGTGTTTTTTAATGTGCAACCTGGGATCCGAACTCAGGACTTTTTGCTTGCCAGACAGACGCTTAACCCTTGAGCCATCTCTCCAGTCCAGTGTCTCACGTTTTTTAGAGAAAACTATCTTGTGTTTCTTCTATCACTTCCTAACCTGCTACAAGTAGCCAAGTTAGGTGGGTTTTTTTCCTACCCCCTTTGGCTGATTGTGTGTTATGCGCACATATCCCAGAAGGCCTTGTTTGCACTAAGGAGCTATGAGAGGGAGACAACCCTCCTATCTGCCTCTGTGCCCGTGGCTTGTAGGTAAGTGACGCCGGTCAGTCATTGAGCATCACTCCTGCCATCTCTGAACCCTGACTCATTGCTTCAAACTGGACAGAGCCGGTACAGGCCTGACCCAACCAAGGACTGGTTGCTCAGCCTCAGCAAGGCTGGCCCCATCAATAGGCCTTTGCATGTGGGCGTGTCCTTTGCATGTGGGCGTGTCCTTTGCATGTGGGCGTGTCCTTTGCCTCACCGGATGTTGAGCTGTAGTTCTGGACTCTGACCACGAGAGGGCAGTAGTGTCCCCCTAAGCTGGAACCACAAGGGCTCAGCTATTGCGTGGAGTATAAAAACTGTTCCCGTTGAAGTCACTGATCTGGGGTGACTTCACTTTTTGCACACGGAGAAACTACGCGTCGCCAGGCAACTTTACACATGGGTCGTGTCGATTTCACTCTCAGCAATACAGGGGAATTTTTGTTTCCTTGCATCCTGAACAGGCGAATCTATCTTGTCCTTAGTCATAGTCATTTTAGGGGGTATTTCTCCCCACGGGGCGCCCAGACTCTCCCTGATGGTACAGTTCACTGTGTGACGCTCAGCTATCAGCATGGAGAACTGGTCTCCCCCCCTCCCCGGCAAGATCCGAGTTTGTAGCTGTTGGCTTACAAAATAAGCACCTTGGCCCTATTCATTTACATGTTAGGTTTGATCAAAACGAAGGTGTTAGCCAGGGAGTTTGCTTAGATTGGTGCTGATGAGACATTTTGATCAAAAAAAGACAACAGAGACCCCGGGGATGGTCCAGGGGTTAAAAGCTCAAATCCCACGTTAAAAGACCCTGTGTGTTTGGCAATGGCCTGTTATTCTGGTGTGGAAGGCGGGGCCTGGGAAGCCCCAGAGCAAAGCTGTAAGATGTAAAGAGCAATCCAGGATGATTCGCCATGTCCCGGTGTCACTCGTGGGCCTCCACAGACACGCACGCTCAAGTGCTGGCTTATACACATGTTCACAGTCATATGTACACAGACCCACATACAAACACACATATGCATACACACACACACACACAACACACACGTGGAAAAAAAGCTTGGTTCCCCTGCATAAGACTGAAACCAGCAGGCTGCAAGCGACCCGCCTACAGGTTCAACCCTTAGCATCGCAGCCTGACATCACATCACCCTCTGCAAAGTCCATACCAGTCAAGATTCTGATCTAAACTGGTCGTTCTGTTTTCCGCCTGACAATCGGGGTGATGGGGGGCGGAGTGGAGCTGAGGCACACAACCACAGCATTATGCAAGGGAGACCCGAGTGGACGGAAGAAGGCACATGCCTGCGGCCCCTGCAGGGGGGGGGGTGCAATGCTGGGATGGGACCCCGGCTGCAGGCCGTCAGAGCCCACTCAGGACAGCTGCGGCATGTCTCAGGCGGGCTCTCCTCAGGCGCCTGGAGTAAGTGCCGAAGTCTGGGGTTTCTTTGCAGAGAGCGTGGGGAGGAGCCTAGGGTCTGGCACGTTCCACAGGCCCTGTAGGAAACACTAGCAATGCGTGCCTCCATATAAGGGAAGGTTTGAGCTCCCTGACTATGCCCAGCCCCAAGCCCCCCTCAGGTCAGAAAGCCAGAGCCCAGATGCTGTGGGGGCCTCAGTCTCCAGTCTCTGCGAGTTCTTGACAAAGTCAGAAACCTAATATGTCAGTGGAATTGGTCTTTCTGTTGTCTCAAGATTTAGAGCTAAACGTTAATTAAGAAAATATTCTTTTAAGATTGGCTTATTGATTCCCTCTAGTCAGTCAGCCAAAAAATGGAAGTTTTTGTTTGTTTGTTTGTTTGTTTTGTTTTTAACCAAGAAGTGGGGCTTAATGCTGTTCTCCATTAATCTGACGTGCTTAGGATCCTACTGAATCTTTTTTTTTAAATCTTAATGTACACCAAATTTTTATGGTTTTAGTCAAGAGAAATCAGATCCTCTGAGGTTGAAGAGATGGCTCAAGGGTAAAAACGCTTGCTGCGCAGGAAGGGAGCTTAAGTTCAAATCCCTGGAATTCACGTAAAAGCGCTGCACCAGAGCCTGTAATCACAGCCCTCCTGTGGGGAGATGGGAGGTGAAGGCAGAACAGCAAAAAGATCCTGCGTCCAACAAGATGAAGGCAGGGACCATCAGAGGAGGTTGTCCTCTGACCTAAACACACATACATGCACACACACACGTGCACGCGCGCACACACACGTACACAATGTGGTACGCGCTTACCCACACTCACCCAGATGGAGAAAAATCCTCAACCCCCTAACTTAAGTGAGTTGGGAACATGCCAGGTTTGGGGATTTGATGGAAATCCTCCTGGCCTATCAATTTCAAATTCGTGTAGCCCAGAAAGAGAATGTTAAGACTCAAAGACAGGTGCAAAAATAACATAGAGCCTATGAAAATTTTTCACGTTGGCTCCTTACCTCAAATTACTTTGCAATCTTCACTCCAAAAGCGTGTTCACTTTCCCTTGCTCCGATGACAAGAACAAGTTTACAGCAGGCCTGGGTTCTTATCAGTCACCTTCTCTCGTGGTCACGAAACATCAGTGGTTGTCATTTTGTAAGAATAGTAAGCACTCACGTGACACTCGATCTGTGGACAGGATACTAAATAGCAATTTTCACTTATTGCTCTGCCAAAAGAGGCTACTGGGCAGAATCACACTGCGGTTCCCACACGAGGTACTTGTTGAAACATCGTTTTTATCTTCCAGAATCGGGGAGCTTGCTACATGTGTAAGCCAGGCTGGCCTGGAAGCCCCTTACACTAGAACACTGCTACACAGAATGGCCGCCACTCCCGGCTGACCGCTTCTGTCTGTGAAGCAGCTGTGTAATCTTCATGCTTTAGAAAGTACATCATGAGCGCAGGAAGCTGGCTCAACTCAGTTCAGATCCCCAGAACCCACGCACAGCCGGACCGTGTAGTGTGCATAACCCAGCATTCCTATAGCAAGATGGGAGGTCACCCGTGACTGAATCCTGAAACTGTCCCCTGACCTCCACTCAACATGCCGTGGTACGTGGGGGCCCTTCATAAACACAAAGATCAAAAAATACTCATAGTTTGAAAGTAGCTATAAAAGGACTGGAGAGATGGCTCAGGAGTTAAGACTCTGCCTCCCAAGCAGAAGGTCCTGAGTTCAGATCCCAGGTTCCACGTAAAAACACCAGGTGGATACTGAGGCAGCCTGTACTACCAGTCCTGGTGGGCAGAGCCTGGGAAATCCCAGAGAGAAGCAAGAAGGAGGTAGAAACAATCCAGGATGATTCCCACAGGGACACACAGTGCCCTCTGATACACACACACACACACACACACACACACACACACACGCAAAAAATAAATAAATAAATAAATTTTAAAAAAGGGCCAAGAGAGGGCTTGGGGTTTAAAGATTTTTTTTTTCCTGAAAGCAAATGGACCTGAGTTCAGATCCCACATAAAAAATGCCAGGTGGAGGTGGTAGCAGCCTATAATTATGGCCCTGGAAGGAGGATTCAGGGATACCCCAGAGCAAAGCAAAAAGGAGGTAGAAGAATCCAAAATGATTCCCAAAGTCACCGTTAAGCTTCCATAGGCACATACAGTGCCCTCTTCTACATACATACTTGCACCTTCCAAAAATTTTTTTAAACAAATGAGAAGGCCTTAGTACCAATTATATATTGCACGACAACACTAAGGGGGTTTTAATTTCAGTTGGCCTCAGTATTCATTGTGGAGCATAATTGCGTGGGTGGGCGGCCTTGCTTTTAGGAACTTCATGCTTAGATATTTAAGGTCGAAGAGACTCTGTCTTCAACATTCCTTGAAATGACTCAGTAAAACAGACACAGGGACATGCTGAGGGGGACTCTCAGTGGGAGGTCTAAGAATGAGATCAGTCGTGTTGTAGAACGAGAGGTTTTCACAATGCCAGGTCGAAGGAAGGGGAAAGCCTTACTGAGGGGCCAGAATGGTAAGAAAAGAGGTCAAGTCACAGCCCCAGAGGGGGAAGGAAAGTCTGAGAGCGTCCGTTGCTTCAGTGCATGGAGAGAGAGTTGCTCTCAGTAACGCGCTGTGCAGCTCATTTCAGCCTCGTGTTTTCAGAATTCACTAAGGCTTCTGCTCGCGCTGAACGCTGATACTGACCGTCTGACTGATACAGCACCAGCCAAGACCAGTTCCCGATCAGAGAAAGCCAGAGAAGGTGGCCAGTCCAGATTAGAGATGGGCCGCTTAGGGACTGTGGGTGCCCTGGGGGTCAGCCTGTAGGCCTCCTCGTCCCATTGGTCGCCGCCAGAGGGGCCTGCCTCCTATTTCAGCGCCGCTGAGAGAGGAAAGTAGTGGTTCTTGTGGTGCTCAGAGATCCGGCCTAGCTTCTCAGAGGGCGCTGCCTTTCCACGCTAGAGCCCAGGGAGGAGCATGCCAAGGAGAGGGACAGGTCAGTGGTTCCTGAGCTGGATGGGGTGACGCATGCCTGGAACCCCAACACTGGTGGACACAGCAGGACCAGATGTCCAAGGTCATTCTCTGCTTAAAAAAAAAAAAAAAAAAACAGGGCAGGGGGAGGGGGAGGAGAGCAAGCAGGCTGGTTCAGTGGGTCCAAGTGGCTGCTATGCAACCCTGATGACTTCAGTTCAATCCCTCGGGTCAACGTGACAAAGACCCAGATACAGCGGCTGGGACCCGTCATGCCAGCACAGCAAGGTGCGAGGCAGAGACAGGCACACCGGCCGGCAGCTCACAGAGAAGCAAGAGATTCTCTGCTATAGAAATAAGATATGGCGGCGAGCCAACTCCAAAGTAGTTGTTGTCTGACCTCCACCCAGGATGCATGCGTGCCTTACGCACACACCTGTGCACACGGAGCAAGAGAAGAATAAATCACTAAAGAAGAGGGAGTTTGGCTGCAAATAACACAAGCGATTTCTCCATGAGGCAGAAGACTCTTGTCTACAGTTAATATCAGCTCGTGTTACTCTGGCTGACAGATGCGACGGAGTTTCTGGTTGTACATACAATTCAAACTCTGAGTTTGACAAGGTGTAGAATCCTCAGCCGAGCTGCTCCGGCACCTTGACTCTTAGCGCCACCCCGCCCTCGCAGCACAGTCACATGACTGTGCAGGTGTGACAGTTAGCTTGCAGGTCTCAACTTCACAATTGAAGGCTGATCTCTGGAAGCATCTGTGAAGAAATGGTAGCTAAGGCAAGACTCCAGGGTATTTTTCTAATTGATGAAGGGTGGGACCATCCCTAGGCAGGTTTGTAAGGTGGAGAGGGACAGGTCAGTGGTTTGGCATTCTTCAACGCGCAGTCTGGCAAGTGAGGTTTGGTCCTCTCTCAGCAATCCCAGTGGCCTCGGTGTGGTCAATTCCCTCGGCTCTTGGCCTTGATAAGAACTTTCATGCCAAGCTGGACTATAAATTGTGACTGAGAATCATAAGAAAGAATAAAACCCTTTGCTCCCCTAAGCTATTTGGTCGTGAATTTATCAGCCTCGTGCAGACAAACTACAACAGGAAGTGAAGGTGTGAGGCGTGTGCCGATCTCATTCAGATCCTCTTTCTGCGCTAACGCTAGCCCTCCACTAGCTTGCGGTTTTAATCTGTGACCAGCACGTGGTCACCAGCACCACGACCCCCAAGCATCTCTTCTGTGACCCTGCAGTGCCTAAGACTGTCAGTAATTCATTCTTAGTGCGAAAGGTCGTTCCAATCTTCAGCGACCACACTAACACACAAACACTGCCATGACCTCCGTGCCTATCCCGATGTAGCGTTTAAAGAATTCCCAGAGCTGGCAAGATGACGCAGACGGTAAACACCTGAGTTTGATCCCAACAACTCGCATGAAAGTGGAAGGAGAACCAGCCCCCCCGAAAATTGCCCTCCAACCTCCACATACGCATGTGCGCCCTCCCCCATATATTAAATAAAATTTAAAAAAATAGTTTTCTGTACAGGGCTCCATGGGTAAAGCACTTGTGACGCTAACTTGAGTACCTGAGTTCAAATCCCAAGAATCCAGCTAAAAGCTGGTTTCGCCTCTCTCTATCCCTGACAGGAGCGACTAGCAATGTGGGGGTACCAGGCATCATGCTTCCTCTAAGAAACTTCTCAGTCACTGTTTGCTAGACATCGAGTCCCTACCCCACCCCTGGTTCTCTGCCAAAAGCCCATAGCGTGACAGCACAGTTCATTCCGCAGTTGGCTTAGCAGGAATCCTGGGTGAACGAGACCAAGGATCAGTTTTCGTGGTTTGAAAAGAAAAGGCACCGGGGCTGGAGAGGTGGCTTAGGAGTTAAGCCTCTGCCTTGCAGGCGGAAGATCCCGAGTTCGGATCCTAGACCCCACATATAGACGCCTGGCGGAAGTGGGGGCAGCCTGCGCTTCTGGTTCTGGTGGGTGGAGCCTGTGAATCCCTGGGCAGAGTAAAAGAAGAGGAGGAGGCGGTCCATGGTGGTGCCCAAATTCACCTGTGGTTCTACACACACACAATACCTACACACATGCACACACACACAATTGAATAAATAGTAATAAAAAAATAAAAAAGGAAAGACAAGTTACCGTCGCAGTTTGCCTGAAACTTGCTAAATTCACAAGACACTGTTTATGGGGGAAAAGGGGCCTTTATTTTGATTTATGATGGTCTGGTTACAATTCTTAATCCAGCTTGGCAGGAGAGCTCATTCCAACACCAGGAGGTGATGGAAATAGCCACACCATACCTATAGGAATTGCCAAGAGAAGAGCAAGCCTCAGCTTGCTAGACGACTTGTCTGTCCAATATGCTGACAACTCAACTTCCCAAATCAGCCTCCTCCATCTTTCCACCCGCCCAGGGAAAAGTTTCACCATGGGCTGATCTTCCCCCATCTGTTAAATTTCCCGCATGTTCGCTTAAGGGGTTGCCTTGGCTATCAGTTCTTAACAGAGGTGCCAAAAGTTCAGCCTGCAATTACCTATTACAGTTCGTGCTATGAGACGTTCTTGGGAAGCTCCTAGGAGGCAAAACTTCAACAGAGCTTTTCAAGACAGTACCTTTGGCTAGAGTACTTTGTTGAGCTTTGAGAAAGAAGATGTCAGGAGGTTTACAGGGAACATCGAAGTACCTTGGCAGCCACGAATGCTATAGAAAGAGTTGTCTGCAAGGATGTCACTTATACCATTGTAGACAGAGGCCACTCCTGGGGATAGAAGAAGCAGTCATTTCTACTTGGCTAGAAAGTCTTTCACATGCATGTGTGGTTATATACGGGACAGTGGGTGCTGGAGGGAGGTGGCCCTGGGTGTCAGTATCGGTCTTGCTGCCTCACAGCTCTGTGGACCTTGATAGGAATCCGCATGTCACCAAGCGCTTTGATATCTTCAGTCACAGGATAGGGACAGTAAGACCTACTTCCCGGGGAGGTTTGAACCCACAGGGGCACCGGGATGGTTAGGCCCAGCTCACAAGGATGTCCAAAGTCAAGGGAACCGCTGGGCCAGTGTCTCGGCTTCCAGAGAGTTCCTGTGGACTCTCCATTCTAGGCAATGACCCTTAGAAATCATTTATCCAGCCACTCTGTTACATGGCACAGTCATTCTTAATCACACGCGACAGCAAAGCAGACAGGCTTCTGATGAAAAATGTGCTTCCGTAACTCTTCTGCTCTCTCCCCCCAAGTCCTCTGAGGCAGCTGTCAAAGTCCTTGTTGTTTCCATAATCTCAGTAGAGGAGACCCTCTGTGTCCCTCCATGACATAGGTATTAGTTACATGATATTTATGGGCTCCTTGGTTGGTTAGATGAGATCTGTTGCAGTTCGCCTGCATTGTTGCTGATAAAATAACTATCAAATGGCTTAAGGGAACAAGGGGTTTATTTTCTCTTATTTCTGGTTACAGTTGTTTGTAGAGAGTTCGCACCAGCATCAGGGCCAAGGGAACTGGCCACATAATCACTACATAATGGCTGAGAGAAGGATGATCCTTACTTGCCAGACCAGCACGTCTGGCCAAGTGTGCACAAAGATGCCAACTCTCTCAACCAGCTCTCTGTGATTTATTCCAGGGCCTAGTCCCACCCATCAGCTAGACAATCTCCTACAGGTTTGCTCTGGGCTAAACTCAACCACTAATTCTCTACAAATGTGCCCAGAGTTCAAACCCTCAACTGTCAAGTTGACACCTGTGCCTAACTGTGACAAGATCTTCGTTCACTTCCGTCTCCCCCTCTTCCTCCCAGTGCTGCTGTATTGCTTCTCTTCGCCTCCCTTGTGATCATGTGAACCTGTCACCTGCCTCTCTTGATAAGTGGTTTAGTGTCTGTGAAATGACTAAGGAAGTTAATGTTCCAGGTGCTTCTACCTCCTGCTTCCTACCAGCAGCAAACACTTCGAGGTCGTCACAGCTCTGTTTCTAAATAATACTTGTATTCCTTTCTGAACCTGGCATTTGTGCTTGCATGGAGCCTCAGACAAAATCAAATAACGCCTGTGCGCACCGTTCCAGTGAACCAGGCCAAGACATTCTCGCTGTGCTTGCAGGATCCTAAAGCTGTTTATTTTGAAAGGAAAATCGTTGTTTTCCAGGTTTGTTGTTGTTGTTTCTAATTCATATAAAGTCAGCGCAGGAGAGGTACCAAGTGTACACAGATAGGAAACACAGGAGGGAAAGGAAAGTGGAAGGCCTTGCTCTGTGGAGCAATTGTTAAAGACATTTCAGAGTTTATGTGGATTGGAGAGAACTTGGTTCCATTGTTAATAAAGGGGAACATCCAGGCCTACTCAGGAAAACCTGAGAGAGAAGAGAGTTTGACCCAAGTCTCGACTCTCCACATGTATGGACATTTCACACTGCTTGTTGTTTCTTTGTTTGTTTGACAGGTTTCTTCAAAGGCTTAAAGCCGGGGATAACCTTGACTTTCTAACTCTCTACCTGCCAAGTGCTGGGAATTCAGGCATGCTCCACTCTGCCCAGTTTATGAGGCGAGGCTTGAACTTGGGGTGCTAGGCAAGCACTCTACCAACTGACTCCATCCCTAGCCCCTGTAGACTCAACTTTTATTCTAGTGATTATTGAGTATTTGCTGTATACTTAGCACAGTGCTCATTTTTGGTAGGAAAAAGAAAGTAAAATAAAATAAATTAAATAAATAAAAGGCTGTCCCTACCATTGGGATATTTGAACCCCAGTGAGGGGTTCAAACTGTGACAGCAGAATGTGAAGACTGAGCTCAAAGGAAAAGAATGTGATTCTCTGAGGGCTTTTAACCTGCAGGCCTTTGGGGTCTCTCAGACTTGTGTTCAGGGGATCATGTCTGTGTGAATCTAGATCTGCAAGAAGGGAAATGATCAAGCAGATGAGCCAGCAAGAAAAGAGATAGACCGGACAGAATGTCAGAGAGAGAGAGAAAGAGAGGAAGAAAGCTTCTGCAGTGGACACAATTGGGGGCAAGTGGGAAAGGACGGTCGCTGAATGGGCTTCTGCCAGGAAAGAACACTATCCAGCGGGGACCAGCCCACTCGCTACACCCATGAGCAAAGAGGGAGGCCAGCCTCAGTTCCACAATGTAAGCTTGTTCTGCCCCTCATACAGCCAGCCCTTTGTTTCCAGTGGCTGTTTCTGTCCTGGGAGATGAGCTCAGCTGATGAATGCCCACCAGATCCCTCCCACTGGAGGTGTTGCCAAGCAGGTGGCCACCCTGTTATGCAAATGACCACTTAGCTCCGCCTCTGGGACCTTCCCACCTGTCTCAGAAAGCCACCTCCTTCCCCATAGCTCTGGCTCATAATCCATTTGCTTTACAGAGTAGAGCGCAGACAGAAGCAGATGGATGGAAGGACCTCACATACACACATACACACGCACAGGCACACACACACACACACCACACACACACACACACACACGTACACACACATACTCTCTAGGGATCACTAGCCCACTAGCTGGCCAAGTTAAAGAGGGGCTCAGTGAAATGCTTTTCTCTCAGGATCGAAATCCAAAGTAGAAACACATTGTGCAGAATGAGCAGAGTCACAGCTTTGCCCTTGTAAAGACTCTGAACCTTCTTTTCCTTCCTCTGTCCTCTAAAGTGGCTGGCAACACCAGTTTACCCACGCTGACAGAACAGCATTCTCATGGTTCATGCTCTGGGCAGCCAAGCCAACGCGTTGGAAGAAAGACAAGAAAATAATTGGCAGCGGGGTTAGGTCCCTGTGCCAGACCTCTACTTGGAGCATCTTAAAAGCTCTGCGGTACACTTAAAAATACAAACACTACCACGCTTCGAGGCCCGTGTGGTCGGGTTGGCCTTGCCCTGGGGCCTCACAATGCAGCCTGGGCTGGGTCCTGGGGCTCCCTTTGTCCTTATGAGCTGGCGTGATTTCTTCCCACAGTCTTAGCATTGGATGTGCCTGCCTGAGGCTACGCAGCCAGCATCCTTGCTTCATTCCCTGTATCCCGATATCCCGAGGATTTTCCCTGAACACCCCTCCCTAACTCCTTCCTCATTCTCAGATCTCTCTAGCCTCTTACCGTGTTGTGTTGGATGCTCTCTGAAATCTTCTCCTTGTTTTGTTTCCATATGACTCCATCCCAGGAGAGTAGAGAACTAGTCTATGCATCAGCTCTACATAGCCTGTAACAGCGTCTGATATGCAAGTCAGTAAATATCTGTTGGGAGAATGAATGAAGGGCCATCCGGCTGCGTTGCCATACGTAGAAGGCTTCCATGTGAACAGATAAATTCATGCATCCATCCAAGAAACACATGTGGAGCAACAAATATCCAGTCATTTAATTTGAAGGAATACTAAGAAATTATGTACCTGGTTTACAATCATACATTATCAGACGTAAGAGACTAAGATGGAGAAGACATCATCGTCGTCTTTAAGTACTCATCTAGGGCTGGAGAGATGGCTCAGGCGTTGAAGCTTTTGCCTCTCAAGCAAGGCAGACCTGAGCTCAGATCCCCAAGTCCATGTGAAAAATGCTGGGTGGATATGACGGCAGCTTGCACTTCTAGCCTTGGAAGGCAGAACCTGGGAAACCCCAGAGCAAAGCAAAACAAAGGAGATAAGGAGGTCGAACAATTCAGGATGATTCCCGACAGCTCCCTTGGGCATCCACAGGCACACACACTCAAGTGCCATCTTATATACACATGCGCGCACACACATAAAAGAACCTCGTCTGTCGCAGTGGGCAATGGAAGACATGGTACCCAAGAGGACGCAGACTCACCGCCCCTGAAAAATGAGGAAGAAAAGGAAGACAGCCCTGGGGCTGAGCTTGGGCACACGAGACAAATGCACTCTTTTGGTGTTCTGTGAGCAAGGGTCCAGGGGCAAAGGGAGAATGTCAGCTTTAGAAATGTCAGATCAGGGCCTGGAGAGGTGGCTCAGGGGTTAAGCCTCTGCCTTGCAGGCGTAAGGTCCTGAGTTCGGATCCTAGACCCCACGTATAGACACTGGGCGGAAGCGGGGGCAGCCTGGGTTTCTGGTCCTGGTAGGGTGGAGCCTGTGAATCCGGGGGCAGAGTAAAAAAGAAAGGAGGTGGAGGCGTCCATGGGGGTTCCCGAACTCACCAGTGGTTCTACACACACACACACATACACACACACACACACACACACACACACACACACACAGATGAGCACACATGCACACACATGCACAATTGAATAAATAATAAAAAAAAATTAAAGAAAAAAGAAATGTCAGCTCAGTGGGGGCCTCCAGCAAGGAGCTGATCATCCGGTTCTAGCCTGTGCTGCCTGTGCCACAGTCCCCTTCATCCCTACACGCTGGCACAGTTATTGCCCACAGCGTTTGTGCTGGAGTGCCCTGCCTCAGTCTACCCGGCTGGCTTCCTTATTCCGTCCACATCCACTGAGATTGCCACTACCTTCTTAGGAATGTCCCCTAAGAATACCCGTTGGATATGGCTGTGGCCAGTCACAGGCACTAAGTGTTGCCGCAGGTGACGAGAAATAAACCAGGTGGACAGCGAGGGAGAAACCAACATTGAAGTACAGCTGCAGAGAGCCTGCAAGGGGGACAGGAAAGCGATGGAAGCCACTGTCCCATACATTTCCAGACGGCAAGTGTGCTGGTTAGATAGATGGTCAACTTGACAATTGAAGATTGGGCTCTGGACTCATTTGTGAAGAGTTAGTTGAGGCAGGTCCTGAGCAAGCCTGCAGGAGATTGTCGGATAGATGTGGGAAGACCCAGTCCACGGCGGTAAGACCATCCCTGGGCAAGTGGGTAAGGTGGAAGTCGGCTCAGTACTTTGGTATACTTCTTGGACTTGCTATCTGGCAAGTGAGGTTTGTCCCTCTCTCCGCAAACACTGTGGATATGTTGTGTCCGGTTCCCTTGGCTGCTGATGTTGCTATGAGCGGCCCTGACAAGCTAGCTATGGACTGTAACTGAAAACCACATTATAAGGAAAAATAGAACCCGCTTTACACCTAAGTTCTTTGCTTATGACTTTATCAGCAACATGCAAACAGATGGCAGTGGTGTGTGTGTGTGTGTGTGTGTGTGTGTGTGTGTGTGTCCCAACCGTATTCATAAGGTTGGGGTGGGGGTTTTGCAGAGAAGCCAAGTTTTTTCACACTGCTAACAAGTAGAACTTCAAGGACTTGAACTCGGTTCTGGCTGGCTCTATGCTCGTTTTCAGAAATAAATCCTTCCAGGTTTAAAGTGAACTTGTTTTCTTTCTCTCTCTTCTGCAGTCTCAGGAGGAAGTCTGTGACCTGCTCCACGCTGCACCCTTCCAGAATATCCTGCCTAGAGTCTACATCAAAGGTAAGACACAGGCTGGCAAGATGGTCCAAGCGTAAGGAGCTGAGTTCAAATCCCCAGATTCTACATAAAAATTCCAGGCAAGGGTGGCAGCCTGCCTGTCATTCTAGCTGTAGAAGGTGAAGCCCTAGAAGGTGAAGCCCTAGAAGGTGAAGCTAGCTAGCCAGAATAGCCCTGTGGCTGCTCTGGGTTTAACTAAAGATCCAGGCTCACAGTATTAAGGTGGCAGAGTGACGGAGAATGATTCCTGATCTTGCGCTTGGGCCTCCCCAGGCACACACACTCAAGTACACCCGTGTGCATACACCATCATACACAGGTACATTTGTCAGCATACACCTGCGGGCACACACCCTTTACAAACACAAATGAAAGGGGGGGAAGTTAAGACCCCTTTATCGACAGCCAGACAGTCCTCTCTGTCTTTGAATTTACACTCGCTTCCTGATCCAGTCAGCTTGGATCTGCAGTGGGCCAGGACAGTTAACACATTAGACTCCTGTGGAGCGTTCACGGTATCAGAACGAAGTGACACTCCATGCCCGCCTTGGTTTCTGCCCCCTCTGGGCTCTCCTTCTATACTGCTCTCCAGCTTTGGCCTAAACTCCTCCAGGAATGGGGGTGGAAGGGGCTCATCACCTCCCCAGAGAGATATTCCGTTTTCAGATAGAGCTCCCAGGAGACCGTTCCCCACAGCGAGTCCCTTCTCAGTTTCTAGAACCAGGGACAAGTTCTGCCTGCTCTACGCACGTTTTGAAATCCATGGAGAGCATCCAGTCCTCTGAGAAGAATTCTCCCCCGGAGAGAATTCTAACCCCTTTTTATCCCTTCTGCAGAGGGAGAGCGCCTGGAAGTCCGGATGAAGCGTCTGGAAGCCAAATACGCCCCACTTCACCTGGTTCCCCTGATAGAACGACTTGGAACACCCCAGGTACCAACCGCGTGTCACACACGCCAAAGATCCCCCAGAGGGGAAGGCCATGGGTCCAGCTCCTCGTTTCACACATAGAGAAACTGAGGCACAGAGAAGGGAAGAGAGTATCTGATACTGTAAAGTCGGTTGGTGGGAGGGTCAGGGGGAGATTTCTGTTTCTGGACCTGAGTTCTCTCTTCTCCCTGTATCACGAATTCCTCCAGGAAAGAGAATTAGAGTGTCCGTCACTGCAGTCCTGCCCAGTCATGGGGTTCTGTAGCACCGCTGTCTCTCAAAGTTAAAACGCTGCACATTCCCAATTTGCTTTAGGTGTTTTTCCCCCTAGGGAAATTCAGCAGTAGGAGAAGCTATGAAAATATGGTTTATTGAAGCAAAACCTGAAAATAAGTAAAATTTCCATCTGTGAACTTTGGCTCCATAGCGTATGGCAGACTCAAATGAGTACTGCATGCTGGGGCCATGGTTGTGGCTCAGTGTGGAAGGGGCTTGCCACCAAACCTGGTGACCTGCGTTCAGTCCCCGCCGTCCACAGGGTGGAAGGAAAGAACCAGTTCCTGCAAACTGTCTGCTGGCCTGCACGCCCACACCTATGTACACATACACAATAAGTGTTTTTAAAAAATTAAATACTTCATACTCATAAATTGGGCATTTAGCACATTCATGATAATAAAAGAGAAAAATGAAAGTTATGGACATCAGTCAGCGTGGTTAGATATTAAATGCAGAGCTGGCTGGATAAGTAAGTCACGGCATAATTCACACAGGATGATGCCATTTGGTTTTCAAAAAACATTCCTGCACCAAAAAGCATATCAGGGGAAAAAAATCTTCTAGAATGTTCCACATCACGTTCCCCTACTTAATCATGGTGATAACCTCTGAAGAAAGATGAAAGCGGGAAAGACAAGATGAGAGATGGAAGAGGAGAAGGAGGAACCACACAGAAAGCTTCAGCTTTCTCTTGAGATGGTCTGATTTTTTTTTTTTCAAAGTTTCGGGGGTAGGGAGCTGGAGAGATGGCTCAGGGGTTAAACTTCTGCCTCACAAAGCAGAAGGACCTGAGTTCAGATTCCACATAAAAATGCCAGGCTTGGGAAACCCCGGAGTAAAGCAGAGAAGCTGTAGAGCAATGTAGGACGATTCCTGACGTCACCCGTGGGCTTCCACAGGCACGCACACCCAGGTGCCCTCGGATAACACAGACCAAAAAAAAAAAAAAGAAAGAAAGAAAAAGAAAACTGGCAAGGTTGCAGAGATGCATGTCAATTGCACATTAAAATTAACATGTGGGGACCGGTCCGCTTGCTGAGAATAGCGCGCTGAGTAAGCTGCAGCGCGCTGCCTTCGGAGCACTGCGGCACTGCAGGGAGGAAGATGCAAGAGAAACCAGGGGCGTGTCAGCAACAAGTCTGATCTTTCCCCTTCACGCTGTTGAAGTACGCGTCCCATCCGGGGGCCGAGCGGGGAAAGAATCCAGAAAGAAGGGACACAAGAAGCACAAGTCAGGCTTGCTTTGCTGTCTACGCTGCTGCAAAGATCAGGATCTAAAGTCCGCCCGTGTGTGGTCCCCTCCCCCCGGCCTGCACACTCCTCTCATTAGTTGTCACCACAGGCAGAAGGACCCGCAGGCCCAGCAGAGGCGGCAGGTATGAGGAGCACAAGGCCAAGCCCCATTTCACCAGTGTCACACTGAAGAAGCTATCCCCCCCCCAGCTCCTAGCCAAAGGGGAGACCACACATGGTGGGGGACAGTTGGGTGTGTGGACCATGCAGAGAAAATATTCACGCTGCTAAGTCTGCAGTGGTTTTGGCCAACAGAGGTTGAGAAGAGGAGACCTCCCGAGTGATTTCCTTTTAGAGCAACCCTCCCCTCCCGCCCCAGCATCCCCCACCCCCACCTCTACTCCACCCACCCACCAGCACCCCACCTGCATGCCTGCTGCCTCCGTATCAGCCCCCACGAATCCAGCGTCGTCTCGGGCCTCAGGCTTGCTTCCACTTGGAGCGTCGTGCATGACTCTGGCCAACACCACTTCCTTGGGTCTGACAGGAATTACAGTGTGTCCAACCCGGAGGGCTTAAGAAACACCAGCCCTAGTGAGAGAGGCAATGCCAGGATTGTCAGTCTCCCGTTTCTCTAGAACTAAACTCAAGTCAGCCTGAACATAGACCCGTGACTACTAAGGACTAGGAAAGGGATGGAAGCGGCGTGGTCACGTGTGACCAGTCCACACTGAATGCACGTGTGCAAATTCCACACTGTCTCCCATTCAGATGTGTTATTCTAAAGCGACCTCCATTTTTGTGTATAGTTTATGTGTATAATTTATACGTACAACTGAATGTTGAATTAAAAAAAATAAGACTTCTTCATCCCAGGAGCCAAAGACATTTTAGCATCTGAACCTCAGGCTGGGGAAATAGATGTCTCAGGGGTTAAAGCTTTTGCCTCACAAGCCAAAGGACCTGAGTTTGAATCCCCAGATCCCATGTAAAAATGCCAGGTGGAAACGGAGGCGGCCTACAATTCCAGCCCTGGAAGCAGAGACTGGGAAGCTCCAGATAAACAATAAGGAGGTAGAACAATTCAGGATGATTCCTAATGTCATCCTGTACCTTCATAGGCACACGCGCACACACACACACACACACACACACACACACACACACACACACACACATAAAGAATAAAACATAAATCTAGACCTCAAAGCTGACTAGGAAGATTCTCCCCTCTGCAGAAGCCCGCGTACACATGGACTATTTAAAACAAAGAAATTTGAGTCAAGTTGCACTGTTTGCTTTTGTTTCTGAGACAATTGAGGGGACCCGATTGGTTGACCTGCACCTTTGTCCCAGCTCCGCCCCTGAGGGATGATGGGATCTTTCTCAGTCTTTGTTTTCCCATGTATGAAATGGGCAGCAATTGCTTTACTTGCCGCCACAAGGAGCAAATCAAGGAACTCCGAAAACATGTAATCCAAGTTCCCCACGCAAGAATTACTTCACAAAACACCCACTCAGAAAAGAAGAGAAGGAAATTATTTAAAACATCCTCCCCAGCAAGATGGCATAGCAAATAAATGTGCCTGCCTATAAACCCCGTGACCTGAATTCTATTCTCAGAGCTCAGAAAGAACCAACTTCTGAAAGTCGTCCTCTGACCACAGCGCATAAATACCTTTCAAAAGTATAAAGTAGCAAACAATCAAGGGAAACACCCAACATGGACCTCAGACGTCCACGCGTGCACACAGACATGTAAACACCTCATGTGCACCCGCACACACACGTGGCCCACCACACAAACACAAATGCATGCCCCACACATACAAAGAATTGAAGGGCAAACTCTTCTAAGGGAAAGAGGTGGCCCCGGGCATTGCCTTCCTTGGGTGAAGACCGCAGCGTTGAAAGTCAGCCTGCAGGTTTTATAAACTCAGTCGTCAGTGTTTCTATCTTTACTAGCAGGATTATCAGGCCCTGCCTGCATCAGGTTACCCAAACTGCAAGCAAGCGACTAGCAAACCAGAAATTAGTATTAATACTGAAGACAATATCCGTGACTTGAGGACACATACGTATCCTTTATCCACTGAGCATCTCCTATATCCCAGACATGTCTCTCTGATCAGACAGCCCAGCAGAACGGGGTAAAAACACATGAAGAAAATGAGAACAGAATCAAGCACCCAGCTTTGGTTTTTTTTTTTTTTTTAAGAGATTTTTTTTCAGCTCCTCGTGGCAGTGAGGGTTGGTCTCCCGTGTCCTGCGCTGTGTGTGCCCCTGGAATCAGATTGACTTGCAGTGAAACAGGGCACCCCACCTACTTGTCTGAAACCTGTGCTGCAAATTTGACTCCTTTTACCCCTGACTTTTCTCCCTCCAGTTGTCATGACAACCACACTCCCGACTCACACATTCATCACAGGTTCCCCCTAGCACTCCTGATTTGTCCCCTTCCCTGGGCTGGTGAAGAAGCTGCCTTTCCTTTGGGGGTTTCTAGGGCGCCAGCTCTGGGCTCTGAGTCACCCTCCCTCCCGCCGGGAGCGGATCCCAGGTAGGACTGGCCAGAAGCAGCTTTTAGGGGCTTTGTTTCCAGACCAGGGGACCTTGCTTGGACCCGCAGATTTGCTCTCTGCTTTGCAAATGGCTTTCAGCACCTCTGCGCGGAAATAACGTTCACCTGAAGTGCAGGTGGCAGTCAGTGTGTGTGAAGTGCCTGTCTGCCCATCGCATAACTAGATGCTCGTCCGCCGGCTGCTGGAGAAAATAATTCCGTGAAGCAGTGGCAGACGCCCCAGCGGTCACTTTGGCTCTTCGTAGCACGTTCCACCGTTCAGCGCTGTTGACAGGGAAAAGCAGAAATCGCACCCACTCTTCCCATCCCATCTGTCCCCCCCACGACTAATTTCGCTCTTCCTGAAATGTTTTCTACACACTCGCCACATATGCTGCGTCTGTCTGCGGATGTACGGACGGTGCTCATGGGGTGGCCGCATATATATTTTCACCAGCTTGCTGAGTTCACGTCATAATTTAACCCGCAGATCTGAGACACTGGGAGGCAATGCCCAGCTTTCTCCCTCGCTGGTTGCTTCTCCCGTCTCTGTTTCCTGTCTGAGAAATGGGAACGATAATGTACCTTGTGGCCTTGAATAGAGTTAATAGCTTGAATAGAGTTAATAGAAGCAGGTCCTGGTATATCGTATTGTAGTAGAAATCATTGGACTTTTCAGTGCATAGCTTTCCATTATGCAGTGAGACTAGTTTTTAAAACCTCTACGAGGCCAGTGAGAAGGCTCAGTAGGTCTTTACTCCTGCTTGCCACCAAGCATGATAACCTCATTGTAACCCCCCGAAACCATGTGGTAGAAGAGGAGAGAACCAACTCTCACTAGTTGCCTTTGACTTCCACACATGTGAACCCACACATGCAAAAGAAGTATTTTTAAAAACCACAAAAGAAGTATTAAAAAAAACACTTATTTAGGCTTGAGAGATAACCCAGAGATTGACCCTCTGTCTCACAAGCAGAAGGACCTGAGTTCAGATCCCAGATCCCATGTGAAAACGCCAGGCAGAAATGGCGGCAGCCTGCACTTCCGACCCTAGAAGACGGAGCTTGGGAAATCCCAGAGCAAAGCAAAAAGGAAGTAGAACAATCCAGGATGATTCCAGACATCACCTTTGGTCCTCCACAGGATCACACAGTGCTTTTTGATATGCCCAGATATCACACACACACACACACACACACACACACACACAGCGCGCGCGCGCGCGCGCGCGCGCATTTATCTACACAAAAAACAATCAAAAGATTAAATCATTCTTGTGCCCGTGAAGCCTGGTTTTACTTATTGTAGGGCTCCCGACTGTTGCCCTGATGCTCTCCATGCATACTAGTGAGCAGATTCCCCAGCAGTCATCAGCCATGTTTGGATTCTCCAGTGAGAGACGACAGATGGAGTGTTAAATGTGGGTGGAACATTTTCGTATCTTCCCTTCCCAGCAAATCGCCATCGCCCGGGAGGGGGACCTGCTGACCAAGGAGCGGCTCTGCTGCGGCCTGTCCATGTTCGAGGTCATCCTGACCCGCATTCGGAGCTACCTACAGGACCCCATCTGGAGGGGCCCGCCGCCCACCAATGGCGTCATGCACGTGGACGAGTGTGTAGAGTTCCACCGGCTGTGGAGTGCCATGCAGTTCGTCTACTGCATCCCTGTAGGAACCAACGAATTCACAGCCGAGTGAGTGACAGCCCACCGGCCCCTTTGCTGCGCCCCCAGCATCAGCCAGACTGCCAGGGTTCAGTTACACGAAGATGGGAGGAGGGGGGCGTCAGCCAAGAACTGTGATTTCAAGTGTTTCTGTGGCTGCACTGGTGCTAGATAGAGCTTAGAGTAGAGGGCAAAGGCAGATCGCGTCTGGCCTTGGAGAATTGAAGGGGCATCAGGTGAGGCTGCCTGGCAGGATGCAGGTGCCAGAGACTGGAGCTAGGTGGGCAGCAGAATGAATTCACAGATGGCTACTGAGCCTGTCGATTCGGGTCGACGGACGGAAGGGCTGGTCCGGAAAGGATAGCAGGCGGCCAGTTCTTCTGAAGACCTGCCCGGGAGTTAGAAGACGGGCATTAGGCTTTCGGAGGGTTTGCCTGGGTCTTAGCTGGTAGAGATGAGTTCAGAAAGGAGTCAGAGCAAAGCTGACCGGTGAGGGGCTTCTACGCGATGCGTTTGCAGGGCAAGTGCAAGTGAAAAGCAGAAGAGGGTTCCACGAGGGGATGGTGTCAGGAACCTTGTTGCCCACCTCAGCCCTAGCAGACTCACTCCTGGGAAACAAGGACCCTTTCAGTCCGGTCCCCAGAGAAGACAGAAGCAGAACCTTATTTCCTTCCTTCTTGTTCTCATCCAGCTACGTGCGGGTGGGGTGGGAGGGTGGGAGAGAGGGGCACAGACCTATTCTCCTGGAACCAAGAATGGTCAAGGAAAGGGTGCGGAGGGTCCAAGGCTGCCCCACACACACCCAGGAAGTAGCACTGGGATGGGAGGGAAAGGATATGTCCTTCCACCAGTGATAGGAGAGTAGGGGGTCTCTCTAATTTGTGGTAGGTTGCGGCTTCAGGGCTAAGACGGCAGGGGACAGATAACCTCCCAGACGTCCCCTTGTCCCTTGACTTGCTGAGGCGGGAAGCAAGAGCTTCCTGAGAACCCAGGGGGCCTGCGACCTCTTCCATCTACTCCCCGCGCCCACCGTATCCAGCCTTTCTCTTCAAAGAGCCAACACGGTGTCCTCTGACTGGCCTCCAGGGACCAGCTGCTTAAACCCCAAAGTAAGGTGCTTGGTAGGATCAACACCTCTTTGTCATTCAAAGGACTCAAGTCCCGGGAAGGAAAGAACTGTCCTCACAGCCTCCCTTGGGAGCACTTTATAGATGAAGGGACTGGGCACCCCGTCCCTCCTCGCCAGCCTCTCACCCCAACGCCCCCCCCCAGGCAGTGCTTCGGGGACGGCCTGCAGCCTCTCACCCCAACGCCCCCCTCTCCCCCCCAGGCAGTGCTTCGGGGACGGCCTGAACTGGGCCGGCTGCTCCATCATCGTCCTGCTGGGTCAACAGCGGCGCTTCGACCTGTTCGACTTCTGTTACCACCTGTTGAAGGTGCAGCGGCAGGACGGGAAGGACGAGATCATTAAGAACGTGGTAAGCAGGGCTGGGTAACGGGGGGGGGGGGGGTTGAGTAATGGGGACTCTAGACAGGGAACAGCCGTCACAGAGCAAGAGTGATGGATGTCTGGGACAAAGGATAGAGACCAGGAACCAGATGAGAGGAGAAAGGGGCAGGAGCCACCTCACAAAGAGGGTCTGAAAAACTGTGGTCCAGCTGAAGCAATAGCTCAGGGGTCAAAGCCTTTGTCTCACAAGCAAAAGAACCTGAGTTTGGATCTCAGATCCTATGTAAAAATGCCAATCATTTGTGGAAGGGGACTAATTCTGACCCTTGAAGGTGGGGCCTGGGAAACGCCAGAACAAAGCAAGAAGGATGTAGAACAGTCCAGGATGATTTTTGATGTCACCCTTGGGTCTCTACAGGCACACACATAATCAAGTGCCCTCTTGTACACATGTCCATGCACACACACACACACACACACACACACACACGCCAGAAAAAAAACATTGGGTCACCTAAGTGGTACTGGTTCTCTGGGATTTTGTGTGTCCAGGTTTTGTGTTTCGGAGTTGAAGACTGAAACCAGAACATGTGCAGAGGACTAAGGCGGAGTTTATTAGAGCAGAGAAAGAATAGAACTCAAAGACTGGGATTCCAAAAGGGGCAAAAGAGCTGTCGGATGCTCTTCCAACATGGTGCATTTTGGTGTCCAGGGACTGAAGTGGGGGGGGTGGAGAAGGGGGTGGCTTTTCCTCTTTGGCTAGTTCCACTTTCTGCCAATCTGCTTGGAGCTGTTGGTCCCCTACATCTCACTGGTCTGTTGGGGCCCAACCCAGTTGATCTTGTGACGAATCTCACAGTAGAGCTAATCTGCAACGGAACGCTCATCTCCGTATCCTTTTATACCCGGAGGATTGGGGGACATTGGCAACGTGACCTCTGGGAAGGATTGGAGCCAGTTCCTTTGTGACAATAGCAGTGGGGGATGAGCTTCGAAGACCTTCAGAAGCCTCCCGGCATGGCCACTGTAAAACTGCTTAATAAGTGTAAGATGGCTACACTGTAACCATTCAGAATGCTTAGTTTGGTGGACGTAAGCGCCGCTCACGTTGTGTAACTAACAGCACCCTCCCAAGCTTCTTCACTTTCTCCAGCCTTGGCTCAGTGCCCAGTCCCCACCAGGCACCCTCTGCCTTCTGGCTCCCCTTCTAGAGCAGAGAGGGGTCACACAGTACTTGCCCGTCCGGGCTTCCTTATTGCACGCAGCATGATATCCTTGAGCCTCATCCGCGTTGCAGCCTTTCAGATTTCCTTCTTTGAAGGTTAGGTCATGGGTCATTGTGCACGTTTTCTTTGTCACGAACAACAACAACAAAAAAGCCACTAGTGAACCCTTGGGGTGCATCCCCCTTTTAACACTTAGAAATAATGCTGCTATGAACTTAATTAAGCATGGAGCTGTCTCAAAAGAGTTCCCTCTTTTTGAGTCTTTGGAAGCCATATCCAGAAGCCAAATTGTTGCAATATCCAGTAATTCTTGATTTCTTGAGTCTCACCAGCCATATGCAAGAATTCTGAAGTCCCTCAATGTTACTTTTTAAGACAGTTATTCTCATGAGAGAGAAGCATTTCACTGTGGCTTTCTTTGCATTTGACTTGTGGAGTATCATTTCAGGTATTAACTGTGTATTTATAGATCCTCTGGCATTCTCCATCTATTTCCTGAGCCGGGATCTCTTGCACCTGGAGTGTGCTATTTTGGCTAAACCGACTAGGCAGGGAGCCCCAGTACACACTTCTCTGCCCAGAAAGTACTGGGGCTGCATGCTGCCAAGCCCCGCTCTTTATGTGGTTGCTGAAATTCAATGTTCTGAATGTTAAGTTTTAGTCTACGTTTCACCTTTTTTTTTTCAGTTCTGTAGAGTGCCTTTCTTTCATTCCGTTGATAGTATCCTTGGATGGACAATAGTTTTGTTTTGGCGAAATCTAATTCTCTTCTTCATTGGTTTGCCTTGGCTTTTTAAGCCAAGAAATCATTGCCATCGATAACTATCCTCCTGTGGTTTTTTTTTTCCTTAAGAAGAGTACATTTTAATTCTTACATTTAGGTCTTAGGTCCCATTTCAGCTAATGTTTACATCTGCCAATCTCTGGAGGGCAACTAAGAGTAATGGCCAAAGCCCTTACTGTCTGGGGAGCTTTTAGATCTCTTTGACCAACAACTTACCAGAAAGTACCGCATGCCAGTTACTTCTAGTCTTGCTTCATGGTCTCTGAGTTCTAGTTGGAGCCGCCCAGAGTATTATTTGCTTTGTCCTAACTTCTTCTCTCTGTTCAGGACATCCATTCTTGTTCTTGTGTACTTTTTCTAAGCCAAGGCTTTTTTTTTGATATATTTTTCTTCCAGGAGTTTCCTGTCTGGTTGCAGTCCACATGCTCAGTTTTTCTATTATTACCTCAGCCCCTCCAACACTCGACCCCCTCCGATCCCCCCTCCCTGGAGTTCTTTGCCCTTTCTTCCCACCTTGACCCCTAACATCTCATCCTCTTGCAGCCCCTAAAGAAGATGGCCGACCGGATCCGGAAGTACCAGATCCTGAACAATGAAATCTTCGCCATCCTGAACAAGTACATGAAGTCGGTAGAGACGGACAGCTCCACGGTGGAGCACGTGCGCTGCTTCCAGCCGCCCATCCACCAGTCGCTGGCCACCACGTGCTAGGCGGGAGCCCTGCGCATCCGCGCCTGGAAGAGGGAGAAGCAGGAGAGAGGAAGAAGCAGCCGCCGGCCTGCAGCAGGCCCAGCTGCATGGCGCAGGGGGATGGGCCTGGCCGCAAACGAGAACACGCCCACACGCCCGCACACCCCACGCCGGGCTCCCGCATGCTCTCCCAAGCCGTCTCCATGGTGGGCTTTCCATGGCGTAAATGAAGAACAAAAACAAAAACACAGGCAGTGTGTGCTTCTCTTTCCTCCCGCTCCCCACCCCTTGCTTAGCTGTATCCAGAGCTTCTTTTCCATCCTGCACCTCCCAACCCCTTCCCCCCATCTCTGGTTGCCTCCTACAACCTCCTCCCAAAAGGGCAACCCTTCTTTAGTGTCTGGATATGATCCCAGTACCCAAGTCCCAGAGATTAAGAAAAGAGAGTATCTATGGCAGAGATCATAGCCTGGCAGATGCCTGCCTCAGCTCACCGCGCTCCGGCTTCTCCGCTCCCTCCATCCCGTTCCCCTGTTCTGAATGTTTAGGACGCCCACCGCCAAGCTGCCCTAGTAAAGCCAGGAAGAGGTTTCCAATGCTTGTGACCGTAGACAGCCCTGGCTAGGGTCTTTCACAGCCTCCCCACCACCCACCAAGTTCTCTCTTACAGAGACTGTTCTAAAGAAAAGGTAACGGGACTTTTGAAACTATACCCATGCCAGAGAGGAGCCGGGTTAGGAAACCAGCCAGGCCTGCCGTGCGTGGCCCAACACAGCCAGGAACTCCAGCCCAATGGGAGGGCGTCCTACAGCGTGAGGGTAGAGATGGGGGACATCTGTTCCCCTACAGATGCTGAGCTCTGGGCCCCGCGGGGCTGAGGGGAGATAGGTCTGTCAGTCTAGACACTACACACAGCACCAGAGAGTGGGCAAATTAGTGACCCCTTGCTGGCGTTGAATCTCATCAAGGAAAGTGCCCACTTGTCAACAATACTATGGGGTTATTTCGAAACCGTCTTGGAGTCAGGGAATCAAGGAATGAAAACACACATCAGTGCATTTTTAATCTTGAGTTGTTAACACCTCTCTCAAGAAGTCCTGTTTCAGCAAATTGGACTTTTCATAGTCTTAGCCGCTAGAAAACCCTTAGGATGGTTTCTCTTTTGCTCTAGGCTTCCTGTTCCTGCCCTTTGAGGAGCCCTTTGGCTCTTCAAGTCAGATTTGGTGTGTATGTTGGGGTGGTGATGGGGGAATTGGTTTTTCTCCACAGGATACATTCACTTCTATTTTCCAGACTGAATGAAACTTCCTCTGTGGAATCTCCCATCCGGGGTGGGAGGATCTTTAAGGACCTGTCAGTGTGTCTGTACCCAGCACATGGTCTAGTTGGCAGAGACCACCACATCCCTGAACTCCCAAGCACGCAGCAAGTGGGATAGTGGACAGCCCTTCCCTGCCCAGAGGAGCAGACGGGGCAGGATGGTCTCCCTGAGGGAAGAGAGCGGACGTGTTGACACAAGCTAAATGGGAGGACAATGGAAAAGTGTTTAATCCGAGTTTTGTGAGACACACCCCATCCAGCGAGGGGCTGGCTGGACTCCCAGTGGGTTCAAAAGTCACCTGAATCCCAGCTCTCCAGATGAGCACATTTGAATATGGATTTCTGGGCACACTTCGACCACCCCACCAATTCTGAACGTCTAGGTGTAGAGTCAGGACACACATTTCCTTGGTAATGGGGTGGATCTTACACGCTGAGAACCACAGATGGAGAAGTGATGTTCTTAACTCGGGGCATTGACGGCTCTCTGAGCCAAGAAGGAAACCATTTGTGATTTAGGAAGGTAGAAGACGGGAAGCCAATCTTTCTGTCTGGAGATATCTCTCTCTCTCTCTCTCTCTCTCTTTCCCCCTCTCTCCTACTCTCCCTCTCTCTTGATATCACAGATATGCCCCAGAGGCAAAGAGTTCTACCCAGAGGCAGCTCTTATGGGAGAGATCTCACCTTAAAACCCCACCTAAAATCTGTAGGCCTCAGTATCTTCCAAACCCCTCAGTCCTGTCTGGAAACCACAGCCAACTCTCTCCTTCAGATCCGCACCCAGAAACTATGTTCCAGATTGCAAGTCTTTGAACATTGCTTTGTAGAGCTTTGAACCATCCCCTGTAAAAAGACTGCTGCTTCCACAACTGCTTTCCCCATCTGCATTCATAACCCCAAAGTTAACCCTCTGGGAAGAGTCACATGACCCTCAAGAGATTCAGTCATTGTAAGTCGCCCACACTTTCAAGACGAGGTATCCCTACCTCAGCCCGCCAGCAGCACACGCTTATGACACGGAACATGTTTAATACATTTTCCTCCCTGGTACTGTTCCTGTCCTCCTTTTGATTATTTTTATGTACCTAAAACTCAAGAAAAAAAATCTTAGATTTTAAAAGGTTTAAAAAAAAAATACCTGTTTCAGAAACTGTCAAATGTACCATATTTGTATTAAGAGTTGTTGGGGATTTTTGTACAATGGATTTACATTTATTTATGGTGACTTATATCTACGCTTGTGATCAAATAATGATGTGAAATTCTGAAATCATATTTGCTATGCAGCTGAAGATGGTATTTTGATTTCTATTTTGGGGCTCCTGTGTTGAGTTGATAAACATTTTCATCCCCATTAAAACTGCTTCCAAACTAATAACACCAGTATCTCTGTCCTGATTTCCTGGATACGTTCTGATCTTCGTGAGACTAGGGGTTCCATCAAAGGTAATTGTTAAAGAAAGAGCGTGAAAGAGAATGGAAGAAAATCCAAATATAGCAGGTCACTGACCCCTAAGCTAATGGTTTATTTTGCTTTCTCCCTGGGGAAATTACCACTTTTTTTTTTTTTATTATTCAATTGTGCGTGTGTGTGTATGTATGTGTGCGTGCGCGTGTGTCTGTGTGTGTAGAACCACAGACGAATTCGGGAACCACCATGGACGCCTCCACCTCCTCCGCCCCGGGATTCACAGGCTCCGCCCTATCAGGACCAGAAGCGCAGGCCGCCCCCACTTCCGCCCAGCGTCTATACGTGGGATCTGGGATCCGAACTCAGGACCTTCCGCCTGCAAGGCAGAGGCTTAACCCCTGAGCCACCTCTCCAGCCCGAAATTACCACTTTTAAAAAAAGTTCTTTCACAGTTTTAAGGAGATGGTTCAGCAGCTAAAGTGTTTATTGCCTAAACAAAAGGATTGGACTTCCAATCCCTAGATCACATGTAAAATGCCATAGTTTAGGCCCTTGGGTAGACATGATGGCCCACCTGTAACCCACCCCAAAAGATAGAGCCTGGGGATTCCCAGAGCAAGCTTGCCAGCAGCCCTATAGGCAAGATCTGGGTTTGATTAGAGACTGTCCAGTTTCAAGAGTAAGGTAGAATTATCAAGAACGATTCCCAGCATAAACATACTTATATGCATGTGCACCAGCACACACACCTACAGCCATCCACATGCAGAAACATGCATACACACATACATGCAAACTACATAAGAACAGAGAAATTGTTTAGCAGTAGACAAGATTACAAGAAGTTAATTCCTGCTTTGGGGGAATCTACAGTCTCTAGAATGGAATCACACACCTTTGAGCTTTAATTTTAGAGAGGAAAGGGGCTGGAGAGGTGGCTCAGGGGTTAAGCCTCTGCCTTGCAGGTGGAAGGTCCTGAGTTCGGATCCTAGACCCCACGTATAGTCGCCGGGCAGAAGCGGGGGCAGCCTGTGTTTCTGGTCCTGGTAGGGCGGAGCCTGTGAATCCCGGGGCAGAGTAAACAAGGAGGAGGTGGAGGCATCCATGGTGGTTCCCGAATTCGCCCGTGGTTCTACACATACACACACACACACACACAATTGAATAAATAATAATGAAAAAAAATTTTTTTTAATTTTAGAGAGGAAAGAACAGAAATTAATATTTAGTGAAGCTTCATAATGCTAATTGACAGCCACACAGTTGTGCCGGACACCAAAACTAGACTTGAAGTTTAGTGACTGGACTTTTGGGGCCCTGGGGCAATAAAACTGACCAAAGTCTCGTGTCAGGAGAAACTCTAACATGTTGGTTGGGAAGATCCCCAGAATTAAGGGGGAGAGTTATGCCCGGGAATCCATTGCTCTCATTGGAAAAATTCTGTTTAAAATATTTATTTATTTATTTGTTTGTTTGTTTGTTTATTTATTTAGTGTGTGTGTGTGTGTGTGTATTAGGCACTGTGTGTCCCTGTGGAGGACCAAGGGTGACTTTAAGAGTCATCCTGGGTTGTTTTACCTCCTCTGTTCTTCCCTCTGGGATTTCCCAGGCTCCACCCACCAGGGCTGGAAGGGCAGGTTGCCATTTCTGCCTGGCGTTTTTTACATTGGACCTGAGATCCGAACTCAGGGCCTTCTGCTTGTGAGGCAGAGTCTTAACCCCTGAGCCATCTCTCCAGCCCTAGACGAATGTGTTTTAAGTCATTGTCCATCAGCTGGGGAGATGACTTAGTTGGCAAAGCACATGCCATGCAAGCGTGGAAACCTGAGTTTGATTTCCTAGACCTCATATTTAAAAAAAAAAAAAAAAAAGAAAAGCCATGAACGTAGAACAACCTCAAGAAACTCCACACCTCCCTGAGAGACTGATGAGGACTCACACTGAGGGGGATGGAAGAGAGGGTGCCGTCCTCAGGGCGGCCCCCTGATCTTTGACACTTGCTGGAGCATGAAGCATGCCAGGCCCGTGTCATCAAAGGCAAACTACATGAGACACAGTGAGCCGCACAAGTGAAGATTGGAAAATAGGAAGGAGTGTGGCAGGGAGATGAAGGGCTGTCAAGGGGAAAGGAGGGGGGATGAGACTGAGGACTAAAGGGGAGAAAATTGAAAATATTATGAATTCACTATATGTATGCATGCAACATAAAGAAAAAACGAATGGGGGAAAAAAACAGTTGTGGCTAGGTGTGATTATAATAGGTGTGGGTCATAATCCCAGTTCTGGGGAGACAGAGATAGAAGGATCCCTGGGGTTTCCTGGCCAGCCAGCTTCACCAAATCAGTGAGCTGATATAGACAAGTTAAAAAGAAAATTCTAAAAGAGCAGAACACTCTCAAAGAGAAGTATAGTCTTCAGAGAGAGCAAAATGTTGTATTTTCACAATTTAACAACAACCCTGGCTTGTCATTAACATCACAAAAATCACACACATCTAAATTTGCCTAAACTGCTTTAAATGGATTGATTTATGTTTTCAAATTTTAGAGAACACCTTTTTCTATTTGAAAACACATAAAATTTAAAAAAGAAGGGGTGGGTTTCTTTATCCCAGTGAAATACAAATAAACTGAAACAGTGAAACAAACATATTTCATATGACTAAGAGTCACTTTCAAAGAATCCCAAGCTAACTTTCCTTTAATATTTTATTTATCTGTAAGGAAGCAAAGAAGGAGAGAGAGAAAGAGAAAGAGAGAGAGAGAGAACACCAGGGTGCGTGCATATATACCATGATGCATAGGAAGTTAGCTCTCTCCTTACACAGCACAAGGGCTTCTGGGATTGAACTCAGATCACCAGGTTTGCAAGCAAATACTTGCTGACTATCTTGCCAGCTCCCAAATGAACTTTGAACAAATGATATATTTCCATTTCAATACCAAACTGTGACCTTGATTGAAAAGAAGTGAAAAAGTAATTCATCTACCCGAACATCTGAAAGAACTCAAGATGTATTGTTGAGTTGCTGCTTTAAGAGATGGTGAAAATTTTAAGATATTCATATAATAAAACCGACATTTTTGCCATGTTTCTGGGTGCCAGTAATTACACAAGAACCTATTACAACATGTAATGTAGCATGTAAACTGCATGGTTTATTTCTGAAACTGAGTATTACTTTGAAAATCTGCTTAGTAATTAATAATTAGATTAATTATTAAAAGAACAATTAAAAGAAATTAATAATTAAGGGGCTGGAGAGGTGGCTCAGGGGTTAAGCCTCTGCCTTACAGGCAGAAGGTCCTGAGTTCGGATCCTAGACCCCACATACAGACGCCAGGTGGAAGGGGGGGGGGGGGGGAGCGGCCTGCGTTTCTGGTCCTGGTAGGGCGGAGCCTGTGAATCCCGGGGCAGAGTAAACAAGGAGGAGGTAGAGGCATGGTTCCCGAATTTGCCCGTGATTCTACACACACACTCACACACACACACACACACACACACACACACACTCACACACACACATATACACACACGCACACATGCACAATTGAATAAATTTAAAAATTTTTTAAAAAGAAATTAATAATTAAAAGAAAAATCCAAGGACTACTATGACTCTAGGAAAATGGTATATACTTTGGTGTCAATGGCAATAGGAAAAAAAAAAAAACAAGCTATTTTAAGAGTCTTGATTATAGGAACATAAATATTGCTAAAAATGAAGGCAAGAAAAAGAAAATATTGTGGGATTACATATGTTAAATTCAAACCTTTAAGCATTCATAAATTAGTTACTGCCCAACTATTCAAACATTCATTCATGGAATTCAGTTATATATATTTTGTGGGGGGAGGGAGGACAACTTTGTCAGACAAACATGATTTCACATCTATGGTATTTTGTGTCATAAAGATACATTGTGTCAAGTTAGGAGCCAGGAGGTTTCAGGAGTGTTACAGCGTCCCAGACGTTTTAATTGCTTAGAAACATATGGCATGTGGTACCTTTTCCTCTCCAGACTCTGCTACACCAAGCACAACAGACCCTTCTGGTGGGAAAAAGGATGAAAACATTCACTTCGCCTGCGTGGGAGGTGAGTCGCCCAGGCAGTTCCCACTGGTCCTTATAGCTTGATTTACTCCGTTTTCTCCCTCCCAACTCCCTCCTGGGCTGATTCCAGATGCTCAGCTGTCTGGCGAGCCCAGGCTTCCTGCAGAATAGGGAACAGAGAGGGTTTCCCTGGGAAAATATGCTGCAGAAAGACGCTATGTCAGAGCAAGACAAGGGTCTGCAGCCTCCAAGCCCCACCCCCATCCGTCTGAATAAAACCCAGGGATGGTTCCCTTCTGGTTTCAGACAGGAAAGGGAGAAATCAAAGAGACCGGGATTGGAGACTCTCCTAAAAACACTGTCTGGAAGACAGCCAAGGCTGCGGGAAAGCTGGAGAAAGTGTACTGAGTGCAGTGAAGCGAGACAGCCCCAGGCCCGGGGGGCAGGGGGGTACGGGACGCGCTCAACGACCTCCATCCACGTCTCTCATTTACTCCCTCTGTATGTGAGAGCCCAAGCTCAGAACGCAATAGGGGTTCTGTTCTTCCGGGGGCCCAGGACTCTTCCTTGCTTCCTAGACCCTCATGCCTGACCCTGTCCACCAGAAAGGTCACCCCCACTTCCCCTTGTCTGGACAGACTGAGGTGTTCTGCCATCCTTCCCTCCTTTTCCTCCCAGACATCTGGGCCCCAGTTGTTCTCTGAGAGGAGGGTCTCCAGGCACGCCGCTCTTGACCTCCTTTCACCTTATAGAATGTCACAACTTGCCTGCACGTTACAGATAAATTCACGACAAAATAACTCGTGGGAACAAGAGATCGTATCCTGGCTTACAATGACCCAGTTGCATTTCTTACTCCAGTTTGACAGGAGAGCTCATACCAATACCAGGGGACTAGGGCATTGTCCACAGCATTTCCACAGGATTTCTGAGAGGGGAGCAGACTTACTTGCCAGGCAACATGTGTGACCAAGTATGCCAAAGAATGCCAACTTACCAGGCCAACTTCCTCCATTTTATTCGCCTGCTCAAAGAATGGTCCCACCCACTATGGGCTGGGTCTTCCCTGTCAATTAGACACTGTCCTTCAGGTTTGCTTAGGACTCACCTTAACTATCGATCTCCACAGATGTGCCCATACTTTAGCCCTCAGTTGTCAAATTATACCTGTAGTTATCATATCAAAGTCATCATCCAATGTTGACTGTACAACTGTTTAATGTCTCCAGTTCATTATGCCTTGCATGGTGGGAACAGACCCTAAATTCTCCACGTGTGTCTGCTGAATCAATCCATGTCTCCCGTCCAGTCGAAAGGTTTCCGTGTAATTGATATCAACCTGCCTTAACTCAGTAGCTGGCGTGAAAAAAAAAAGGAAGAAAAGCAAAAAGAGTTGACTGATACTATCAGTGTGTCTAGAGTGTTCTAGGGGGCTATAGGGAGAAGGGAGGAATGGGAGGCGGGAGATGGAAGTATAAGGACCAGGCACACGGGCATGTGTAAGAAAGGGACGTCAGGCTAAGGGTGGGGTACGCTGGTGCTGATTTCCTTTTTCTAAGAATACTCTAAGATCAGGATAGAAAGAGAGCCACAGGCTGCCAGCTGGGGTTTTGAAAGCGAGAGCAGCTTCTTGTCTCTGATCAGTTTCCACACCACAGAGGTGGTTCTCGTGATCACACCTGCCTCTGCGTTATGCTGGGCTTCCGTGATCTGCCTTTGCTGCTCTCATCAGTTACCGATCACATATGTGTCTCTTCTTTCCAAATGGGATGCACGCCCCCCCCAAAAAAGGACATTGAAGTTTATCTCAGAAAATCTCACTCACCCCAAACCTCTATCTGAATTTGTTAAACATCAGATTCGGAATCAAAAAGCCTAGATAATAAAAGAAGAAGCCAGCTGGAGGGAAAGATAGCGGGTCCCAAGAAGTCGGGACTATTCTTGGAAGGCAGAGGGTTGAGGGCTAGTTTCAAATCAGTTCCTCCTTGTCAGACTCTCTTGCTCCCAAGAGGACTCACAATTCACTTCCAGGACCTGCGGCGAACATCTGCTTGGTACATTCCCTGTTCAATGGATGGCACATTCAGTGGATGGGAAGACAAGCCCACAAGATGCTTTCATTGAGTGAGGGTTGATTTGCTAAGAAAACTGCACTCACCTATGACTTTAGGCACCCCCCAAACCCAGCTCAACCCAGGCCCCGATGGTTCCCTCCACGTCCTCTGTTGAAAAGACCCATGCACGGGTAAGAAGAGCAAGGCCAGCCCTCGGACGCGACACCTGGGTCGCCTCCTAGCGTCTCTACCTTGGACCTCATATTTTTTGATTCCCAAATCTGATGTTTAACAAATTCAGATGGAGGTTAGGGGTGAGTGGGATATTCTGAGATAAGATTAAGATTCAATCTTTTTTGGGAGGAGGGGGTACATCCCATTTTGAAAGAAGAGAACGGATCATCTACCATATGAGCCCAGTAGCCCAGGCGTTTCTGCACAGACAGCCTGGTGTGGTAGAACAACAAGGGAAGTCCCTCCTTCAATTCAGACGCAACCCTCACTGAGGCTGCGATTTTTTTTTTTTTTTGAACCTGGTCAATCGCAGGAGAATTTACAAGGGGATGCCAATCTAAAGGTAGGGTTTGGTGACATTCTTCCCCGTGGTTACCTGAAGTTCTTAGTCCCTAAACAAACACTTCCCAAGAAGGCTACATTCCTTAAGATCGATCATTGTCAAAAAGGGCTTCCCTTCTTTTTGTTTAAACGAAGTGTGTAACCCGTCTTTCAGGGATTCTCGTTGTGACCAGTGAGCCCTCTGATCACAATATTAAAAAATCGGCTTTTTATTTAGCTTTTGCACCTGAGGTTTCTCACCTGGCCATCAACCCACAACACTGAGATCTCCCAAGCATGGAGAGTGGGACCAACCTGTTCTCTGGGGACCTGTTCTATAGGTCTAAGGGGACCTAAGAGGAGGCCTCTACCCTTAGTAGATCCAGAGATAAGACTCAAGGGTCTTTGAACATTCAGAAATAGATTGTTGTTCCTTTTTTAAAACATTCTTTGACACTTTCATTCATAAATACATTTTAAATTCTCTGACACTTTCATTCATAAATACAATGAATCTGTCCTCGCTATCCAATCCCATCTCCTCTTACCATCCCACTTCCTATTTGCTCCCTTCCAGCCAGTATCCGCCAATGCTTGAAGTATGACCCTTCCTCCCACACACTTGTATAGGAAGGCCATGACACCTTTAGAAGGTGGAGCCTCCTAGGGGAAGACGGTCACGGGGTGGGCATTGAGGTGGGTTAGTCCCACCCTACTCTGGGAGAGGCCTGCTCTCGCAGCTAGCAATCTAGCCTCTCCCAGCCTCCATGCAGGGCATGATTTGGCTCGTCCGTGGCGTCTGCCAACCAGCCTTCTGCTATGAAGGACTGTATCTTCCCTCTGGAACTGGAAGCTGGTTTCTTTCTTCCTTAAGTTGCTTGACTTTGGGTGTTGTCTCACAGCAACAGAGAAGAGGAAGTGGTAGTCTCTCTCTTATTTTCACATCTTTTTGTTTGTGCAGCCCATTGGGTTTCATCTGGGTTGCCTGCACTGGCACGTACTTAAATACTTCTTGGAGGGCATGGATGGCTTATCAGTGGGTAAATTGTTGAGGGAAAAAACACCCTTTCTCCTGTTTGGCATTAACCTTAAATAATATTTCTTGTGATACTGCCTTATCCATGGTCAAATATTGATAAGCCAACTATTGTGCAGGTCTTGCAGAAGTAAACATTACTACGGTAAGTTCGGAAGTGTGGCATCCCTATCATAAACAGAGGATCCAGTCTGGTAGCGCCCCTCCCTGCCCTCAGCCTCTGACATTCTTACCGCCCCCTCTTCCAGAAACTTCCTGAGCCTCGGAATGGGGAGGGCATATTTCTTTCTTGGGTGGGCCATGCATGCATCAGAATGTCAACGGGGTGCTTGACTATTATTGTAACCTGGAAAGATCTAGAGTGAATGGGCACTGGAGAAGCAAGAACGCACTTCATTACCTTTTTCCATCTTCCCATAACCTCCTCTGGCTCTTACTCTAAGTCTTCTTCTTCTAAGAACCCCTGTGATTACATCGAGGCCACCTGGAAAATCCAGGAGTCTCCTCCATCTTAAAATACTTGGCATAATCACACGATGAAGTGTTTTTGCAACTCGAGGCAACATTCACAGATTCCAGCCATGAAGATTTGGACATATAGGAGGTTCCTCAAACTATTTGAGAGGAGTCTCACATTTGAATAGTCCTATCTTTCTTTTTCTCTTGCAGGAATGCGTGTGCTTATATGTGTGTATGTGTGACCGTAGAGGCCCAAGGGTGACACCAAGAATATTCTAGATTGCCTTTGCTCTGGGGTTTTCCAGGCTCTGCCTTCCAGGGCCAAAACTGTAAGCTGCCTTCATTTCTGCCTTGCATGTTTACATGAGATCTGGGCATTTGAACTCAGGTTCTTTTGCTTGTGAGGAGGAAAAGGCTTTAAGCCTGAGTTGTCTCTCTCCCCAGACCTTTCATAGTCTTATCTTTCAACTCAGCAATTTCAATGGGAAAATTTATTTTGCAGGTGTAACTATAGACACGTGGAAAGATAATGTTGCCGGAAATGGTGGCATGTGTCTGTCCTCCCAACAACTAGTAACTTCTTTTCCCTCTGCCTCCTCCTCCTTTTCTTTTTCTTCCTCCTCCTCCTCCTCCTCCTCCTCCTCCTCCTCTTTTTTCTTCCAAGATAAGGGTCTTACTGTGTAGCTAAGCATGGCTTTCAATTTATAATTCTCCTTCCTTGGCCTCTCTAGTTACTGGGATGACAGACGCGTTCCACCATTTCCAGCAACATTATCTTTACACACTTCTGTAATTACACCTCCAAAATAAACTCTACCAGTGGAATTGCTGAGTTGAAAGATAAGAGGTGGAGGGGTGGGAGGAAGGGAGGAAAGGCAAGGAGGGATGAAAGGAGGAAGGAAAGGAGAGAGGAGAGAGGGAGGGAGGGGGAGGGAGAAGGAAAAGTTTCAGAATAAGTGTCCGTTGCAGAGATGTTCATTTCAGCAGTTTATACTCCTTTAACCTGAAAGCAACCTGCCTGTACCGGTTATTCTTTGTCATTGTTGTAAGACACCACTCGAAGCCAAGCAATTTAAAAGAGAAAGGGAGATTTATTCAGTTTATGGATCCAGAAGAGAGATATAGTCCATTATGGCAGGAAAGGCATGGCTGGCCGGCCGAAGCTGATGAAAGCCTAAGTCACTGCAGACATCGTGGAGGCTGAGAGCTGCAAAAACTGGCAGCTGCAAGAGCCGACCGCTCCTGGAAGTAGGATGGGGCTAATCCATCTCAAGGCCTACCCCCTGGTCTTGCCTTCCTCCAGTAAGGCTCCACCTCTTAGAGGTGCCGTAGCCGGTCCACACAACTAAAGGTTCAAACACAAGAGCCTGTAGGGAAAGACTCACATTTCAAACCATGACACCACCCTACTTGGTTGTCGCAGAAACAAAGGAAATAAGTTGGAAATGCGCATAAATCAGAACGTCTGAGAACATACAGTCTTCTAAAGAATGATAAGGTACATTTTTGTGTACTACACACAGACACGTCTCCACTGCAAAGAGAAAAGCAACTTGATAGCCACTTGGTAGAACGTGATATTATGCTTGAAATGGGACGTTCAGTTGTATGGTGAACTAGAACTCATGGAAAAGCAAAGAATTTGTCAGTGGGGTGACTACCTCTTGGGTATAGAGGACTTGTGTTCTACCTCCTTTGTACCAGTTCTGGGCTGTAGCATGTATATTTATAATTGCCAAAAAGTAGTTATGCTTAACTTTTATTTTTAAAACCATGTGCTCTCGTCTTTATCATTCCGAGAAAAAAAAGTGTGTGTGTGTGTGTGTGTGTGTGTGTGTGTGTGTGGAGTCAAACCTGGGTCATTGTTAAGAAGCCAGGATCAGTATGCATGAAGATCAATCTTTTCTTTCTATAGCTCCTGCCCCCAGCCCCTCCTGCTACTGGAACACAGGAAGATCGGTAGGGTTTTGGGGTCAGACAAAGTTCTGATTGCCTCCCAGACAATCTGGCCAGCTTTGTGGTCTTGGACAAGATTCTTATGTTTGGTAAACCAAAATTGTGAAATGATGCAAATACAATTTGCTTCTAATGTCCATGTGACAATTGAAATCAGCAAGTATCCTCACAGTCTCAGTGTGCAGTGATTTTCAGTTACTGTTAATAATATCCACTTAGGAGAAGCCAGAAGATCCAGAGATGGCCCTTCAGTTCTTACTGTCTGGGCATCTTGGCGCATCATTGGCGGTGGGTGAGGGTGGGTGCCAAGATTGATAATACAGGGACAAGCTTCCAATGAGTCCATCTGTAGTGGGAGAGAAAGCTACTGCCCAAAATGCGTATGTAGTGAATGACGGCAAAGTTGAGAAGAGTCACCTGTCTGTCTCCAGCAGGATTAGGGATTTCGAAGACCTCCGCAAAGTCATACCAGCATCTCTAGTAAGGTATGGGATTTATAACCCCTCTTAGCAAGTGGAGACAGGAGGACAAGGAATTCAAGATTTTCCTCCACTAACTAGTGAAGTCAAAGCCAGCCTGAGTGGCAGAGGACTCTATGCCAGACCCTGTCTCCAACAAACAAACAAACAAAAACAGAAAACAATCAAAATTTCTCCAGGTCTGAGAGCTAGAAGGGAAATGTATCTAGATAGTTGTTGCAAGAGTGCATCCACCTGTAAAAATCCACTGAGCTTCCTGCTATTCTCTAGGAAGTTCTGCCTTTGTTTAAAAATAAAACAAAGATATTAAAAATACTATTTTAATAGTTTTTCTTTGTGGCCAAAAGTCAATCGGATCCCTTTAGTGCGAAGTGGAATGTGTGTATCCTCCTGGGACCAGTGTGCCAAGTTCTGCCAGAATGTGGGGCCACTAAAGAGCTACAAATTACCAGTGTGACCTTCTCTACAATAAGGACCATTGGCTTCTGGTTCGACCAGGGTTGGACGGGTTTTGTGGGGGTGGAAGGCAAGAGACACAGAAGCACAAATATTTAATGGGCCGACAGGTAGCAAGCAAACACATTCTTGGGGAGGAAAATGTAGATCATTTATCACTAGCCCAGCTTAATCGCACAGAAAGAAAAGGGGTGTGTCTTCTTACGGGTCCAATTGCTTGATCTGTTTATGTCCTAGTGGGCGAAGCTCTGGACTCCGCCCATCCCCAGGCCTGGTTGGGCAGAGCTGCCTGACATTGGCTGGGCTTTCGGGACGCCCACCTCACTGCCTCACCTGGCAGGTGGCTGCAGACACGTCAACCCACACTGGAATTCCTTCGGGGTCTCTCACGCAGGTCAGGCGTGCAAACCAGAATTTCCCGTGTGGCCGAGCTGGGGGAAAATTAATGAGCCGTCAGTTGAGGAGGCTGTGGATCTGCCCTGCGGAAAGAACTTGCTCTTGTCTCTTTGCAACAAAGGAGGTGGGCGTGGAAGCCCCGGAGCAAGGGCTTCTGGGAAGCGACATCCTCTCCTAGCCAAACTGTTTGGTTATTCGTCTCTCCTCTCCCCTGTTTTGTGTCCATTGTTACACTTAGTTTTATTACTGTTATTACTTTGTGTCTTTATGTACATAAGGTTTATGAGAGCAAGGTCCTTCTCTGCTGTTGCAAGCGGTGTGCAATGCAGGGAGCAAATGCTTACTAGACACCACCGCCTATTACTTGTACATCACAGTAAGTTCTAGAAACAGGTACCATGTAACAGATAACGGAGACAGATAAACCGAGACTCAGAGGAAAGTGACAAGACCTAAACTCATGAGTGCAGGAAGTGTGGTTGCTTGGCTTTGATGCCAGGATTCCCCAAGTCCTGCATACCCCCCCCCATCTCCTCCAATGGACAATTTCAACATGGATGCCTCTGATCTTGGGTGGTGGTAGGTGGGTGGGGAAAGGAATTACTCTCCATTGAATGATGTGGTGATTCCTTGTAGCACGAGGGAGAGACCTAAGAAACAGGAGTTTATTAGCTGAGGACTAGTGGCCAAGGATACCATAATTTAGCCTTAAGATGGGCGAGTTTTAGGAAAGAGGAGAGAGTTTAAATTCGGAGCTGATAGGGAGAGAGCCGCCAAGGACTTCGAGGTAGGAAAAATCTGCAGTGTCGCCAGACAAAGAGGGTCACTATCTTTCATGGCCACTAGACGTTGCTAAGGAGTTGCTAGGGGAGCTGGCCAGAGTGGGTGGAGAGTGAAAGAATTTCTGGAGGCCTTTAGGTGGGGAGAGACGTCAGAAGCCCATGGGGTGACTCGTGTTCACCTCTGGGAATAGCCAGGTTACAATCAGGGTGGATGGAAATGGTGTGGCTGTAGCTAACAGTCTGCAGGAAAAGGACCCTCCCCGCCCCCTCCTCCCCCAGAATAGTTTTCTTCCCCTTCTTTACTTTTACCTGCTGGAAGAGAGGAACACTCATCCATTCCTTCAGGCTGGGGAATTGGGGAGAGATCACCGGCTGAGCGCCCATCTAACCCTGTTCAGTGATGGTGATTTTAACTGATTCTCGAAGTAGGTCTTATTGGAAGAAAGTGATATAAAGCTGCAGAGGGGAAGAAACCGTGCCTCAGTTTCCTTATTTGCTGTACTGACTGTAGGGTGTCTGCCTCCTAAGGTTACTGCAAGGACTTGCTAAGGCAATGCAGGGGGAAACGCATAGCCTAGTCTGTCTGTGGCTGGAATTCAAGAACAGATTTCATGATTTTTTTTTTGATTGTTTAATTTTTTTTCAGCTTTTTTTTATTATTATTTCTGCTCATACACACTTAACTTTTATGATTATTAAATGATAACATCATCACTATCATCTTCAGTGTACCCATTCTGCAGCTAGCACGGCTGAAACTCTCGAAGAAAAAGCACTCTTTAAGCTTGCCCGTGGCTCACGGCTGGCCACTGAGGAGGGCTACACTTGTGGGAGTGCACCTCCGAGGTGTTTCAGCTAAAACTGTTTGAAGAAACTGAGCATGCGCAAAGAAGTGTTCCTGGCCACCATCTTTGTTCCTGTCTGTCCATTTATCCTCTGCAACCCGTGCTTTATGACCTTCAGGCAAGTGTGCCCACAGTGTGTCCGCCATCTTACCTTCTAGAACTCTGACCTTCACTGAGCATGCTAGGGAATGTGTCTACTTCTGAACTGCCTTCTTCTTGTATAAGGCAGCCTCCCCAAATAAACATCTTGAAGCTTCTTTTGTTCAAAGAAGGCATTGTCTTAGAAACAACTCTAGGACTCTACTTATCTGCTGTGGGTAATAAAACCTTTCCCTGCCCTCTTATCCCGTGGCCAGGCTAGACTTTGGCTTTGTATTGGTAAGATGTAAATGCGTGTAGACTATGGTTACATTGTGAGTGGGAAGCCGTACCCATCCACAACCACAAACTCAGTTCCTCCTCCCAGAAGTCTTAAAGGTGTCTGAGGCAATTTTATGGAAGCCTGCAAATAAAACACTTCTCCCACGCCACGCCTCACGGCACATGCTACTGAGGAGCGAGCAGGAATTCTCCTTTGAGACTCAGGTTGCTCCAGCCATGCAGGGGTGTTCAGACCTACTTGGTAATATATGTGCGTGTCCCAAGGCCCTGACAGGTAGACATGGCTGGGAAGGTTCAGAACCTAGAGGATACCTTTCGTAAATCTCTCCACGGAGAAAGACTCTTAGCCATCTTCCCGAACACTAAACCAGCTCAGGGCCATCATTCCACAAGGGCCAATGCATGAATCCTTTGTTCTGCAGGCCAATGAAACCCTCCACCGTCAACCTAGGAGCTTCCAGGTTCTAGCAGGGACTGAGGCAGGGGGTGAAGAGGGATGTCTCTGTCACTACTTCCAGGGAAGGACATGTGCTAATTTCAGGGTCCTTCCCTGAAGCAATGGAAGAGGCTACTCTTTAAGGGGCTTTCACAGGGCTGGGGGGAAATGGTTCAGAGGTTAAAGCCTTTGTCTCAGGAGCAAAAGGACCTGAGTTTGGATTTCTATCTCTCACTTTAAAAAGAAAAATGCCAAGTGAGTATGGCTTCCAGCATGTAATTCCAGCCCTGGAAGGTGGAGCCAGGGACTCCCCAAAGCCAGACTCTCCCTAGTGGCATGGTCTGTCTATTAGAGACCCAGGCTCACAATGTAAGATGGGAGATTGATGGAGGATGATTCCCCAGCCTCTCCTGACTTTTGTATCAACCTCTTTTTTTTTTAATTTTATTATTATTTATTTATTCAATTGTGCAAGTATGTGTGTGCGCATGTGTGTATGTATGTGTGTGTGTGTAGAACCACAGACGAATTCGGGAACCACCATGGATGCCTCCACCTCCTCCTTATTTACTCTGCCCGGGGATTCACAGGCTTCGCCCTACCAGGCCCAGAAACGCAGGCTGCCCCCGCTTCTGCCTGGCGTCTATACGTGGAGTCTAGGATCCGAACTCAGGACCTTCCGCCTGCAAGGCAGAGGCTTAACCCCTGAGCCACCTCTCCAGCCCCAGTATCAACCTCTTAAACATAAGAATCTAAGATGATGTTGAGCATTTGTCTCCAAAACTGCTTTCACTTTATTACATTGAATCTCTGTACCTGTTAAAAAAAATAACTTCCCATTCCAGTTGCCTGTGGCAACCATTATTCTGCCTCTGATTTGTGGTGACTTTAACTGTCTCATGTAAACTAAATTACACAACTTATTGTTTTGAAAAAAAAAAAGAATCTAAGATGAGCTCACAAAAGAAAAGAAAGGAGAAGAGAAGAGAAAAGGAAAGAAAAGAGAAGAGAAAAGAAAAGAAAAGAAAAGAAAAGAAAAGAAAAGAAAAGAAAAGAAAAGAAAAGAAAAGAAAAGCTTAGAGTTGCCATCAGTTTCTAGTTGATTTCCCTCTGGAGAGCCACCTTATCCTCAGAGCTCAGTGTGTCCCAACCCTCCCTGTTCCCACAGAAGTACTGCAGGTCCAAACAGGTTCATGGAGAAGCATCATTCCCAACCCCCAGCATACCTTGCGCTGAGGTTTCCGATGACTCACAGGCAAATGGCAAGGAGCACACAAGACAGAATGCATGTTAAAATCCTGCCAAAGCCTAGGCTTCTTACTATCTGCGTGACCTTGAGCCAGCCAGGTAGCCTCACAATATCTCTGTAAAACTCAGATAACATCAGGTATGCAAACTCGCTGCGAAGCTGGCATGCTGCATGGCTATGCTAATGTGGGATTGTTGTGAAGATAGGTATGACACACGTAAAAGCTCGTAACCAGTCACGCCGCCGTAGTTCATCCCTGTGCTATTGTTATCCACTGGCGGCTGGTTTAACAGTGGCTGGTTTTCAGTAAGATCTGACGCTTATGTGTAATTTGAGTGGATTATTCTCTCTGCGCGCACACCATGGCCAAGCAATGCTCCTCTTCCACACACATGCCTCTCAGTGAGCTCTGCCCTCTGCAGTGCCAAATGCCCTCTACAGTGCCAAATGCTTCTACCTGTAGACAGATGTTCCAAAAAAAAAAAAAAAAAAAGGAGCACAACCAGCCTGGGAAACGTGACCAAGAAACTGGTTTTGGAACTTGTCTGCTAGGTTTCATCTGAACTGCAGGTAAGTCGCCTTTAGACAGGATGCACAAGAGTGAATGCTGAATGTGTAAGCTCCTGAGAATAAAGGGATGGGCCGGCAAGATAGTTCAGCGGGCAAGAAGTCTGCTTGCAGAGATGTTGGCCCTGGATTATTAACTCATGATTTGCTGTCAGATCAGCCTTTTTTTGCCTACCCCCCAAAAAAGAAAGAAAAGAAAAGGAAAGAAAAGGAAGGGAAGGGAAGGGAAGGGAAGGGAAGGGAAGGGAAGGGAAGGGAAGGGAAGGGAAGGGAAGGGAAGGGAAAGAAAAGGAAAGGAGGTTTAAAATGATGCTCTGGGTTTCAGGTGATTTTGAGAAATGCTTATGATGTCATAAATTACCCAAGTGATGTCATAATGGCCTTCCTTGCCTTATCCTTTGCCTCAGTTTCCCCTTTTGCAAACCAAGAGGCTTGGATTCGGCGAGCCCTTCTGGGTGCATGAAGGAGGGCTGTTAAGAGGGTTAGTACAGGCTTTCCTTATCATTTCTAGGTGACTCCAGTCCTCCTGACCCTCCCGTTTGTAATAATGACCCAGGAGGGTGTAGGCACGAAGTTCTCTGGCCTCACCGACCCAGTGCCCTAGTTAAGAGACGCGTTCCAGGGTGCCAGCCCAAAGCTCGGCGTCCGTCACTGCACAGCCCAGGGAAAGTCACCTCGCCTGTCCGAGCCTCAGCTGCTGCTTCTGCAAGTGGAACTTCAAACAGTCTTCAGAGTGTAATAGCCACCAATTAGTGTCTGCAAAGGGCGTGGCCCGTAGCATTGTCGGCATAATCATGACTGATGGCCATGCTGTTCTGCTTCTCGTGGCATCGTTTGCTTATTGCCATGGCGTTCTACTTATAGCTAGAGTAAGCACACGAGTCTACCGCAGGCACTATAATGCTTGATCTCAATAGAGGTGTGTGTGTGTATGTGTGTGTGTGTGTGTGTGTGTATCTGTCAGTTGACCCATGTGCCAGTTATAATACAATTGTGTCAACTTGATAATTGAGGGCTGAGGCTTTGGTCACATGTGTGAAAAGTTATTCAACTAAGTCGAGCCCCGAGTAAGCCGTCTAAGGTGTGAGAAGACCCAGCTCGGAGCGTGTCGGAGCACTCCCTGGGCAGGTGAATGAGCTGGAGAGAACAGGTTCAGTACTTCAGCAAGGGAGAGTACACCCATCTCACAGCCCTTGCTTGGGATGTGCTGTAGCCAGTTCCCTTAGCTCCTGCTGTGGAGGTGAAATTTCCTGCCACGATGATGAGCTACAACCAAGAACCATAAGCTACAATAAACTCTTTGTTCCCCTCAGTCGTTTGGCCATGCGTTTATCTCAGCAACAGAAGAAACTAGAACAGTCTGGAACTCACCAAGTAAGCTAGGCTGGCCGGCCACTGAGTCCCAGGGGTCTCCCTATCTCTGCCTCCCCAGCACTGGGATGACAAGCACGCACCACTACACCCAGCCTTTTTTTTTTTTTTTTTTTTTGGCATGAGATCTGGGGATCCAATTCCTACTTTCATGCTTGCAAGACAAGCGATAAAACCCTCCACAAGGCTAGCAGCCTAGAAAATGGCGACCAGTCTCTGCATCCCGAAAGGCTATGTCCCCACGATTCCTTTGCAGCCTGAAGTCAGGTCATAGCATCAACCCTGAATCCCCTAGCCCAGATCAGCGCTGCAGAACCCGGGAGGATTCCAGACTGTCTCTTGCCCAGACCTCTTACCCAGGGTAAGATCCAGAAGGAGGCGGGGCTTCCCGCATCTCCTAGAGTGTTACTAAACCTAGGCTATAAAGCCCATATAACTGAGGATTACCAGCCATGACTCTGCCTGTCTTTGACCTTCCACTAGTTTCTCTTTCTCTGGTTGCATGAGTTCTCACCTCTGTTACTTTGTTACAAGAGCCACACATCGCCATGTGTAAAAAGTAAAGAGAAACAAAGTAATAGCAAAGGTAATTTAATAATGCACTTGACGATCCAATATCAATGTGTATTCAATCCTTTAGGAAGCCATTCAGAGATTTTTTTTTCATTCACTTTTCCTTTGAAATCTGGGTGGTTCTTGAGCTCTGGGGTGACTTTGGCAATTATCTGGGGGAAGCAGGAGGCGGAGAAGCCAGGGGTTCTTGGGAGCGGCTCAGGCGCACAGAACAGACCCCAGCATCAAAGGAGTGTCTGGCCCAGGGCGCTCACAGAAGCTATTTGGCGCTCATGACGCATCGCTGTTTGGATTGGCTGTGTGTCAAGGGTTCCGCAGCACGTGCGGCTGCCCCATCCGCCTGCGGCTCTTTAGCATCCATGTGTGGACCTGAGGGTTTGAGAAGCGTGAGTTTTCACCAGTTTATTCTTCCCTGCAGATCCCTAAATAGCTGCCCAAATGACTTATGGCTGGTTCGCCAGTCTCTGGCTGACGCGGGACAGAGGCCATCTGTCCCTGGCTGCTCAGACCCTTCCCGGGCACCACCCCACCCCAGGGAGACCAAGCCTGGGGTGCACAGTGAAGCCTGTTGTTCTTCTCTGGGAAGACAAAGCCACAGACCCCGTTACCTGCCTTGACAGGGCCTTTGTGACTCAGGGAGAAAAGGGCTTTGTCAGGACAGCGACTGAGGAGTGTGCTGGTCAATGGGGCCTTTTGTGTCTGCCCTGGTAAGATGCCCCCATGCCAGCCCGGGGAGGCCCTGCCCCCTCCTGGAGCAGATGGGGAGCCATAGGCCCAGAGAGGGTCCAGAACCCAGGCCCCGCCACCTCACAGAAGAAATCTACCTGACCTGACACGGGACAACCCAGGTGTCTTCAACCTCGGGCAAGAGGATTGCCTGGGACCGAGTGGATCCTTGAATGATAAATATAAGAGCCAGTGTATTGAAGAATATATATCTGTCTTTCTTTTAGCATCTAGGCACAACTCTGGTTACCACCCTGTGAACATCCTCTGCTGTGATTTTTTAAAAGCTAGGCCTCCAAGAAAGGCCTCTCGGCCTTACATTCTCATCATTCAAACCTTCCCACCAACACACACACACACACACACACAAAATATGCTGTGTGGGCGGATGGGTATATTAGTTATATCTACTATTAAAATCCTTCCATACCAAAGCATCACATCATAGTCCTTAAATTCTTAAATAAATCCAGCTTGGGGTTGAGAAGACGGTGGATAAAACGCTTACTGCTGAAGCGTGAAAACCTGAGTTTGCGTCTTCGTACCCACCGAGAAACAAGTTGGGCACCCGGCACAGCGCTGGGTGGGGGCAGCATAGACAGAGACAGGAGGGTCTCTGGTTCTCGCTGGCCAGACAATGATCTCCAGGATTGGAACGACAGACCTTGTCTCAAAAACTAAGGTGGAGAAGAGACAAGGGAAGACATCCCATTCTCCACACTTACCTGAGTGAGCGCGCACAGACACACACAGGTGTGTATACGGTTTCTGTTACCCTCTTACTTTATCACAAGCTGGAAGAATTTTAAAAATCACACAAGGAGGAACCACTTTGCACCTTCTTGCCTCTGACTTTGACCAACGTAGTTGGGTCTGAACACCTTGAGGCTTCAAGTTGCACCAAGGCCAGCACCCCAGTGTGACTGGGCTCCAGAGACGTGCGGGTACGAGGACAGAGAAATTCTCTCCTCAGATCTCCCTCTTGGTTGGTTGGCACAAGTCGCTGCAGCCGCCGTTTCCAATGAGGACCGATCATTCCAGTTTCTTGACACGCCTTGTTTCAATTTGGCCTGGTCTTAAAGGGACTCTGGCTTTGGGGGCTGGAGAGGTGGCTCAGGGGTTAAGCCTCCGCCTTGCAGGCGGAAGGTCCTGAGTTCGGATCCCAGATCCCACGTATAGACACCAGGTGGAAGCGGGGGCGTCCTGCGTTTCCGGTCCTGGTAGGGCGGAGCCTGTGAATCCCGGGGCAGAAGGAGGTGAGGTGGAGGCATCCATGGTGGTTCGCGAATTCGTCCGTGGTTCTACACACACACACACACACACACGCGCGCGCGCGCGCACACACACACATACACACGCACATGCGCACAGTTGAATAAATAAAAAAAATTTTAAAAAATGTTTAAAAAAAATAAAAAGGGACTCTGGCTTTGAACTCTGGTTTGAACTCTGGCTGCACACCCCTCTACATGAGAGGCAGGTCTGGGCGCTCAGAGGGACCCGTGGTCTTCGATGTGTTCTCTTAGCAATGCCTGTGACTCTTCCTCTCTCTTCTACCTCTGCCTGCCCGTTCCTTCCCTCCCGACGCATCAGTTCACACGCAGGGAGACAGCCTGGAAGGCAAACGCAGGTAACTAAGCAGATAAGGAAACTGACCCTTACGTAAAAATAAGCGATTACTTTAGAAAACTAGCAAGAGGTCACCTGTCAGCAGCGCACGTCCATCGAAGCCCAGCTAGAAGGACATGAACAGAAGAGTGGAGGCTGAACTTGGGGCGCAGGCAGCTCTGTTGTACCCCACTTCTGCGCACAGATATAGCGAGGGCACCTGCCTGTCAGTAAGATACAGCGGGCGAACAGTCCCTGTCCCCAGAGAGTACCCCACAGACGCCTCAAGTGCCAGGTGGCTTAGCAAGGTGCTGGCATCCTGGGGTTCGCGTGGGCACTCCCCTTTCCCACCCAATATTCAGGACGAGTTACCTGCTCCTTGCGCCTCCGCTTCCTGCTGGTGGATTATAAAGGTATGCATCTGGAATGGTCACTGTGAGGATGAAATGTGCTGGGATTTGTTAATGCCTAGAACTCTGTCTATAGCAAGCACCACATTGTGATTTCGTGGCTCAGGTCAGTGTTTTACTGACTTGGTTTTACTATTATGTACAAGAGCAAACATACACTTCATTTCTCTCTCTCTCTTTCTCTCTCTCTCTTCTCTTTCTCTCTTGCATATATACACACATACATGCCAACTCCATGTATTCATTTAACACACACATACACACACATATATATACTCTATCCATTTTGCATATTCCATAAAAACTTTATTATGTATACATGTATATTTTCATTATCTTCCTGTGTATGTATAAAATTTGTCAATGGTAACTTGGAAAACACCATTCTCCAAAGAACTGATCTGAATTTGTTTCTCTGGGTACTTATCAAAGGTTGGGGAGGGGAGGGCAAGAAAAAAGTCGGACTCCTGCGGATCTCTAGCCACTTTGTTTCCGCCTTTCTGTCAATGAGCCAATTTTATGCCCTTCATTACTTCGACACAAATATGTGTTCAATCGTTATTGGGCACTAAGCCCACACTCGTCACCCAAAGTTCCTTCACATCAAATCAGATCTCCGTGTTCCGTGAATGAATAAAACTGGGGAACCGGGGAGAAGGGACGGAAGAAACAAGTTCTTTCTTCCACTCTGGCAGAAAGTGGCTTCCTTTTTCTCCATCCCTGGTCTCATCGACTCCGTCACCAAGCTGGGGATGGGGGGAAATGCGGAGGGGGGGTTAGATGCTGATGCCTGCGTCTGACAAAGGCGGGTTCCCGCGGATCCGCCCCTATCTTGCCCCTGGCACGGGACGGTGACTTGGTGGCTGGGCGCCCAGCCGCGGTCGCACCCCAGAAGGGCACGCGCCCCTGCCCGGGCTCTCGGAGTTGCCCAAGGCGCTGGGGTGACTCCTCCCCGGGGACCCTCCCCTCTGGGGCGCGTCATTCTCCCCACCCCTGGGTCTGGACCCCAGCGGCTTCCCGGCTTCCCGGGGCCGATCCACCGCCAGGGACGAGTCAGGCCACTCGCCCCTGAGCCGCGGAGCCGGGGCGCCGTCCGCCGCGCTCGCTCGCTGGGGGCGCCCAGGACCCGATGGAGCTGCGGGTCGCCAACGGCAGCTGCGAGAATGGTGCGTGTGGCCGGGAGGGGGCGGGGTGGGCGCCGCGCTTCGCACCTTCCCCCCGACACCCTTTCCCGCCTCCTCCTCGCCTGCCAGGGGGCTCAGAACTCCCTAAAGATGGACATCTGGCGAGGTCACCTCCTTAGAGACGGCTCGGGAGCCGAGGCAGCGGCAGCGCTGGAGGCGCACTTAGGGACAGGCAGCCCGCGACGAGGACGGCGGGTGAGGGGAGGGGGGCAGACCTATTGCCAGGCACTGCTGGTATTTGGTACCTGTCCACATCTGGCCATCTCTCTGCTACCAGAGGCAGCCACCCAGACAGAGAGAGAGAGAGAGAGAGAAATAGAGAGAGCAGGAATATCAGGAAAGGCCATGAAGACCCCTAGCTTCATGCACATTTTTCAAAAAATATAAAATATTTTATTTATCTATTATCTATCTATCTATCTATCTATCTATCTATCTATCTATCTATCTATCTATCTATCTCAAGGAGAGGGGTGCGCACGTACATACCTTGGCACACAATGGAGGTCTGAGGACAACTTTGTCAGAAGTCAGTTCTTTTCTCGTATCTTATGAGCTTCAAGGGATTGGACTCGGATTGTCAGATTTGAAGGCAGGTGCCTTACCTGTTGCGCTATCATACTGGCCCTATGAAGTTTTTTCTTGTTTTGTTTTTTTGCTTTTTAATCAGGTAGAGACCTAGGTCCTTTCCTGAACTATCTTTTTTGAATATCCAAAGCAACACTACAAGCAAGATAGGTAGCTGTTCTTTTATTCTTATTTATATTTTTTGTTAGACTAAGGCAGGGTCTTGCTACTGCTGGAAGCTATACCAATGAAGGTCCTTCGGCCTGACCTCTAGGGTCGCTGGCTTTACAGGTGTGGGCCGCTGGGTGTGGATTTTTTAAACTTTTTCTTTTTCCTTGTTTTTGTTTTTTTCTTTTTTTGTTTTGTTTTGTTGCAATTTGGGGGATTGAACCCAGAGGCTTGTACCTGTTATATCCCCAATACTTGCAATTATAATTTCATGATTTCCCCACTGTATTGATAGAGAAGTGGAGGCTCTGGCTATGTTAATCGATCAGTCCTGATAACGCAGAAGGAGATATAAAATACCTGTGCTAATCTGCTCTTCTCCTTCTCGCTTTTTCCTGGCCTAGCTCCACTTCTCTCCCCTGTCTTAGAAATGCAGCCAGGTGTCCCAAGTTCCCTGACATCTGCCCTTCTCCAGCAAAGCTCCCGAGGCCAGGCCTGGAGTGTTGGCTGATGTCGGTGTCTAGAGCAACAAACCCAGCCGTGTTTAACCTCATCCCGTAACCTAAGAAAGCAGGTGTGCCCAGCTCTGGGTATTCTGGAAGCGACACAGGAATCACTCTCCTGACGTGCATTTTTCAGATTGATTGCCCTCAGAATTGGGTTTCCTTTGGCCATCAATCCCCCCCCCTTTTTTTTCTGGAAGAACTTGACTTAATAGCAGTGTTGACTCAGGGGTTCGCAGACCTCACGAAGAGGCTCAGGCAGTAGAAATCCTGTGAATCCACCTGTTATCAACGTACCTCACAAACCCAGGGGAGATCAAGGAAACAGACTCTGGCTCGCTGCTCGCTGCCTGCCCTTCCGGGGCGCAGGAACTCCCCAGACGGGGCTCTTGGGCAAGGAGGCCTGAACTGGCGGAACTGGCTCCACAGAAGCAGCCTGATGAGAGGCGGGCATGCGGGCTTCTTGTCTCCTCTCCCCTCTGGTGGGACACAAATGCTGGAGAGACCTGCGGCCCAGAGCCAAAGACACACTGACAACCCGCTAGATCCCAGGTCAGGGTGTCTGTGAGACGCGAGCCAGTGTTTTCCCTTTGTGGGACTTCCGTTTCCCCGACTAAAAGTAAGGAGGTGCGACTGGCCACTTTTTAAAAATTTTATTTTTAATTAGCGTACAAAATAATGGGCTTCATAATGAAAACTTCATGCATCTCCATCATCGTCTCTTCCCGTGTTTGTTCCCCCTCCGCTGTCTTCTGTCCCTCTTCTACTCTGTTTTTTCAATGAGTGCCTTCCCACTCCACACCTCCTGGTATTGGCGATGGAACCCCGGGTCTCGTTCATGTTAGGCAAGGACTCAATCACTGAGATAGATCCAGCGAGATCTGAGACGGTCTGGTTTATTTTAATTTTGTTTTTAAATTTTAGATTTGTATTTATTGTGTGTGTGTGCACATGCATCTGTGAGTACATCGCAGCGCACAGGTGTGGAAGTCGGCCCTCTCCTTCCACTGCGTGGGAGTGATTGACAGGTCACCAGGCTTAGAAGCAAGAGCTTTTTGATCACTGAGGCACCATATTAGCCTGTTGTTGGGTTTGGTTTTGCTTTGTCTTTATTTTGTTTTGTTTTGTTTGTTTTTGCACATGCATGCCTGAGACTGTGTGTGTGTGTGTGTGTGTGTGTGTGTGTGTGTGTGTGTGTGTCTGTCTGTCTGTCTGTCTGTCTGTCTGTCTGTATCAGAGGGCACTGTGTGTTCCCTGTGGAGGCTCAAAGGTGACTTCAGGAATCACCGTGGCTCGCTCTATCTCCTTTTTGCTTTGCTCTGGGGTTTCCCGGGCTCTGCCTTTTAGGACTGGAAGTGCAGGCCGCCGCCATTTCCACCACGCATTTTAACATGGGATCTGGGGATCTGAACTCAGGCTCCTTCTGCTTGTGAGGCAGAGACCGAACTCCTGGACCAGCTCTGCGGCCTGTCTGGGTTTTGTAAGGGGCTCTTCTGCCTTCGTCTCTCCGCGGCTCTGGGCCGCTTTGGAAGGTCAACTCCGGCTCCAGTTCTGCTCCTCTGAGGTGCTGCACCGCTGCAGTGGAGACAGAGCCCAGGCGCCCTGCCCTGGACTTTGAGGCCCTTTTAGGCCCTGGCTGGGAGCTCCAGCCTGGGGTGAAAGGACAGGTACATCCTGTACACGGGACCCTTAGGCCGTTGTGATCCCCAGCTGGAGGAGAGTCTTCTGTGTGGAGAGATCACCAGCTTGAAACATCTAGAGAGGCCACTGAGGAATGGCAGGGGCGTGTCCCGTCTGGGAGCCGCTTACCAGAGCGGCCCCCATTATACCCCATCGGCTGGCACGGGCAGGGGGCTGAACAGACCTTCTGAGTGTCCCGTTTTAACCATTGGCAACAAGTTTATATCTTAAAATAGTAGAAGGCCGTGAAGACAACTCCCGCCTTGTGATATGACCTGCTTTTCTGGGGCTCATGAGGGGCGGTTCTGAGCCGGGGTCTGGCCATCAGACGGCTCTGGCGTCTAATCTTGCCTTTGCCAGTTATTACCAGGAAGATTACGGAGCTCAGTTCCTCCAACCAATGCCCTGGAAATGCCCCCCTTGTGCCTGTTTCATAGAGTAGCTATTAAGAGTCCTCAAGGAAAATTTCAGAACACAGACCGAGTGTACGGCAGCGTTCCCCGAGTCATGGTGACGCTCTGCTTCCTGAAACTGCACAGCTCCGCATTCCCCTGAGGGTTTTCCCTTGGTGCCCAGATTTATCTTCAGTGTTTCTGCCAGGTGGGCGAGCCCGACAAGCTTTGACCCCCAGACTTGAGAAGAAACTTGGGCTCTCAGAGAACCTAGGACAAGAAGAGCAAAAGATACCTAGGAAGTGGGGGGCAGGGGACACACCAGTCCTCTTAGAGGACCCAGCTACTAACAGCTAGCGCCTTTCGACTCTCAGAAACAAGGTCTGAAACGCCAAGAACTGCCTGTCCAATCATACACCCAGTTTGCTAGTTAGACACACAGGTGTCAACTTGGCAATTGAAGACTGAGCTCTGGGCACATGTGTGAAGAGTTAGTAATTAAAGCGAGCCCTGGGCAAGCCTGCGGGAGATTGTCTGACTGATGCGGGAAGACGCAGCCTATGGTGGTCTGTACCATTCCCTCAGCAGGGGGGAGCGGCCAGTCTTCAGCGTACTTGGCAGTCTTTCTGTCTAGCGAGTGAGGTTTGCCCCTCTCTCAGCAATCCCTGTGGTATTGGTATGGTATTGGTATTGGTATGTGCTCTCCTGCCAAGCTGGACTAAGAAATAGAACTGAGACTCATAAGAAAAAATAAAACCCCCTTGTTTCCTTAAGCTCTCTGTTTGTGAAGTTGTTAGCAGCATTCAGGCAAACTGTCATACCCACCACAGCTAAAGGTTTGGTCTAAAGCCGCCCAATAGAAGGCTTACGGTCAACTGGAAGCCCACAAGCCCAGAGACTGAGAGGCCTTCCTGTGGAGTATCAGGGTTTGGGAAACGCTTCTTCCCCCGCCCCCATGTGTGTATAGGGGTAAGTGGTACCAGGATCATGGTTGCCATTCTGAAGTCAGTCATTGTATCCCTAAGCAAGCACCTGACCCCTTACTGCTTCTACTATCAATCTATGGGATGAGGGCTAAAGATCTCCCCTCTTTGACTAGCGGTCCATTGGTCCATTCTACTAAACCAGGCCCTTCTAACAAAGCCCTTAGCCAGAGATGAGCTTATTGAATGGAAATGATTAGTATTAGTTGGGGCCCAGTGTGTAGTTGGACCTGTTGCAGTGGAATCACGACGTCTAAATCAGTGGTCAACCCCAGTTTGTTTTCTTTTTTGCGTGCGTGTCTGTGTCAGAGGGCGCCGTGGGGGCCCGTGGAAGTTCAAGGGTGACTTTGGGAATCACCCTGATTGCTCCTACCTCCTATTCGCTTTGCTCTGGAATTTCTCAGGCTCCATCTTCCAGGGCTGGACATACAGGCCATCGCCACCATTTCTGGCCGGCAATTTTTACGCGGGATGCGGGATCCGAATTCAGGACCTCCTGCTTCCGAGGCAGAAGTTTAGCTCCTGGGCCTCATCTCTCCAGCCCAATCCCAATATTTTTAAAGCACGCCCATGTCCCCCCCCCACCATGTGACTGTCTCCCGTGGTCTCCCCTCCCCAGGGTCTCTAGTCAGCCTCTACTGCTCCTCGCAAGAAGTCCTGTGCCAGATCGTCAGCGGCCTCAGCCCCGAGGAGCCCAACAACAGCACGTCGATCAGCTGGCAGGAGAGGTTAAGGAAGAACTATGGCTTCTACATCGGCGTGGGCCTCGCCATCCTGTCCTGCTTCCTCATCGGCAGCAGCGTCATCCTTAAGAAGAAAGGCCTCATACGACTTGTGGCCACCGGGGCAACGCGGGCAGGTAGGCTCTTGAGCTGTCCTTCAGAGGGCCTCAGGTTACCCTAGGTGGGCTCTGGAGAATCCCCCTTGCTGTCTTCGGAGGTCTTCCTTTCTAATCCACGATCTGCTGAGAGCTCCGCATATGTCTCGGGGTAAAGACGGCACAAAGCCATGGGATGGAGCCTCGGATGCCCTTGTCCTCTGCACCTCTCAGGCTCCCCAAGTGGCCTCTCTGCATCCGACACTGAGTCTTGCATCTTTGGACAACAAGATGATTCCACGCAAGCGTCCTGGGGAGGGCTGGGGAGATGGCTCAGGGGTTAAAGCCTCTGCCTCCCAACCAAAAGGACCCGAGTTCAGATCCCAGATCCTATATAAATAATGCTGGGCAGATTTGGCAAGGGCCTGCACTTCTAGCCCTGGAAGGCAGAGCCTGGGAAATCCCAGAGCAAAGCAATAAGGAGGTAGAACAATCCAGGATGATTCTGGATGTCAGTCTTAGGTCTTCACAGATACATATACTCAAGTGCCCGCTAGTACACACACACAGACACACTCAGACACAGACACAGATACACACACACACACACACATACACACACACACACGCGCCCGTGCACACACACACACACGAGTCCTAGGAAAGCAATTAGGTGTAAAAGAATTCTCTCATGGACTCACCATTGGGCCTCTGTCTGCTGTGTGCCAGGTTTAATGCTAGACACAGGGGTTTTCCTGGAGCACTTGGTCAAGTGGCAGAGACAAACAGTAAGCAGGCAGCTGTGCTGCGGGGTATTAAGAGCCATCACAGGGAATTTAGACCGCTGGGAAATATTTTGGAAAGATACTTAAGGATCAGAGTTGGGGACTTAGGGAAAATTTACTTTAAAAGCTGATCCTTAGGCTGGGGAGATGGCTTAGTCAGTAAAGTGCTTGGCTTGCAAGCATGGGGATCTGAGTTCAGATCCCAGAACCCAGGTAAAAAAACCTGACACGGTGGTGTGCACTGCAATCCTGGTGATGGTGGGGGGAGACAGAGACAGGAAGAGTCTTGGGGACTCAGAGCTGGCCTGGCCCACATGGCAAAGTTCAGGGTGAATGATAGACCCTGTCACACAAATATGGGAGTTGTTTTCTCACTTCCATACACGTGGCGTACATACATATGTACTCATATACACAATCCACACACACACACACACACACACACACACACACACACACACACATATACATACTTTTTTAAATCTAATCTTTGAAACCTGATGATGAGATAGTAAGGGAAAAGGAGAAAGAGGAAGATGTAGGAATCTGGGTTGTCACAATTTGCCTGCACGTTGCCCATCAATTCGTGGCCAGACAGCTTAAGGAGGTGCAAGGGGCTTTATTCTTTCTTTTTTTTTTAATTTTTTATTATTATTATTTATTCAATTGTGCGTGTGTGTGTATGTATGTGCGCGCGCATGTGTGTATGTGTGTGTGTAGAACCACAGACGAATCGGGAACCACCATGGACGCCTCCACCTCCTTCTGCTCCGGGATTCACAGGCTCCGCCCTACCAGGACCAGAAGCGCAGGCTGCCCCCGCTTCCACCTGGCGTCTACACGTGGGATCTGGGATCCGAACTCAGGACCTTCTGCCTGCAAGACAGAGGCTTAACCCCTGAGCCACCTCTCCAGCCCGGCTTTATTCTTTCTTACGACCATTCTGTTACATTTTTTTTAGTCCAGCTTGGCAGAACAAATCACACCAACAGCAGGGACCAAAGGAACTGGCCACACTATATTCATACATCCACAGGAATGCTGAAAGAGGGAAAAACCTCACTTGCTAGACAACATGTCTGCTCAGTATGCCAAAGAAGGCCAACTCCCTGAATCTCCATCTTTCCTGGGAAAAGTACCACTACCATGGGACAGAGTCTTACCTCTGTCAATTAGACAATCACTCGCAGGGCTTTTCTCAAATACTAATGTTTTACACATGCGTCCAGAGCTCAAGCTTTCCATTGTCAAGTTGACACCTGTCGCTAACTACCATGGAGGTAGCAGTAAGTGCAAAGGCTGAGAGAACATGAATTGTATCTGGAACTGAAAGCATCCCGGATAACCGGAGTGTGGAAGTAAGGCAGGCTCGCGAAGTGTCTTGTAATCTGGGCTGCTGAATTTGAATTGTTAAGTAATTGCTGAATGCCCCGCGATGTTTTAGTCACGGGAGTGACACATCTGAGTTCTGATTACCAAGGTCCTCAGTCACTGGGTAGAGAATGGACTAAATTAGGGGACCAGAGAGCAGAGGCTGGCAGACCTGCAAGGCAAGTGGGAGGATGGGACTTGGAGGCCGGGATGGAGGCCAGCGGTGGAGTCCAGAGATGGGAGGCGGAACTGCCGGCTGCAAAGGGAGGGGACAGAGGAGTCAGGATGACTCGAGTTTCTGACTTGAGCAACCGGGAAGATGCTGCCACTGGAGGGAGGAACAGGTTTGGGGAAGGTGACGTGCTCAAGTTGGGACATGTTCGATGACAGTTTCATGAGACATTGCACTTTGGAAGCAAGACGTCACGGTTAGTTACAGTTCTGGCTCCTCAGTGCCTGGCATAGGGGTGGTTACGAAAGAAAAGCGTTTTTTTCTCTACCTCAGCTTTATCGTCTATAAAACAGATGCAAGAAAAGCAGCACTGGTAGAAGTGGGAAGATTGGGAGTTCAAGGCCAGTTCAGGCTACATCGTGAGCTCCAGGCAGCCTGAGCTCCACAGAAAGATCCTGTCTCAAACATAACAGAGACAAGGGGTCGGAGGTACAGTGCGGTATTAGAATTCTCATCTAGCGTGTGCAAGGCCCTGGGTGTGAGAAGAAGAGGAAGAGGAAGAGGAGGAAGAGGAGGAAGAAGAAGAGGAAGAAGAAAAGCTCTAAGAGTTATTCAGAAAACTTGAACAAAGTCACTATTGCCTCTTTGAAATGCACAGAACTAAAAGTGCCTGAGATTTCAGGGTTTTTTTCATATTTCAGAATATTTGAATATACATAATAAGATATCCTAGGGGTGGGAGGCAAGTCTGAATATACAGTTCATTGTGTTTTTTGTGTACTTTTCACACAGAGCCTCAAGGTAATTTTATATGATTGGCCAATAATTTTGTTCCTGCCACCGAGTTTTATGGAGCGGAATTTTCCACTGTGTACTGTACAAGCATTCAAGAAATTGGATGTCTGTAGGTGCTTTGGATTTGGGTTTTGAGGACTGGGGAGGTTCTAATGGCTTAGAAAGATGCGTGGCACACAGGGCTGGGGAGACGGCTCAGGGGTTAAAGCCTTTGCCTCGCAAGCAAAAGGACCTGAGTTCAGATCCCAGAGCCCACATAAAAACACGGGTAAGAAGCGGCAGCAGCCTGTACTTCTGATCCTGGAGGAAAAAACCTTGTGAAACCCCAAAGCAAAGCAATAAGGAGGTAGAGCGATTCAGGATGATTCCCAATGTCACTCTTGGACCTGCACAGGCACACACAGTACACATCCACACACCCCCCACACACATGTACCATACCTACACACACACACACACACACACACACACACACACAATGTTTGACAGAAAGTGAAACTCTAATGTTTGCATTAACACCATCTAGGCAGAGGGTCTTCCAGGGCCTGTGGATGTTCTAGATGAGTCTGGGGGCTGCAAGATGATATTGGGGGACAAGGGTCACTGCCATCCTTCATTCTCTCTAGACAAGCATTTGGAGGGGTCCATGACCCCTGAAGTGCCAAGAACATGTGTCAGAGGAAAATAAGGAGGCGATGTGACTGACAGTTCAGAAAGAAAACCTCCCTGGAACCCAATTATTTTTTTTTACACCAGGGTCTTCTGAAATTCTAGAGTAAATTACTCTTACTAGTTAGGGGAGAATCTGACTAACCCCTTTAGACGCCTGACCAAAGCAGCAAAAGAACTTCTCTTTGGAAAAACAGGCCCTTGTAGAAAGCAAATTCTGAGGTTTTAGACGTTCACAAACTCTCACATCTGCCCGTCACCATCATCATCACCAGCTCGATCACTGTCAGGCATCAGGAGCCCCAGGAGCACCATTGTCTTTGTTGCTAACATTGTTGAGCTTTGGTCAGGCCCTGGGCTCTGAACAAAGAAGACAATTCTTCTTTTTTTTTTTTTAAGTAAACTTTACTTACTTATTTTAGTGTGTGTGTGTGTGTGTGTGTGTGTGTGTGTGTGTGTGTGTGAGAGAGAGAGAGAGAGAGAGAGAGAGAGGAGACTGTGTCCCTGTGGAATTCCAAGGGTGACTTCCGGAATCATCCTGGACGGCTTTTACCTCCTTCTTGCTTTGCGCTGGGATTTCCCAGGCTCCACCTACCAAGACCAGAAGTGCAGGTCGCTGCAGTTTCCACCTGGTGTTTTTACATGGGACCTGGGATCCAAACTGAGGACCTTCTGCTTATGAGACAGAGTCTTAACTCCTGAACCATCTCTCCAGCCCCAAAAGAAGACAATTCTTGAAACTTCTGTCATCACAGGGGCAATCCCAAGAGACAGGAAGACCACTGCAATTATAATGAGAAGAACCATGAAGGGGAAGAGTTGAGTGTTAGGAAAGGGAACAGCAAAGGGCAAACAATAGAAATAAGGCTCCAGAGAGGGCGTCTTAGTGGAGGCAGCAGAGACCCGCAGAGTGGGTATGAATTAGTCAAGCGCTGTAGGAGGAAAGTTCTGGATGGAGGGGAGCTGTGCACTGGCCTTGGAGCAGAAGAGTACTTCATTTCAAAGAACCCAAGAAAGAAGTGTGAGGGCAGGTGCATTTGGAGAGCTGAGCAGGACTGAAGTGTTGTCTGGTCTTTATCGTCACAGCAGCTGGAAACCATCGGCTATACACTGAAGAATGTGTGATGCGACGTACGCTTGTTAAAAAATGACTGGCTTCCAGGAGAGAAAAGAGATGTTCTGGGGGCGTTGCAGTCAGCCTCACGGCTGCTGATAAATCACTATTGAATGGCGTAAGGGAGTAAGGGGTTTATTTTCTTACAATAGTCTGGTTACAGTTCTCAGTCCAGGTTGACGGGAGAGCACGCACCAACACAGGGCCGAGGGAACTGGCCACACCATCTCTACATAACGGCTGAGAGAGGGATGATCCTTACTTGCCAGACCAGCATGTCTGGCCAAGTGTACACAAGGATGCCAACTCTCTCAACCAGCTCTCTGTATTTTATTCCAGGGCCTAATCCCACCCACCACAGGCTGGGTCTTCCCCATCAGCTAGAAAAACTCCTGCAGGTTCGCTCTGGGCTTAACCCAACCACTAATTCTCCACAAATGTACCCAGAGCTCAAACCCTCACCTGTCAAGTTGACACCTGTGCCTAACTATGACAGGGGGCAAAAGCACAGAGTTACCGTGCATGAGGCTGATATGTCTACTTGGTCAGAAATGGCGGAGAAGGTGGGGCTGAAACACGTGAGGTGTATTTTGGTGACAGATTCAACAGGATGGACAAGATGCGTGACTAGGGCAGGCGAGGGCTTCTGGAAACATCCTTGACTGACTGCATCTAGCACGTGGGAGAGAAATGCTGAGTATCCAAGGTTCGATTTAGGGAAGGGGTTGGGATGCCTGTGAGAACCAAACGATGCTCAATAAGCAATTGGCCCACAGCTGGGCTCAGAAGACAGGTCCAAGGCACAGAGACAAAACAGGGACTCCACATAGACTCGTAGAAGCAGCCCTGGTAAACACATGCAAGCCAGTGATGAAGGCAGAGTTAGGGAGAGGCCGGGTGGACGGCGGGCATGTTCTAATGCTGTGTCTGTTTCCTTCTGCAGTGGATGGAGGCTACGGCTACCTGAAGGACCCGATGTGGTGGGCTGGATTTGCTACCAGTAAGTGTGTCCCTTTGCCAGTGAGAGCGACACTCTGGTGATAGGGAGGGACAGGGATGGAGTGGGGGGTGGATGGGACGTTTCTGACTCAGTTATGCGAACTATGAACCCAGGGCCAGCTTCCTCGGGTAAACTTCGCCCGTCTCTGTTAACATCTTGCCTCCGACCATCTCCTCAACTCAAAGTCAGTCCATCTTCCGTGACGCCAGAGAGGGTAGTGCAGCTGGGATGTAGGTATAGAGAGAGGATAATCGGAAGTTCCAGGTCACCTGCAGCTACATAGCAAATCTGAGGCCAGTCTGGCTACATGAGAGAATCCCTGTTTCAAAAGCCAAATGACACAGATATATTCTCTGAAGTGCTTCTGAAATACACTGTCACTGCCTTTGGACAGCAAATGATTGGGGCTCATGGTAGATGGAATCTGGGAGGCAGCTTCCCCATGACAACTAATTAACTGGTTGACCTGCTTCAGAACATGGCGTTTGTGCCACTCTGCCCAGTTTGGCACACTCACAGACCTTAATTCTTTCAGGTGGAAACCAACACTTTCTTGTCAGTGACCCCCCCTTCCAAGTCAGGATTTGGGTCTTTGCCTTGGGAAGAGCTATCCAGCGACCATCTGCTTTCAAAGGGGAGGCCCTAGTTGCTCTCTACAGCTAAGTGATAGAAAAGGCACTTTGCAGGATGTGCCAACTGGATGCTCAGTGGGGAGAAGTCAGGCTCTTTGGGAATTCAATCTTTTCTAACCTGCCACCTAGTTTAAGATTGTCTACAGTTCCCCCAAGGAAAGGAGGCCATGAGCAAGGGGTACCCAAAGAACCCATAAATTTGGTAGCCATCACTTTCTAGAATTTAAAGACCAAAGCATTGGAGGTACATGCAATGTATTACCTACGGGTGGACTAAAAGCTAAAAGACATGGTTGTTGCTACTTTTCTTTTTGCTGCTATGAGACAGAATTGGATGCAAGCAGCTTTAGAGAGAAAGGGAGATATATTTGGCTTACAGTTCCAGAGGAAAGAGATAGCCCATTACGGCAGGAATCCCGTAGCAGAAGGCTTGACAGGAGGCAGAAGTGGGGGGGCTGGAGGCAGAAGGTGGGGGTTTGGGTCACAGCCATTGTGATGAAGGAGAGAACAAGAAAGAACTGAAAGAGCAAAGAAGGCCAGGACCCCAAAGCCTCAAGGCCCACCCCCCTTTGGCGAGCCTCCCTCCAGCAAGGCTCCACCTCCCAAAATTGCCGGCCTGCGTCTGGCCTGGTCTCCAGGGAGACAGCAGAAGGGTGACATTCTTAAGGAGTCCTGGGTTCTAGAGACGACTGAGCACTGAGCAAACCAGTCCTTCGTCCAAGTCACCCTGGTCTCTCATCTTTGATCTCCTAGTGTCTGCTGGAGAAGTCGCCAACTTCGGGGCTTACGCGTTCGCACCCGCCACGGTCGTCACGCCCTTGGGAGCACTGAGCGTCCTCATAAGGTTACGGCCTCTCCTTTTGCTCCTTCTGGCGCTTTCCTCCTCTCTGTTCGCAGAGACCCGTGATGGTCGGGGGGAGGGGGGACCGGGCTGTCTCTTGGTACTCAGGGACCTGGGCCAAACCCTAGAAAGAAGCAGTGAGCTTGTTCAGATCTCTCCGCCCTTGCCTCGCTGACCACCGCAGACCTCGGGAACCCCCCCCAAGGAACTCAGGGCATCAGCCCCAGATGAATACTACTGGGGTCTTTTATCATTTGCTTGCTTTGCATTTCGTTTTTTTGTTTTCGGGTGTGTGTGTGTGTGTGTGTGTGTGTGTGTGTGTGTGTGCGCGCGCGCGTGTGCGCTAAAAGTGGAAGGAGGAAGTCAATGTCAATTGCTCTCTACCTACACCCTTTCAGCAATTGGCTAGCCAGCTGGCCAATGAGCTTCTCTGTCTCTACCCCCTCAGCCCTGGGATTACAGACATGAACTGTGCCCAGCTTTAAGTGGGTGCCAGGGATCCAAACTCAGGTCCTCCTGCTTGCCTGCAGACCCTTCATTGACTGAGCCCTCTTCTCAGCCTTAACATTAACCCTAGTTCTTATCCACACTCAAAACCTTAGTAACTATGGGTTATTGTGGGTAAGAACCAAGTCACTAAACCACCGTCAGCAAAATGGGAATGTTAATGATCCCCAGGGGACTAAGTGAGATCTGACGTGCTTAGTTCAGAACGGGTTCCAAGTAACCATAGCTACTGCATGCTTGGCGTACCGCGTACCACAGAACTGCTCATCCAGAAACATTCTGTGTGCTAGCTCATGAGAGCCCCACTCTTAGGTCAAAAAAGGATAAGTAACTCAGTTCAGGCAACTTTCTGGAAATTTCTATCTCTCATCTCATATCTGTTCCTTGGGCCACAAAAAAAAAATTCATTCCTTCTCTCACTTGTATATATTGATACCAGCAACCTGCAGCCAGGCCAACATCCCTCCCTCTGCCATTCCATTCCGGAGTCCAGGTATTAAGAGCTATGCACGGACACGAACATTCTGCAAACAGCAGCTTTCAAAATAAATGATTCCAGAACTGGAGATGTAGCTCAGCACAAAAGCACTCACCTAGAATATCCAAGGCCCTGGGTTCGATTCCACCACTGCAAAACAAAGTAATATTAAAAAAGATAATAAAATAACTGTAATAGTTACTCTTCTGTGCTGCTGGGAGAGAACATTCAAAGTCAAGCAACTAAAGGGAGAAAGGGAGGTTTATTCAGCTTGCAGCTCCAGAGGGGAGATACAGTCTTTCATGGCAGAGGTGGCATGGATGGCTGAAGCTGGAGACAGGCTATGTCACCGCAGACACTTGGAGGCTGAGAGCTGCTTGCGGCAAAGGCAGACTCCTCCTGGAGGTGGGGTGGACTCATCCACCTCAGGGCCCACCCCTTGGGACCGCCTTCCTCCAGCAAGGCTCCACCTCTCAAAGGGGGAGACATTTCAAGCTCTGACAATAACACCATATGAGAGAGGTACATTTGGGATGCTAACACTGGAACGCTGGTAAATCCTAGCCAGTCACACCTAGCACCTGCCAATCATACCGAGCACCTGCCATTTTTTTATGTTTGGCTGCAACACAGCACAGCCAGAAAGCATCCAGGACTTACGTGCACACCCGGCCCGGCTCTCCGTATCTGAGGTAACTGTGCTTCCACAATTGCAAGTTTGCTAAGTTTACACATTCCATCTCCCAGAAAGTTGTGATCCTCGCCTGTGTAAATGTCCCGGACTCTGTCCAGTAGGAGATTGCAGTTAAAGTAGTTTGAGCAGTTTAAAGAGAAGTGGGCGGCAGGGATCTCAGACCTCGGTGCCCCCCATTCCCACCCCTAGGCCTTACACTGTCAACAGGACTTTTTCAGACTGGATCCCAGGGTTTATTTTTATTGTGAACTGATGCTGCTGTTGTTAACCGGCTCGCTCAGTTCCCCTCCTTTCTTGCCTGGCCTAGAGGATCAGAGGGGAATGGAAACCATGTCACGAAGGAGCAGTAAGGTAATGGAGATTTCCAGCTCAATTAGTGTGAAGACTGGAGGAGTTACAAGGCTTCTGTTAAGTGAATTGCAGAAGAAAACCATTGGCTTCATAGAGAGATCAAACCTGAACTCAAATCCTGCCTCTGTGACTTACTAGTCATACGACTTTGCCAAATCATCTTAACTTCTATAAATTTTGTTTTCTTGCCCACGAAATAGGGCGTTTACTTCACAGAGCTGTGAGATGTTAATGAGATAATAAACAAACAGAAAGTTCTGGCACAGTACGCGGCAGAGAGTATATCCCCAAGATGTAATGTCTATAATTGTCTTGGTGATCTTTCGTATTGGCCTATGCAAGGGGAAGAAGGAATAGATGTGTTCTCTATCACACAAGGCACAGAAATAGGGCAATGAGGGTCAGGCAAGTGGCAAAGCAGGTAACGACACCTACAGGCAAAGCTGGCGACCTGAGTTCAATCCCCAGAAGCCCACATGGTAGAAAGAGAGACCTGACTCTTGAAAGTTATCCATAACCTCCACTCGTCTGCATACGGTTCTCTCTCCCTCCCTCCCTCCCTCTTTCTAACAAATGAGTAATAGTTTAGAAATACTGAAAATGAAAAAGAAATAGCACAAGGGGCAGTGTTGCGAGAATCCTTCAGATGTAAACAAAAATCTCCCCCTCCTCTTTATAAGACACCGCCCACAAACCAAGTAGGATTCCAAAGTCCAACTTGGGGAACCAATGAATTTATTGAGTTTCCTTACAAAGCATGGTGGAGAGGGTGACCCCAACATAGTTTCACCGGCTGGGATATGACACACCATAACTGCATAGATGAAGCCCCGCCCCCGCCCCCATTACCCTCCCTCGGTCTGTCTGCTCCAGCCCCTTCTGAGAACTTCAGGCCTTGTGCAATCAGAGAAGATTTACACAGCACTGGCTGGGAAGAGGAGGAGGCAGCAGCTGGGGTCCCCAGTGAGTGACCCTCAACTCCTCCTTCTCTGAGAGTGCGTCCGCAGGTCTCATCCTGAGGGCCGCCTGCAAGTAACCATAGCTGCTGTGATGAAGACAACAACCGCAGGGCTTGGAAGGCGCAGCCTGTATCCAGGAGATGGAGAGTTTGAGTGAAGCGCTGCATCAGGCTTATTGAGTTCCCCGTTGCCAGAGGTTCCCGAGCAAAGTTCTACCTTAGCAACACCAAGAGAGAACATATTCAGTGGGTAGGAAGTTAGACGAATGTAATTGCATGTGTGTGTACACACGTGCATGCGTGCGTGTGTGTGCACGCGTGCGTGTGTGTATGTAAAAGAGGGCACTTGAAGGTGACATTGGGAATCATCCTGGATCGTTCTGCTTCTTTATTGTTTTGCTTTGGGATTTCCCAGACTCTGCCTTCCAGGGCCAGAAGTATAGACCACTTCCATTTCCATCAGGCACTTTTATTTGAGATCAGGGATATGAACTCAGGTCCCTTTGCTTGGGAGGCAAAGGCTTTAACCCTTGAGCTGTGTCCCCGCATGACCGTCGGAAGAGCCCTCCCAATTCAACCCTTCAGTGAGGGGTTTCTGTTTCCCAAACAAAACCTGTGTGTGCTTGGGTCCCTTCAAACTCTCAGAAATGAGTTTCGATTTTAAATGTTTTCGGAGGATTCTGGAAAGGCTTCTACAGGAAGAGGAATGCGCACTGAGCTCTTGCCCGTAGTTACCCCTGAGTGCTTGCCGTGTGCCCGCGTGTTGTCTGGAGGCGGGGACCAGTGCGCGCCTATCCTAATGTCCCTTCTCCCCTCTGCACCCGCAGTGCCATCTTCTCCAGCTACTGCCTGGGGGAGAGTCTGAACCTGCTGGGGAAGCTGGGCTGCATCATCTGTGTGGCCGGCAGCACGGTGATGGTGATACACGCCCCCAAGGAGGAGAAGGTCACCACGGTGATGGAGATGGCTTCCAAGATGAAAGACACAGGTGGGCTTGGAGGCGCAGGGATGCAGGAGACGCTGGGAAGAGCTTTTCATCTGCTCGCCTCACTGCTGCCCCCTAGAGGAAAAGGCTAGCTACAGAAAGGACGTTGGTGGGCGGGTCCCTGTCAACCAGGCTTCCTGGCTTGATGTGCGGCGTGAATGGCAGCCGGTGGAGGGGCACACTCGGGTCACCTCCATCACGGAGACAAAGACAGCAAGCAGCAAATGAGAGTAGATCACCAGGGGAGGCAGGGCAGGGCTATCCAACGTCAAGGCCCGCCCCCTGTGACCTTCCTTTCTCCAGCAAGGCTCCACCCCCTAAGGTCACGACCTTGCCAAACGACATCATCTAAGATGCAACACGTGAGTCTGTGGGAGACAACTCACACTCAAGACACGGCCCTGTGCATTCTTTATCACGTGTCAGGCCCTCCTCAAAGTCCATGCATATTCACTATAACACATGCTACGCATTGTCTCATCAGATTTCATGAAGCAGCCCTACGAGGAAAAAAAAATCTTTTTGTAAAAAAATACTTTCATAATTTACAAACTCATACATGTAGACCATGCATTTTGATCGCAGCCACCCCCCGAAGAGTCTACCAGCATGTTCATCTCTCACCTTTATGTCCTGGTTTTTTAACTGGACTAGAATATGAAATAATGTGTGAGCAAATACATGTAGGATGAAGATAGTTGATAGGATGGGGGTTCAGCTCCATGTGGCTAAGAACCCTGGATTTTGTCTGTCTCCTTTGAGACTGGGTATGTACAGGAGGTCCCTGAGGTCTTACGTGTTCAGAGCGACTGGAAGTTCTGCAGCTGGCACTACGGGCCAAGCGTGTGTGGTGGGATAACCATCTCCTGCTGTCAGAGGCCGGGGGAGGGGGGTCTTAGACACCATGTGCCTCCCCCACAGCCGAGTGAGTGGTCTTTGTCCCTCCTTCCCAAAGGTTTTATCATCTTTGCTGTGTTTCTGGTGGTGTCCTGCCTCATCCTCATCTTCATCGTCGCCCCGCGCTACGGGCAGAGGAACATTCTCATTTACATCATCATCTGCTCAGTGATTGGCTCCTTCTCTGTGACCGCCGTCAAGGGCCTGGGCGTCACCATCAGGAACTTCTTCCAGGGGCTCCCGGTGGTGCGGCACCCCCTCCCCTACATCCTGTCCCTCATCCTGGGGTTTTCCATCATCATCCAGGTCAGCTTCCTGAACAGGTCCCTGGACATTTTCAACACCTCGCTGGTCTTCCCCATCTACTACGTCATGTTCACCACGGTGGTGGTCGCCTCGTCCATCGTCCTCTTCCAGGAGTGGCACACCATGTCTGCCGTGGACATCGTGGGCGCCCTCTCCGGCTTTGTCACGATCATCTTGGGTGTGTTCCTGCTCCACGCTTTCAAAGACTTGGACGTCAGCCAAATCAACTTGCCCCACACACACAAGAACGCGACCCCAGCTCCCGCCCCGGAGCCCACCGTCATCAAACTAGAAGACAAGAATGTTCTGGTGGATAACATAGAACTTGCCAGCACCCCATCGCCCCAACAGAAACCCAAAGTATTTATGATCCATTCCTAAAGTCTGGGCCACATGTGCAAGAGGGGGAACCCCATGGTCCAGCCTGAGACCTCTTACCTGCAAAACCACCCGGTTATTTTCCAGCACAGTTGTCGCCGAGGGGGCTATCTTTCTCGAGATATTCCTTTATACCTCATTGCTGTTTCTAGGATTGAAAAAACCAACAACAACAAACCCTACCCACTAAGGGGTGGTGGCAGAACTTACTGGAAACACAACAGCTATGGCGACCAGTTTCTGCTGTAGCCAGTAAGTCATGTGGGCCTGCCTCCCACTAGCTCTCTGGGTGCCATCACAGTGTGGTTGGCAAGAAGACAGTATTTGACCTGCTGAATGTAGCCCAGTTCAAGAATGGTCCTCGGATATCAGCTCTCAGGAAATGCTTTGCTCCAGTTCCCCTCTTGAGACTGAATTGCCAGTCCTCAGCCCAAGAATGGGATGGAGCTGGCCGACAGAGGCCCAGAGGTGGACCTGGTCCATGTCCCCAACTCAGGGGACAGGTAGGTGCATAGCTGGTACCAAAGCGCCTGCTGCTTTTGCTACTTCTAAACCCCCCCGCTGACCCTCTGACTCTGAAAGCCACCGGCATCTCAGGGAAGTTTCAAGCAGACCGTTCTCCAAGAGTTCAAGATGGTGGTCAACATCTTGGTGTCCATCCTGGCCAGCTGTGGTCACTCTGTCTGTCAGTCTGTCCCCAAGGCACCCGTCACTGAGACATGTAGGCTGTAACCTCAGAAGTCAACAACCACAGAAGATGTTTCATAGCCCATCTCTGCTGGCCGAAGCCCACCGGCCTCTTTGTCTTCTCTTTGCTCACCAGAGTGATCCAGATGTTGAGCGGGAGTTTGACAGAATGCAACTTCCCTTTGTCAAGGAGCCAGCACGTGTCTTGAGGAAGTGAACAATATGTGGGGAGCAACTCTAGGGCTGGTAGAAGGTCGCCGTGGAAAACCCGGGGATAAGTTTTAGGGAGATTCAGGCCAACACAACCAAGGGTCATTTCTGAGCCATGGTCTTACAGGGCGTGGCCAGTATGGAATGGATTTTGAAGCTCAGTGATTGGATGGGAGTGTGGGCGTGGCTCTGCATGAGTTCTGGCTGTTGGCTCAATCGCCATGGAGTCCGTCTTGCACAGCACGTTGGATGCTCCGCAGTACCAACCACGGGAACTACTTCTGGTCCCCTCGCATTTGGCCAGACGTATGCAACCCATCTGGAGCAGTTAGGGAGAGATAATTGGGGTCCCTCGCTTCCCCTTTTCTCCCAGCCTTGAGGTTGTGGGGTTGGCTTGGCACTGGAGACCATCGAAAGGAGTCGCCAGGAGCTTAAGATCCTTGGAAAAACAGAAGACTGGATCCTTGGCCCCTAAGTTTGTACGGAGCTTCCCTGCCTGCTTGTTGTGTCCACGCCTGGTCCCTTAAGTGCCACCACAACCTAGGCGGAGCCCCTCTTGCCTTGGCACTGCCAGGGCAAACCAATGCTCTGGGTCCCTTCGCCTTCCGCCTCCAATCCTGTTCTTTGGAATGAATGTGGATTTCTGACTGGCCCTGAAATCAATGCAATGCATCGGGATCTCGTGAATGGTAGTCAAGCGAAGGTCTTGGGAGTGTGTCCAGGGTCTAGAATAAAGACTCCTGAGTGTGTTTCTCTGACGCATGGAGGAAGTCGGCTGATTTCTTGTTCTGGGGCTCCAGACCCCAGTCTCCAAACAGGCAAGCAATGCTCTTCAGGGTTTTCCACCATCTTGCTTCTATCCTCATAGGGCGGGGAAGGTTGTTTCTAGAACCTTCAAAGGATTGAAAACCAGTTACCTTACTTATTGCCTGAATCCGTGTCAGGTACCTGCTACTCCATGTAATCTCTCCTCACCTCCCACGAGTCCACAAGGAAGATAGAGCCTATCCTCGATTACAATACAAGGAGAAGGACTTGGAAAGGTTCAACAGCTGTTTAAAGGGCTAAGGAGAGGGCACGGGGGTTAAAGTCTTTGCCTTGCAAAGTCCTGAGTTCACATCCACAGGTACCACACAAAAATGCTGGGCAGATACGGTGGTAAGCTCTGTAATTCAGGTCCTAAAAGATGGAGCCTGGGAAACTCCAGAGCAAAGCAGTAAGGTGGAAGAGTAATCCTGGATGGTTCCCAGTGTCACACTTGGGCTTCCACAGGCACACACACTCAAGTGCCCTTTGGTGCACACACACACACACACACACACACACACACACACACACACACGGGTACAAGAAAGAGTTCCTTACGGTCCCATGGCAGGAAAGGGGTGGGAAGGGGTCAAAGGTGATGTTTCCAAGTGCAATCTCAATCCCACCATGCTTCAAGCATTCCAGCCCGACTGCCAACACCTTGATGTCCATCTTGCCGTGAAACAAGTGTGTCTCTCCCCAAACCGAACTTGTCTCTATTACATGGTCTGACGCTATTTTACCTGCTTTGGTCCCTTTGGATAAAAGTTCCATTAGACCTGCTCTAGAATGACTCTTTAGCCTCGATACGCCCCCCCCCACACCATCAAGAAACAACACTGTTTGGTCCCTCCTTGCTCAGGGAACACATCTTCTGGGACCCCGTTTTCAACAGAAGACACAGGTTCAAAAAATTCAGATTCCCTCCTCCCTCTGGGTACTGGGGATCGAACCAAGGGCTTTGAATATGCTAGGCAAGCTCTCCACATTGAATGCGACGGTAAGTTGACCCACTCAAACACTAATACAGGGAACATGGAACCTTCAGTGGGCTGTTGAGTTCGTTTGATCTTCTTTTCCTCCACCTCTTTCCCTGCCCACTTCCCCTTCTTCCCTCGCTTATTTTCTGCTTTTTACCTTCCTTTCCAAACTTCCTTCTCTCCTTTCCCTCCCCTCCCCTCCTTTCCTTCTATCTCTCTCTTTCTCTCTCTCGTCTGCTTTTTTGCCGGGTTGCAGATGGTATACCTCTTGTGTGCCTTCACAGCACCCCTTGATGCCCGCAGCCCCCCGGGTCCATCTCTACAACAAATACCCGAGATAATCGACCAGCAGAGATGGAGGCTCACTTTGGCTTTCAGTTTGGGGAGACCATCGTGTGATCTTTTGTCCCTGTGCCTTGAGCACATAGTGAACCAGCACATCTTGGTGGTAGCGAGTGGCAGCATACAATGTCTCTGGAGAGCAAAAGCAAGGTGCAGCTGAGCCCCAATTTTGCTATGAGAAAAGAAACTCGAGAGAGGTTTCGTCACAGTCTCAACTATAAGACAGAGCAACGGGCAGGACCCTCAGTGACGTCCTGCCTGGCCCCGCCTCTTTAAAGCCCCACCCCCTCCCTAGGGATCAAGTTAGACACGTAAGATCCAAAGCACAGGAGTTTTTCTAGGTTCAACTGTCTTGTGAGTGTCAAGAGGTAGAACCTGAACCCGGGTCTGTCCAGTAAGGCTCTCGGTGTGACTGCACTGACCAACAGATGTCTATCAACCTGGACACAGGCATCGGAATGGGCAAGGTTGGCTGGCTGGGCAGGCAGAGGCGTTGGCCAGAAGAATGCCCGTATGCAACATTTAAGTGAGTTTAGTGGCCGTGGACCGTCTCACAACCGTGAGTGGCTGGAAGTCTATCCCGCATCAAGGGTGCTGGCCTGCGAACAATCAAGTAGTCCCTACTAAGTAGTGCACAGTTTCCATGTGAGCCCTCGGGGATTGACGCACCTCCCCTCTCATGGTTACTAATGTTCTTGTCTTAGAAAACCTCCAAGCTGAAGTAGAGGTTAGGGAGAATGGAAGGTGCTATTGGTATGAGCTATCCCACATTCAATCTGGCCTCCTACACACCCGCCCGGCCTCAGAGACCCTGGGCAAGTCTCTCCCTTCCCCAAAGCACCATCTCTAGCCAGAGAAGGCGACAAAGGGCCTCAGTTGCCTTCCAATGGCCAAAAGCACGGAAGAAACTGTGCTTTTAATGACCTAAATTAATGTAGACGGTCTTGAGGGCTGGAGAGATGGCTCAGGGGTTAAACCTCTGCCTCACAAGCGGGAGGATGTGAGTTCAGAGTCCAGATCCCATGTAAAAACACTGGGCAGAATTCCTGGCAGCTTGCATTTTTGGCTCTGGAAGACAGAACCTGGGAAAACCCAAAGCAAAGCAAAAGGGAGGTAGAGCAACCTAGGATAATTCCAAAGTCACCCTCGGGCCTCTTTGGCAAACATAATCATCTATCTCTCTCTCTCTCTCTCTCACACACACACACACACACACACACACACACACACACACACACACACACGCTAAATGCTAAAAGACTACATTGTTTCCTGTGCGGGTGCAAACAGCTCCCCCTACTGGGTGAGGGAAAACCAGGGTCACAAGTCTTATCACCGGATGGTGGTTCTCTGTGGGATCGCTTTCTGAGGATGCCACATATCACCAATCCCACGTTAGCCGAGCAGAGGGACATCAAAAAGAGACACAAGGAAGAGATGGCCAAATGGCTGACATTTCAAATGGCGAACGATTCTGTTTTAATTAAATACAAACAAAGGGAGGGGAAGGCACTGTGGCCTGTTCAAGTATTTTGCATAGATATACAAATATTGTAAACAATAGGTGGACCAGAGAGAAGGGGGTCTGTTTCCTGGGAACAATCTCCCAAATCAAAAAAAAAGAATTCACATTTGCCCTGGACCTCAGACACATAGGTACACATGCAGCGAGTGGCGAGGGAGTGGCTTGGGGATCCACGGAATCTCCCCGTGGCAAGTTTTCTTCAGTGAGGGAGTTTCGTTCCACTTGTTCTGGTTTGTGGGGGGCCCAATGAGGGCTGTGACACATGCCCGTGTTTGACAGAATGACTAGCTTTAGAACTGGTCTCCTTTGGAAGAAAAGAAAAACAAACCAAAAAACCCAAGCCCTGCATAGCGTTGGTCAAAGAATGAATGAAGTCAAAGGGCTGCGCAACAAATGAGACACTGGATTATAGGGTAAGACTCACACCATACAAATCTGCAAGGGTCCCGGGGCCAGGGTTGGAAAGGGCTTTTCGTTTCTAGGTGGAAGTTGTCAAGCAAGGGTTAAGGAACTGAAGGAGACCTGGAGCGGCAGGCTAACCCCCCTGCCAGCAAAGGGAGGCTGAAGTCCTGTCTGCCTGCAGTTTTACATTTCAGAAAGAACTTCCTGCTTGGGTTGCATAGTTGGCTAATTTAGCTCCTATAAAGGTTTACAGCCTTTTCCAGCAGAGCCAAATGCTTGTCACTCAGCCGATCAAACTCAACTGTGAAGCTTCCCTTCTTCCTGCTAGACCCTGAGCTTTTGACCTGGCAACCTCTAGCTGCCTCTAGCAAAGTAGCTGCTTCCAAAAGTGACTGGAGAAACAGAGAGACAGAGAGAGAGAGAGAGAGAGAGAGAGAGAGAGAGAGAGAGAGAGAGAGATCCTAAAGGCAGTGATTTCTAGTCTTGTTCACATCTAGTCAAGTTAAGGCCTTTTCCACTTGGCCTTTTGGGTACCTTCAGACTTGGGGGTAGGCTGACCTGGGGAGTCCTATTACAACAGCCCTCTCCTCTCCCTCTTCTCAAGATAATCCTTTGCAACTGAGTCTCTCCGTTTCTAACTCCTCGTTTCTAACTCCTCGTGTCTCTGAGACTCCTCAAGGCAGGGAGCGAGGAGCGAGCAGAAGGGAACGAATAACAAGCGCTCCGCACGCCGCCACCCACAGCAGCTTCCCTGGCCTGCAAGAACAGAGCATGGCATGAAATGCAAAATACAATGACTGCCAAAAAAAAGAAAATCTCTATCCAAAAAGAAAAAAAAATTCTATCATCTTCCAGTTCACAGTACAATTTTAAGGGATAGAGATTGTATAAAAATTATGAAGAAGTTGAAAAAAAAAGCTCCCCCAAAATAACCTGAAAGCAAGATAACCACTTTTCCTTATGATTCCAAGGGTGGTTCAAAAGGCTCACGTGGTCGCCATGGGGTGGCACCGTCGCTAGGAGCCACCTGCCTCCTCATGTGAGGGAGAAAGGCTGCACAGACCACAGGAGGTGAGGGGTGGTGGTTGGGACTACGGGGCTGGAGGTTCAACTTTTCAGGACCCTGCTTCTAGGGACCAGGCATTTGGTGTAGCGCGTAAATGGAAAACTCTCTCCTGTGGAATCAGGCAGCAAGAAGGTGGGGGACGAACCCGGGGTCAAGGAGCACCCATGTCTGGGGGACATCATGAATGCATGGTCAGCTCGAGGAAGACAAAGGTATTTTCCTGACATCTTCCCACCCCTGACTCATGCTTCCCAGATGTGCGCCCCACATCTCCCGCTTGTACGTAACCCTGAGAACCGGCACCTTCTCTGTGTGTGGAGCCCTTATTAAGGAAGCCCTGAGGTGGTGGATGGGAAACCAAAGGGTCAGCTTCCTGCTAGAGGCTTCCAAGAATCAAGCAAGAGGCTGAGCCCAGTGAATCTGGAACAATCTGTCTGGTCTAGTAGAGCACCAAGCCATCCTCCTGACCAGAAAGGAACGCGGTCCATCTACGCTCTACCTTTATCCACCCACAGCCCTTACTGTGACAATCAGGCTCGGGCAGGGACCGGGAGAAAACCAACATAGGTGAGCAAACAAAGTCTGGTTGGGTAGACAGTTGGGGGGCAGGGAGGGGTCCAGCCCAAATCTAGTTCACTATGGCTGTGGACAATGGCTTCCCCCAGCATCTCTGACCACTTCCAAACAAGTATGCTGACTGCTTAAAGTCAGTGGCCCACTCAAGCCAGAGAGCTGACCCCCCTCTCCCCAAACAGGGACCAAGCACCCTTGACATACTTTTCTAATAGCTGGGGTTCCTAGGATATCCGTCCCCTTTCAGGATACGTACAGCCACTCTGGTAAACTTCACCTAGACGGATATACGTCAAGGAATAAGGATGATACCTCTCACCCTGTAGAGGTCCGCGAATCACAGCGACAAGCAAAGCTGGGGGAGCCCTATGCCCAAACCCATCTGGTTCAATGCGTGTGAGATCCAGTGGGTGGGGGGGGGTGAGGGAGTCCGGTGGCCACCCTGTGAGGCAGGATCCTGACGCACTGGGCCACAGGCACGTGGTCACCAGAAAGCCAGGACGACTGAGGATTATCACCAAAGCACCATGGGTCCAGAGGGCCGGAAAGGGAGGAGAAAGTAACGCGTGGAGCATTGAGGGAAAAACATACACCCGGGGGCGGGGGGGGGGGAGGGATTCCGAGTGTCCTAGCGACCTTTGGCATCGTGGCTCAGAGGAGGGGCCAAGGCTGGCACCGCCTCTGCTGTCTACACTGCAATAGTACCTGTCTGGGTCAGACGGTGACCCGTGAGAATCGGGATGGAGGGTCTGAAGGAGAGGACGAGGGGAGGGGTCGAGGCTTGTCACATGCAGCTGCATCATCCAGGGTAGTTGCCCCCACCCATCCCTGGGCAGGGACACCACGGTGGCTGCTCTGACCCTTTCTCGGTCCCTCAGAAACTCCAAGGGACAGGTTAGGGGCCAGTCTTGGCGCTGCCTGCAATCCCAGAGGAAGCATGGAAGCAACAGATAGATGCTCTCGTGCGTACCCTGTGCCATCGTGTGGCTTCTCCAACCAAGCCCGGCAGGGCGGCCGAGCTGAGATGCTTCCTTAGGGATTCGGCCGCTCCGAGGTGTTGCCACAGAGGCTTGGGGCTGTGAGGGATAGGACGGCCTCAACCCCCCTTTCCCACCCAGGCTATACTGTATATTGCACAGAACAACACTTATAAAGCCATCAGATAGAAGTGCCTCTGGACCTCGGAGGAAGAAGGGAGGCACCGAGTCAAGACAGGAGATGCAGAAGGTTCCGGAAGGGTTAGAGAAGCTCCAAGGTGGCCGGGGAGGCTCCTTTCTTCCGAACCCATGGCTGGGTATCTTCCACAGCATCCAGAGTCTGAGGGAAGCAAGAAACTTCCAGATGGTTCTAGATCTTGGAGCTAGTCATTCCCCCAGGCCTCTGTGATCGGTACTCGGGAAACTGGAAAGGAAGAGCACAGCACAAGACACCAGGTCAGTGCCAACCACAGGGCTGGGGGCAGCCGACAGCTGGGAACAGATGTGGCACCTTCAGAAGTCTGTGCCCCTGGCTGCCCCCAGGATCATCAGCCCTCCAGTGAGGAGGGTGGGTACTTCCTTCTCATAAAGCTAGCATGTTCTCCCAGCGCTTCATGGAAATTGGGGTGGTCAGTGAGCTTCTGTCCCTCTCTCCCCTATTCTAACCCAACTCCTGGTACTAAGCTGAGACCATACTGTCCACAGAGAAGTGTTAAGGGGACAAAAGCTGAGTGGTTTATATAAACTAAAGGCCATGACTTTTATAGCAAGCTGGTGGGGACAGTCTCTTCTGGGCTTTTGTGTGTGTGTGTGTGTGTTTCTTTTTTTTTTTTTTTTTTTAATCAAAGTAGAGATTTGCTCAGGATGGTCCAGCTGCGCAGAATCTTAATTCCAGCCTGGCTTCCTTTATCCACTAACTGTCTCCCCAACCTTAGACCGTGTGTTTGCTCCTGCCTTCTGTTTTTGGATGTTCTAGTCAGTCTCCACGAGGCTCGACAGGTCTGTGTGCTTCGCAGCACACTTCTCCCGGGTGCGCTCACCTTTGGAGCGGGCACTGCCAAAGGCCGTGGCCGCTGAGCCCCAGCATCAGACGGTGGCAGGAGAGCGACGTCACCTGGCTTGGAGAAGGTCTTGCGACCAGGCACGGGGTTCGCCGGGAGAGCCTTCTGGGGTGGCCGGGGCCTCAGTAAGTCCTGGAGGAAGCAAGAAAGCTCAATGCAAAGGTTCTTTTGAAAGAAAAGATACCAGATGTCCTGTGGATCTGCACCAGACGAAGTAACATTCCTCTCCCTGCCTGCCCTAGAAATCAAGCCACACCCTCTGCAGCCTCTTCCCTCCCACGGGGCTCTCCGGGGCTCCCACTTGCAGCTGTCAGCAAGCCCAGCCCCCCTTCCCCACTGCCCAGGACTGAGACCACTTCAAATTGTAGCCAGTCTTCATCAGTGCCTGACTGAGTCCTGGCTCCTGGCACGTGCACCAGGTCAAACTGTGTTTCACATGATGTGAAACTTCCTGTCACACTCTGAGAATCCTCTAGAAGTTAGAAGCCCCCGTTGGCCTAGGGAGGAGCGTCTGTTGATTGATAGCGTGAAAAACTTGCTTTGAAGGCTTCAGGTCTACTCTTCCCCCAATCCTGTCAAAGTGACGCTCTGCTTCTCAAATCCAACTCCCTCCCCCCTCGCCACCCCCAGGATGGCTCTTTCCTATTCAGATCTACCCCCCACCCCACAACGGCTCTCTCTTATTCAGATCTACTCTCCGGTTCCAATGCTCTTCCAGCTGCAGGCCAAACCACGACGGCTAAGTCCTCTCTTTTAATAAAGCTCCTGTTCCTTTATACTCTAACCACCTTTTTTTTCTTGCTTTAACACTAACACCGATGGAGAGGAACAGAAACTGCACAGGAAGGGACTGGACCAAACTGACGGCAGAGGTTATACCAGTATGTGTAGTGTAGCTGGGTGGGACTGGTTTGGGAAACCATTCACATCTCTCTCTCTCTCTCTCTCAGAGTAATTGAGTGAGTGTAGTTTGGGAAACCATTCACATGTCTGTCTGTCTGTCTCTCTCTCTCTCTCTCTCAGAGTAATTGATTGAGTGTAGTTTGGGAAACCATTCACATGTCTCTCTCTCTCTCTCTCTCTCAGAGTAATTGAGTATAGTTTGGGAAACTATTCACATCTTTTCCTCTCCTTTCCTTCTTCATTCCTCCTTTTCTTCCTTGGTTTCATATTGTCTAGAACTGTCTCATACTCACTATAAACCATCCAAATCTTTTCCTCCTCTCTCCTCTCTTCCCTCCTTTCATTTTTCTTCCCTCCCTCCCTCCCTTTTTCCCTTTCTTGGTTTCATGTTGCCTACACTGGTCTCCCACTTACCGTGCAGCCCAAGATGATGTCCTGAGCTCCTGGAATACCCTGTCTCTGACTCTGGAATGCTGCGCCTACAGCATGCACCAAGCAGCCCACTTTCACATGCGTGCGTGCATGTGTGTATGTGTGTGCCTGTGTGTGTGCACACCAGAGGGCACTTGAATGCATGTTCCTGTGCCTGTGTGTGTACACCAGAGGGCACTTGAATGCATGTTCCTGTGTATGTGTGTGTGCACACCAGAGGGCACTTGAATGCATGTTCCTGTGTATGTGTGTGTGCACACCAGAGGGCACTTGAATGCATGTTCCTGTGCCTGTGTGTGTGCACAGCAGAGGGCACTTGAATGCATGTTCCTGTGTATGTGTGTGTGTACACCAGAGGGCACTTGAATGCATGTTCCTGTGTATGTGTGTGTGCACACCAGAGGGCACTTGAATACATGTTCCTGTGTATGTGTGTGCACACCAGAGGGCACTTGAATGCATGTGCCTGTGGAGGCCCAAAGGTGGCAACTGTTCTTCCCCTTTATTCTTTGCTTGGGGTTTCCCAGGCTCTGCCTTCCAGGGCTGGAATTATAGGCCACACCATTTCCATGTGGCATTTTTCATGCGGTATCTGAGGATCTGAACTCAGGTCCTTTTGCTTCCTTCGTGGAAACACTGTCTTGATGTTTGTCCTCTCAACAGGCAATTTAAGGGAGAAAGGGAGATTTACTCAGCGTAACGTTGCGGAGGGGAGATACTGGTCTTGGCCGGTGGATGCGACATGGCTGGAGGCAGAAGGTGGAGGAGGCGGAGGTCATCTGCAAGGCCGAGAGCTACAAGACTCCTGCTACCAGAGCAGACTTCTCCAGAAGCAGGGTGGGACTCATCCACCTCAAGGCCCACCCCCTGTGACTGCCTTCCTCCAGCAAGGCTCCACCTCCTAATGGTATCATGACCTTCCCAGACACATGAGACTGTGGGGGACACATTTCAAACCATGACTCGTAGCCATAGAGAGACATGGGCAATGGTGACTGGCCGCCCGAACAGTTCTGAAATGGGAAGGGGTCCTGGCCCCTCTAATGAAGCATCCACTGAGCAGCTGCGTAGCCTGCCCTCGGACACAGCCCCCCTGGGAGGAGAAAGCGCAGCAGGGATGTGTGTTGGGGGCCTGCCATTGGCTGAGCAGCCCCTTGCTGCAGCCAAGCAACCTTGGCCTTTCTTCCTACCCAGCTGGAGCCCCGAGGCCTCCAACACCCCCCTAACTGAGTGCTCAACACTTCGGGGTAACTCAGGGTCACGCTGGCCCGTGTTCCCTGAACATGCCTCCGGTGTGGGCTTTTAGGACAACAAACTCAATGGACCACATCCTCCTCCGGCATCTGTTTCCCAACACCCCGCCTCCACGGGTAGCTTTCTCCCCTCTTCCTCCCGCTCTGTGATGGGCTTGGACTGGGTAGCACACGGAACCTCCAAAACACTTTGTCATGTTGAGCATTTAACTCCAGCATCTCCAAACATGCCTGGGTTCAGAGATAAGGTCTCTAAAGGAGTGGCTCCTAATCCAGTCTGCTGTCCTTGGGAGAAGAAGGGTTGTGGTTCCAAGAGACACCTAACGGCTGTGTGAGGCGGCCAGCTGAAAGCTAGAGACCTGGGAAGAAATCATTGCGACCCTACTTTGACCTCGGACTCCAGACAGTAGGAAGAGAAATGGCTATTGTCCAAGCTGCCTCAAAGATGGTCACCTTAGGGAACTCATCACTATCCATCTCTTCCTCCTCTTTCTCCCTCCCTTCATCCCACCTCCCCTCTCCTCTCCAGTCAATCTCCCCTCTTCCGCTGCTTACCCCGACCCACGTGGAGGAAATTGAAAGCAGGAATATGCTAGCAGAGAGTATGATCTGTCAAACCACCTCACTGCTGTGTGTCCTGAGGACAATCACAACCCGCAGCCAGCCCTGTTGGTCCCTGTGAGCAGAGGTGTCCTGGCCCTGTGCAGCCTTGGGGACTGTGTGTCACCTGGGGAGTAACAGCCGAACACACAGCCCAAGCTACCGATCTGGGCCCCTGTCCCAGAAACACCCATGTCTACTATACTAGGGAACTTCTACCAGACAAAGCGCAGATATACTGAGGTCAGTAGGCCACGGGGAACTGGTTCTGCTTTCCTTGAGCACCAGCCTCAGGAGTGGGGGACTGCCTACACCCGTCACCTTCCAGAAGTCCCCACAGATGAGCAAGGCATCAGGACACAGCCCTCGGTAGGAACCTCCAACTAGTGGGAGACAGGTGTAATCTGGAGGGACAGGTCCAGCGATTGACAGGAGTGTAGAGAACCAAAGCTCAGACTTGGGGGGTGACAGCAGAACTTTGGGAGGAGTGGTGGGTGTGTAGAAGCTAGCCAGGAAGGAGCAGGATGTGTGCATTGGGTAGATAGGGTACAGTGTCTGCGACAGCTTAGAAAAGGCAAGAGCTCATGCAGTCAAAGGAAGTTTCTGGGTGGAAATCAGGGGGCTGGGAATATAGACCAGGCAGGAAGGAAACACGTTGTGGTCTAGGGGCTACCCAGGCAGGTATTTTCCCCCATATGGCAGTTCAAGGTGATGGCTAACTTGATGGGATAGAGGGTCACCATCAAGTTTCTCTTTAGATCACATAAATCTTTTGCCCTTTCAGAATCACCATAGAAACAGTCTCTGGGTACTTACCTGGATAAGGTTAACTGAGATGTGAGCACCCACCTTAGCTGTGGGAAGTACCATTGCAGACCAGGGAACAAAGGCAAGAGCCAGCCAAGCACAAACCTCCATTGCTCTCTCGCCTCCCTGACTATGGATACAATGTAACCAGCTGCCTCTGACTATGAATACAATGTAACCAGCTGCCTCCCTGACTATGGATACAATGTAACCAGCTGCCTCCCTGACTATGGATACAATGTAATCAGCTGCCTCTGACTATGGATACAATGTAACCAGCTGCCTCCATTCTTGCTACCACACCTTTCCCACCATGATGGTCTGTAGGCACTCACACTGTGTGCCAAAAACAAAACAAAAAACCTTCCTGCATCAAAAGTTGCTTTGCCCAGGTATTTCGTCACGGCAATGAAACAAGACACTAACCCGCCCTTCCCACCGTCTAACCTTCTACAAGCCCATGGAATCACCAGATCAGAGAAAAGACAGATCTAACAAGTCCCTCTTTCCTGGCTCGCGAGTCCCCAACTCCTCACTGATGTTGACCTGACTTGAGCGATGAACCAACCAGAGTTGTTGAGAACCTGCTTACCTGAGACAAAAAGCCATTTGGTGCAGGGGGCACAGGCCGGGTTGGGGGAGGTCTCCGGGCCGACTCCTTTCTCTCTACTTGATTCCCAGTCCCCAGGGAGCTGCTGGTGGTCTTGCTTGGCTGTGTTGGCAATGGCACAGGTGGGGACCCGCCATGCAAGTAGTCTGGAGGTGGCCGGGGAGGGGGCTGAGAGGGCTTCCGGAAGATTTCAGGGGTGTTGGTCACCTGTATGTGTGAAACAAGGACCACCTGAGCCAGGAGTCTTCAATGTGCAACTCAAGAGAATCATGTGGTGTGTGTGAGTGCATGTGTGCATGTGCGTGTGTGTGTGTGTGTGTGTGTGTGTGTGTGTGTGTATCTCAAGGAGGTGACCCGAACCTCAGACATGCTGACCTGTTAAAGCAAGACCTTAAACATCAGTCAGAACTATTGTTGTATATTCCAAAGCAATAAAAACCAGCTTTCATTACTAATCCCCACGGGCACACAGAGGTTTTTAGGGAAAATCTAAAGGGGGATAGAAGGGCGTGGAGGGGAGGGAGATAAGGGAAAAGCTGTTCAGCTCAGCGTGCAGAGTTCCTACCTTTCGCTTGCCCTGCGGCGTCTGTAACTTGAAAGTAGGGTTGGCATGGCCGGTTCCACCGTTCTGAGACACCCTGAAGGGACAACTGGAAAGAAGGAATACGGGAGGGGAACGAGAAGGTTGCTGAGCAAGGGGAGGGACTGAGGACCCTCTGACCCAGGCCTTGTTGGCCAACTGTCAGATCTAATCAAGTCTACTCTGGAGGAGGTGGGTGGGTCGGTTCTCTGGAAACTCTGTCTAAGGCCTGAGGCAAACTCCCCTGAGAGAAGCTGATCTATAGACAGGGACATTCACCACCTTCTCTTCAATTTTTGTTCATTATTCTTTATTTTGCGTGTGTGTGTGTGTGTGTGTGTGTGTGTGTGTGTGTGTGTGTGAGGGCACTGTGTGTCCCTGTGGAGGACCAAGAGTGACTTCGAGAATCACCCTGGATTGCTTCTACCTCCTTTTTTGCTTCGCAATGGGATTTCCTAGCTCCGCCCACCAGGGCCAGACCTGCGGGCTGCTGCCATTTTTTTTTTTTTTATGGGATCCAAACTCAGGATCTTCTGCTTACGAGGCAGAGTCTTAACCCCTGAGCCATCTCTCCAGTCCCCAAGCCATGTTAAAAAAAGAGAAGTTAGCTGTCTTCTGGGGTTAATGTGGCAGCTGTCTCCCTCATGATTGACACAAGGGAGCTGTCAGCGCTTCTCTGCTGCTTCAGTTTCTTGCTCTTTACAATGAGGTACAAATCACTGAAGTATGGCAAAGAGAGTTGAGGTCCTATCCTGGCTTGAATTTGTGAGCAAGGCTCAGTAGGGACCGGCAATGCCTGCCACAGTCATAGTGAATGAGATTCTCCACCACCAACTCATGCCGATGGAGGGCTCTGTGATCTAGCAGAGATCTGACCCACTTCCCCACCCCCAAGTCCTTCGCAGGGTGCAGCCCCCTGTCCCACCTGAACTGTTGCCTCAATTTGAAAGGGAGGAGCGAGGACTTGAGCTGGCCCAACTTGTTGTTCTGTCGACAGCAGTGACAGATGAGCACCACGACAGCCAGCAAGAAGAGGGCGGAAAACACCCCAGCCACCACGGGACCCACACCTGCCAGAAAGAGGACCCGAGCGAGAGTCAGGAGCCACCCGGAACATAGCACAACACCGAATCCCCCACTTCATCCTCAGACTCGGAGTTCTCCGATGTGATTCCAGCAAGAAGCTGCTGTCTCTGCAAGACTGACGGACTGGTGGGAAGAACCTCGGATATGGAGAGGGCTGGAATGTTCCAAGTCCAAAGTCAGATTATCTTGGGCCCATCTTTAGCCCCTTTGATTTCCAAGTATAACCCACCTCTGCATGTGAACCTAACAGTCTAGTGACTATTAAGCAAACGCTTTGGAGTGTCTAAGCAGAGTCCTGGTTTCCATCAACCAAAAGGGATCGATGAGCCTGTGACAGATATTTCTCCATGCTGCCTACCCGACGTTCCCACCCATGTATTTGAAAAGCATTTGTATTGATGGCTTCTACTGTTCTGTGATTTATAAACCTCAAGAACCTGTTGCCACAGTGGCACACAGAATTGGACGCAAACTGAATCTGTATTCCCGGGCCACCATGGTCACGCTTATTTGGCTCCAGAATCAACTCTGAGAACAGAGTTGTGATTTTTCTATTTACACATTGAATTTGCACTATTTTAACTTACAATTCGCAATTTAAAAAACACCCCACACGTTATATGTACTACTGCAAATACTGGTTTTAAAAAAGCCACTGGCTTTGGGTAGACCTTTATCTCTGTTCGACTGAGAGATTCCCTTCTGAGAAGTGGCTCAAACTGGGTTATCATTTTTCGCGAGTTTTTCTGCTCTGAAATCGAGGAAAAAGCAGAAGCCGCTGACCGACTGAAACAAGGCTTCTTGCCCTCAACCCACAATTTCACGTTTGGTTTCATCAAAACCGCGCCCCTCCCCAATCCTGTTGTTACGATTCGTAAATTGAAATCTACACAATAGATTGTAGGCATGAACTATCTTAGCCCTTTTTTTTGTGTTTTTTTTAAACATCTGGTAAGTACTATGCTATAAAAGAAAGCTTGAAAACCACAGAGCTAGGGCGCCCTAGAAAGAACTATAAATTTTTTCAATCTAGTTCCCCATTTCTTTAGTCTCCGTTTAACCAAAGTCTAACCTCCCCTCACCTCAGGATGGTGAACATTTTTAAGTGCCACCCTCAATCCAAAAGGACTAGTCACCACTTCACCTCCCCCAAATGGATGTGCAAGATAATATAAGCCCAGTCCTAAAGGGAGCTGCTGGCCTCTCTCTCTCTCTCTCTCTCTCTCACTGTGTGAGCACACATGCATGTATGTGCACATGCATAAGGAAGCCAGAGGGTTTACACTGGGTATCTTCTTCAGTCACTCTCCACTTTTTGGTTTTAATTCTTCGAAGCTTTCATACACAAATACAAGGAGTTTGTGTGTTCTCATCCCCTACTGCCCACCTCCCACCCCTTCCTGTCCCACCCCACATGTTCTGCTTGCTATCCAGTCTCCTCTCCCTGCCACACCCCCCTACATGTGGGATCCACTGGAACCCACGCAGGATCCTGCACTGTCAAGTGTCTGGGCCGGGGCGCGAACAGCCCACCTTATTTTTTTGACACAGTCTCTCACTGAACTTGGAGCTCAGAAGATTGACTTGTCTCCACCTCACAACCCATGGGGTCTCAGATGCGTGTCACCACACCCCGCTTTCCTGTGAGTGCTAGAAATCCCCTCCCAGGTGCTTGGACTTCGGTGACAAGTTTTTTTATTATTATTATTATTATTTATTTAACTGTGTGCATATGCATGTATATGTGCGTGTGTGTGTGTGTGTGTGTGTGTGTAGAACCACGGACGAATTCGCGAACCACCATGGACGCCTCCACCTCCTTCTGCCCCGGGATTCACAGGCTCCGCCCTACCAGGACTAGAAGCACAGGCCGTCCCCGCTTCCGCCTGGCGTCTATACGTGGGATCTGGGATCGGAACTCAGGACCTTCCGCCTACAAGGTGGAGGCTTAACCCCTGAGCCACCTCTCCAGCCCGGTGACAAGTTTTTTAACCTACTGAACCCCCTCTCCAGCTCCCTGTGGACCTGTCTCTTCCTTGGTCCTCTCATTGGCAGTTCAGGAGAACGAAACAGACTCGGGGAGGACACAGTGAAACGTGCCACCCGTGCCCATGATCCCCCCGTCTGGCACACTCACTCTGGTGGGGAATAGGCCCGCCGTCCACGCTGCCTCCTTGGCCTGGGGAGTCGCAGAAGGGTGGGGCCCAGCCAGGGAAGCAATGGCAGTTCTGGTTGTTGTTGCAGACCTGGAGCGAGGGGACCGCAGAGGGGTCGGCACCCTGGACAGCTCCTACCTCCCACGGGCTGGGCGGCAGGATCCCCACCCAGGAGCGGACCCTGTGCACGTACCCCACGCCCGTGTATATACCCTGTGCCCGCGCACGTACCCCACGCCCGCGCACGCACCCCACGCCCGCACACACACACCTCACGCCCACTCACGTACCCCACGCCCACGCACGTACCCCACGCCCGCACACACACACCCCGCGCCCGCGCACATACCCCATCCCCACTCACGTACCCCACGCCCGCACACACCCCCCACGCCCGCGCACGTACCCCACACCCACACACACACCCCATCCCTACCCACGTACCCCATGACCACACGTACCCCACGCCGGCGCACACACCCCATCCCCACTCACGTACCCCACGCCCGCACACACCCCCCACGCCCGCGCACGTACCCCACGCCCACTCATGTACCCCACGCCCGCTCACGTACCCCACGCCCGCGCACGTACCCCACGCCCGCGCACGTACCCCACGCCCGCGCACGTACCCCACGCCCGCGCACGTACCCCACGCCCGCGCACACACACCCCCCACGCCCACTCATGTACCCCACGCCCACGCACGTACTCCACACCCGCACACACACCCCACGCCCACTCACGTACCCCACGCCCACGCACGTACCCCGTGCCCATTGCACTTCTTCCCACAGCCTTCGGTTTCAAAGAAGGACATGTTCCTGCACTGCCCTTCGAAGCAAACCTGCAGCAAGGAGGAAGCAGCCGTCAGCACCGCAGCTGGAACACGAGGTGCGGGGTGGGGGGATTAAGGACAAGGGAGTACTGAATGGGAACCCTACAAGGTAGTTTTTTGGGCATCTACTATGGTGAGAAATAGAGCCTTAAGGCCAGGCTGGTAGTTAGCTAAGTTCTTCTAGCACCTGTGTGATTAGAGTAAAACCAACAAACATTTTTGAAATACAACATTTAACAATTATAGTACATTGTGCATTAAATGTTATCCTGATTCTATGATACTTGACTATTAATATAATGCCGCAAAACCATGATCGTGACAGGTGCCTGCTCCATGCAAAAGAAATGATGCTGCATGTTACATGTTTTTCTAGTTTCATTAACATGATTGACTGTTCAAGATGGGGGACATTGCCTTGCCCAGGTCTCTCTGACCTCTAGTCCTTTTTACTTATACACTAATAGCAAAGATGCAGGCGCAAGAGTGTCTCATCTCTGTGCTTTATAGAGATGGGTTTGCCTGACCCTTAGCCCGTGGGTGAGAGCACATTGCTATTATACCCAGCACTCATGACAGAATCCCCTGAGGCTCAGATGTCGGGGAGGCTGGGGGTTGAGCCTCCCATCTGGCTCCACAGCTCACAGTTTTCAGTCTCCTCTCCGCGGTCTAGTGCCTGAGCCAGGCCAGGGGGTGGGGGAGGGGAGGCAGAGCTCACATGGTTGTAGCCGCATTTGGTCCCGGTCATCACCAGGCCTGGATCCAGCATGTCCCCCTCTTCCTCAGGACTCCGATAGACATGGGTACCCCGACATTTGATGTGCCTCCCATTCACAGTGATGCTGGTATCGATGGGCACTGCATTGGACTCCAGGGGTCGGCCCTCAGAGCTCAGACACTGGATCTTCCCACACTTGGCATCCCTGGGTAGGAAGAGGGAAAGAAGATGGACCTTACAGAACCTCAGTCTTAGCCAAGAAGTCAAGCGAGGGTGGGCTAAGACAAAAGCTGGTGGCAGTGAATGCGACCGAGGGACCCGCCCCAGTAGAGACAGAAGATTCGGATCCAGGGGAGAGAACAGAGCAGTGTGATCCACAGACCTGGACCTAGGAAGTCATGACTTCAAGGGTAACTTCTCGATCTGAGCAATCAGTCCCAATGGCTCCTTATACTCCAACTAGACGCTTCAACCAGACACTCCAACCAGACGTGGACCACAAGCCTCATCAGTCTACCCCGAGTCACGCTACCAGCACGCGCTGCTAGAAGCTGAGCTCTCTGCCCGCAGACTTATTCCATAGAAAACCAAAGCCCAGCTCTCCAACCCTACATTTAAACCTCTCACAGAAGAGTTCTGTGCTTTCCTATCCAGTCTCGTTTCTCAAAACCCTTCCTCCTTTGGTCCCTTAAACTACACCTCAACGTACCTCCACACTAGCAATTCCCACAGCCAACTTTACTCATCTCTGTGCTTGCACCCTCTTCTACACAGCGAGGCCACCCCTCCTAGCTCCCTTCATCTAAATAACCTACTGCAGAACTCAGCACGAGTCTTGGCAAACCGGCTCAGGCCACTAACTTGGATGTGGAAGATTCTAAATTTCCATTATATGGTGCACTGATAGCCAAGCTCTAGACACTTCACACAGCATCCTCATGTGGCAAGCGTGCAATCGCGGTTGAGTGAATGGATGAGTAGGTGAACGAACAGATGGATAAGTGTGCGCATGGGAGGTGGCCAGCCAGGCTGCCACCAAGAGGACAGAGTGGAGCTACTTTGTCGCTCCTGCGCACTCCGTGACTGCAGCCCGGGCTCACCTCATGTTGCACTTCCTGTGTTGGCCGTTCTTGTCCTTCCCACAGTTTCCAAAAGTGTCACCTGCCACGTTCACCTTCTCGAAGCAGAGATCAGGGGCCGGCTGGGCTCCTGGGTGCACAAGAAACAGTATCCGTCAGGGCGCGAACTTGCCAGAAGCTTCCAAAAGGTAGGGCTAGTCTTAGGTAAAATCACAAGATACCCATATTCTCCTCAAGAACAATCCAGAAATAAAATATAGATTCATTTTTATACCATATTGGTAGTTTGTACAGGTGGGGGTGTGCATGCTAAATTCTGCTTGGTCATGAAGAAAGGCTGTCCCATTTCAGGAGAGAGTATGTATTTGTGTGTGGAAGCCAGAGTTTGACTTCTGCCTTCTGCCTTCTTCCTTGATGACTCTTCATCTTATTGATTGGAGTCTCTCACTTGAACTTCACAGACTAGTCTAACTGGCCAGCGTGGCCTGGGGATCCCGTGTCTTTACGTCCCACGCACAAAAATTACAGAAGATCACATGACTGCCGTGGATCTGAACTCAAGTCCTTATATTTGCACAGAAAGTGTTTAAACAACGGAACCACCTCCCCTTCCCCGTTTCTAGATTTTCGTCTTTATTTATTTATATATTTAGCAGGTGTGCAGGTGCTAGGATGTGTGCTGTCCCTACGGGGCGCGCCCCGTCTGTGTCTTTATACCCTCCTGTAGATCCTTGTTCGAGCAGTTACTGTGTGGCTGGTGGTGTTGCTATGATAATTCATCCTGTGCTTTCAATCTGATACATGAGAAATCCCAGCACATTGCAATCTGCTTGAATTAATCTGCTTTAACCACCTGCTTGCCTTTGACCGAGATGGAGTGCCCTCCACGTTTGGTTTTCTGTCTCCATCACCTGCTCTCTGGGGACGTTCTCCACCTGCCCCACTGGGAGAACTGAAAGCTTCAGGGGGCTGGGAAGAACATCTCTCCCCTGAGTGTCCCTGAATGCGTCCCCTGAGCCGAGGGGAGGAGAGGTGCTAAGGCGTGCCAGGTGGGCGCCCGGCCGAGGGTGGACAGCAGGGCTCCTTACCGGGCCCCCAGAGCTGCTGGCACTGCTCGCGGTAGGTGAGGCACATGCCGTTGTAGCAGTAGGCCTGGCCGCCTGCGCACGGGGTGCCGTCCATCTGGTAGAAGTTGGTGGGGCAATGGGGAGACTTGCCGGTGCAGTACTCGGGGAGGTCACACTGCCGCGCCTGCTCGCGACACAGGGTGCCGGGAGCCACCAGCTAGGTTGAGCAATGAGAAGGGGAAGAGTTGTCAGCGTCCTTCTTGCTGTGTCAAGGGCTCCTAAGCATCACTTAGTGGCAAGGGACATTCTGGTACCATTACTTCCTAGCTCTTTACACCTGCTCGCGTTAGCTCAAGGCATGGTCAGCCTTCTGACAGGGCAGCTTGTCTGGGGGTAAGCACAAAGGTCACGGCGATCTCAGGAAATAGGGGGAAATGATAATACTTATGCAGTGGCTTACAGTGTATCTGATGCTTTGGCAATAAAACAGACATCCTTATACAGCGTCCTCTTAAGGACCAGTATTGGTAGGACATCATTCATTTTTACAGTGGTTCTACAGGATTAAAGGGGTGAAACATATTATATCCAAAGTCTTGCGTGTGAGAAAGGAAGACTGGCCACTGAGATCTATATGCACATGTGTAAGAATCCACACAAACACACACACACACACACACACACACACACACACACACCTGGTCCGCATGTAAAGGTCTGGAATTTACAATCCTCCTGTTTTGCTATATTCTTTCTCATTTTCGTGTGCATAGGTGGGAGCATGCATGTTCACATTTATATGGGCACAGGTGTGTGTGTGTGTGTGTGGTCCCAAGGTTTGACAACAGGCATCATCCTGAGTCGCTCTTCCACCTTATTCTTTTGAAACAGAGCCCCTAATCAAACCCAGAGCTCACCCATAGGACTAGTATGGCTAACCGGCTTGCTCTAGGGATTTCCCGTCTCCACCTTCCAAGGCTGGACCGCCACGTAGCATTTGACACGGGCTCTAGGGATCTAAACCCTGGCTCTCCTGCTTTTATGGCAGGCACCGTGATCACCGAGCCATCTCCCGGGGCTTGTTTTGTTTTGTAGGACAGGTCTCAAACTTGCTCTGCAGCCCAGGCTGGCCTTGAACTCATGGCAATCCTTCTGCCTTAGCTTCCCGGGTGCTGGGATCACAGGCATGTTCCGCCAGGCCAAGCTCACATTTCGCAACTGTTCAGCAGTAGCACATTTCCACAGTCCAGCCAGCCACAGGGCTGCGTGTGTGCCATGTGCCCTCACCATGGACACTCACGTGCCATGAAAGAAATACCGCTACTTCTGCTCTCAAGGTCAAACGACCTGATCAGGTAATAAACTGCCCCACATCACAGGGCTTGAAGTCCAGGTCTGGATACTGGGAACCCTCCGTGAGGGTCAGAGTGAATCCTGGGACACAACAGGTTGTACATAGCTAAGTACGTAGCAGTTCAGGTCCCTGTGAGGCAGGCAGGGAGACCCATCATTGAGAATTAAAGCCTTCCCTTGCGCCTGGGCAGCTCCGCAGCACCTACCATATCATCCCCGAGAGGAAGCGTCAGGACCCTGGACTCTTGGGCTGAACAACTTGCTGAAGGAGTCGGGGGAGAGAAGAAGATCTAAGGCGCAGAGGCCGCGGCGGGCATGCGCCTGTGCCACCCTGGGGCGGTGAACGCATCTCGGAGCCAAATGGTCTGGTGCCAATCCCAGCTCCTTAACCAGCTGCAGAGCCTTGGGCGGCTACTTAACCTTTGCGTGTTGGTTCAGCTTTAATGCCAGAGGGCAGCCGTCTCATGGTTGGCTAAGAAAGTGAGTTTCAGGGAAGTACTGAACAGCCTGTAAATGGAAAGGGCACTCAGCAAGTGGGGGGCAGAAGGCCGGCCACACTTCCAGCCCAGCTTCATCCAGCATTAGGAATTCAGGCGTCAACGAGAGAATTCAAAATTTTGGACATTATAATTTTTATTTTTTTTGTGTATGTGTACGTTATGTGTGTGTGTAAACACACACATATATGTAGGTATGTCTAAGAAGATATAGCTACCAATTTAAATGTAATATGCATAATTATAAATTCATATTTATAATGCATATGTATGTATGTATATAGGTATAATTTTCATGAAGATACACATGTGTACTTAAGATTGTATATATCTACCTTTTTAAATGCAAAATATGTATGTATAAAAATGTAAGTATAACTAAGAATGTCTATCTACCCATTTAAATGTAATTAAGCATAATTATAAATGCTATGTATGTACATGATATCTTGCTTACATATAATTTTATATATTTGATTAATATGTATAGTGTGTATAATATATACATATTCATTAATTGATGCATTAATATTTGTGTAACAAAATATAAACATTTACTTTGAGTGAGGTATTTTTTTGAGACTGTAATTAACCTCATATCAAATTGGGTCAAATTTTGTCATCAAATCAGTTCAACTTTTTCCATTTTTACAACTTTCTGAACTTCCAATTTAGATGAAAAACTGTAGTACCTTATTCGCATGAACAGTAATAAATCATTTCTCACATCAACATCATGAAAGAAACTCCAGAGTCAAGGGAACTGAATGCAGGTGCCAACTGACTCTAGATGCGTCACCTTCTCCTCATAGTCTAGTTTACTTGGCTTTCGTGAGGACCGAGTCAGATAAACCATAGAAAATTCTCGACCTAGCGCCTGGAATCTGTCGAGATACACATTTATCCATTTATGTGAGTCGAGGCTCTGATAGCTATTCTTATGAGTTCAAATAAAAATCTAGCCCAACTCAGCTTGGTAACGTATGTCTCTCAGCTCTGGGGAGGCAAGTGTAAGATCTGCTGGAGTATGGCAAATTGAAGACCAGCCTGAACAATTTAGTGAGAAAGTGTCTCAAAACCAAGAGTAAAAGAGAAGTGAGTAAGAGCTAATGATAGTGGATTTGCCCAGCATGAATGAGGCTCTGGGTTTAACATCTGAAAGAATAAAAAACAAGAAAGAGGCTGGGGGAGGCTCCAGGGTTAAAACCTTTTTCTCCCAAGCAAGCAAAAAAACCTGAATGCGGATCCCCAGATCCCAGGTAAAAACACTGGGCTGAGATGGCGGTGATTCGCACTCTGGGCCTGGAAGGCAGAGCCTGAGAAACCTCAGAGCAAAGCAATAAAGGAGGTAGAAGAATCAGGATGATTCTGATGTTACCCTCAAGTCTCCACAGGCGCACACACTACTCAAGTGCACACTCGTATGCACACAGGAAGGGAGGGAGAGAAAGAGGGAGGAAAGAGGATGGAAGGAGGAAGGAAGGGAGGGAGGAAGGGAGGAAGGGAAGGAGGGAGAGATGGAGGGAGGAAGGACAGAGGGAGGGAGGGATGAAAGGAAGGAGAGAGGAAAGAAGGAAGGAAGGGAGGGAGGGAAAGAGGGAGGGAGAGGGAGGGGGAGGGAGAGGAGGGAGGGAGGGGAAGGAGGGAGGAAGAGCGGGGAAGGAGGGAGGAAGGATGGAGGGAGGAAGGGAGGAAGGAAGGAAGGAGGGAGGAAGGACAAGGAGGGAGGGATGAAAGGAGGGAGGAAGGAAAGAAGGAAGGAAGGAGGAAAGGAGGGAGGGAGGGAGAGAAAGAGGGAGGGAGGAAGGGAGGGAAGGAGGGAGGAAGGAAGGAAGGAAGGAAGGAAGGAAGGAAGGAAGGAAGGAAGGAAGAAAGGAAGGAAGGAAGGAAGACAATCCTATACTCTGGATATTTCTTTTAAATTTTTTTTTTATTAGTATTATTTATTCAACTGTGCGCATGTGCGTGTGTATGTGCGCGCGTGTGTGTGTCTGTGTCTGTGTGTGTGTGTGTGTGTGTAGAACCACGGACGAATCGGGAACCACCATGGCCGCCTCCACCTCCTTCAGCCCCGGGATTCACAGGCTCCGCCCTACCAGGACCAGAAGCGCAGGCCGCCCCCGCTTCCGCCTGGCGTCTATACGTGGGATCTGGGATCCGAACTCAGGACCTTCCGCCTGCAAGGCAGAGGCTTAACCCCTGAGCCACCTCTCCAGCCCCTGGATATTTCTTTTTAAGAATCAGTACCTCCCAGAAAGTCCCACCCGACTCAACCGATTGGAATGATTTGAATTTAAGGTCCAGAATAGACAAGAACACGCACAGTTCCAAGCATCTGAGTCAGTCTCTGTCTCTCACGGTCTCTCCCCTCTCCCCCCCCCCCTCCTCCTTCCTTCTTCCCACGGTGCAGGGACTGAAGCGGGACCTTGTGCGCGCAGAGCACAGACCCTCACTAAGGGGCACCCCGACACAGCCAGCCGTCTTGCCGCCTCCAAACCCAAGCAGCACCAGGGCCGCTTGCTTACCTTACACTGATGGCAGCAGGTGCCGTGGGCACACTCGGCGCCTTCCTTCAGCGTGCAGTTGGAGGCATGGCAGCAGGGGTTGTTGCACTCCTGGGAAGGTAAAGCTGGCGTGAGTCTCTGGCAGGGCAGGGCAAGAGTCAGGGCCCGCCGGGGAGAGGAGAAGGGAGAAACCACCTCCTGTCCCCAGCCTGCCCAGCACACCCCACAGCTCTGCCCCCTAGAACTAACTCCTCACCGGAAGCCCCCCTGGCAGCATATCACGAAGACAATGACTAGTTATCGAGGAGAGCACAGACACACCATGCTCGGTGGCACCGCAGTTTCGACGCCATCCCACGGTGACTGCGAATGTGTTCCCGTGGGCGTGAAAACTGCTGTATTCACTGCGCTCCTGACATAGCTCCGTCCTTGCAGAAGAGCCTGGACTGGTCCTCACCCAGCTCGTAGAAGTGGCAATGCCATTCACTAGTTCTCAATCTATTCTTAAAAATCACAGGTCCGTATTTTTAAAAAGAAAGCACATCCTGGCTCAGGGCTCTCTTGAGAATTCTTCCCGCTCTGGGTGTCTGTGGCGGCTCCCTCCCTGTTGTTCTCTGAGTGGAAGCTGTCTCTTCTGCTCTAATGCTTTCCCACCCTAGGGATTCCTTGGCCACCAGGCCCTCCACCCTAAGTCACTAAATAAACGAATAAATAGAATATCACGCCCCAGGGAAGTTCATCAAACCAAATCACTTTTTTCCGTACACATCTGCAAAGAGTCTCACCCTTCCTCCGTCACTGACCGAGACTCAAATGTCTTCCCCATCTGTCGGGCACAAGGTAACGCACACAACAATCCCATCCTTCGGAAACTAGAGATGACACGGCCTAGTTCTGCTTTTTGTACGTGTGCAGGAAAAAACACACGTCTGATCAAAAGCGACAGAACCAGGGCGTGTGCCCCCAGATTGATGTTGAAACTCTAAAAGAAGGAAAAGCTGAACAACAGAAGTGTTTCGCTTCTCCTTCTCCTTAGCAGCCCTTCCAACAGCCCCTTGGAAGCATCCAGTTTCCAGCCTGGACAACACAGACTTCTTATTTTAAGAATCTCCTTTGGATTCATGTTTAAGTGACAGGTGTGTGCGTGTGCATATGTGTGCGTGTGCGCGCGCGCACGTACATCCCAACTATAATGTATGTAATCAATTATAAATATGCTATATATAAATATGCATTATAATTTACATACATAAATGCACATTATTTGTAATATATATTACTATATATATGTATGTACTTGGGCTGTGTGCCCTCCACAACAAATTCAGAGTAGCTGGAGCTGCTAAAAGCCCTGTGTGGCTCTTCTGGGGAAGATGAGCCAACACGCCCCAGTTCTCGGTCTGCGGCTAGGCCAGATGTTTATAAGAACTCCACCCTGATTCCGGACACCACCGCCATTGACCATGAGGTCTGTCCGGCCGGGGGACGCACAGTGTTCACATCATCTCCATGAGGAGCCCTGTCGCAGTCACACGTGGGAAAGCCCACCGACTAGGCGTCACGTGTTTCTCTTTTGACCTTGGACTTGGAACACGATTCGAATCCTCCCTCCCTGTGCAGACGGGCTGTGATACCTACGTCTTCCTCCCCACAGTCGCACTCCTCCCCGTCTTCCAGGTACCCGTTGCCACACCTCCGGCCTCCATAGAGCGTCCTGGTGTCGGGCATGTTGGAGAGGCACATACCACCGCCCGACTGCAGGTACCTCTCCAGTTCCCGCCGATTGCAGCTATTGAACACCTTGGGAAATGGGTCCCTGGCGAGGACAAGGCTGGGTTAGCAGACGCCAGAGCACAGAACACAGGCCGACTTCACTTGGACCACGCCCCACAGTCCTGCGCACCTCCTGCCCACGAGGAGCTGTCAACGTTAACAAACCAGCAATTCTTTCATCCAGAAGCAGGACACATGAACATGACACACGAAGCAGACCATAATGCTATATTTTTTCTTGTTGAACAGAGGTGGTCAAGGAACAGACAAACAATCTCCGCCCTTCTGCATAAGGGAGTTGCAGTTAGGTGAACCGTTGATGCGTGGTTACAGGTCTCCCGCTTGAGAGCTAAACCAAATCCTAGCAGGTCCCAGCCTTTTCCCAAAATGGTCTTTATGACAAAAGACAGATCAATAGAGGTCAAGGTCATGATTTTAATTTCTTCCTGGGTTATCTTTATTTTACAACCAAGTGACTCCCATCAGTGCCTCCCCAACACGTGGTCTTACTTAATCAAGAGGAACGAACACTCCTGGTTTCCTGCCATTGGGCAGAAATATCAGATGCACGTTGTTCCCCCAGCTAGGGATTTACTACCAAGATTTCAGCTCCCCACAGTCTACAGTGATCGGAAGACAGCAAATGGAAATTTCCAGAAATGAATAGCTTCCCGAATTACAAATAACTTTTAGAACAACAAACTTGCTCTAATGTTCTAGGTTATCATTAGTTCTTTTTAATCTCCTACTGTGCCTCCATGACACGCTAAACTTCATAGGTACATGGAGGAAAAACACAGTATACACATAGGACTCTGCATAATCTGTGGTTTCAGGTACCTCAAACGCTTTGAACTTGCACCCTGTGAATACGGGGAAATGACGGTCATACAAGAGGGAGGGTCATTCGCCCTACTCTTAATTCTCCACAACTGAAGGTTAAACCCTGGGGGTTTCCTTTAGTCGTCAGGCACAGCAGAAGGAATCTGTACCTGGCCATTGTTAACCTACGATAATTTGTAGGTAACTTCCAAACAAAATGCATGTAGCTAACTCCTAACCATTTATCTATATAGCATGTCTTTTAAGAGACTGGAAAAGAAGGGGGGGCACCTTAGCCACGAGCTCTCCCAGGGATCTGAGCACGCAGATTCTGCAAGTGAACACCATCCTTTGCGTGCCACGGCGAAGAGGCGACGAGCTAACACGTCCTTGTGGAGACACAGAGTGTCGTCTAAGGAGCGCAAGGGACCCCAATGCTTTAGAGCAAGGGGTCATTCGATCTCTCTACAATGCCCTGCAGAAAGTGACTCAGGCCCTCAGCGATTGACGCTGTGTTCGGACACTAGAAGGTGCAAGTCCTTCTTTCAATGGCTGTTTAGAAAAATCCTTCACAACAGCAGGCGATAGCTACTAGCTTCTTCATCCTCCTGGGAAATCTCAAAGTCCTCAGGGAGTATGTAGGTGATTCTGGGGATAACATCAGAGCTTTCGAACAGGTAGGTCTAAGACGTCACAGCACTGACCAAATTCCTTTTGTTGAGACTCTGACCAAGACAGATCTTCACCAAAAATTCTTAAGAGGAAGGGTTGGAATAGAAAAGGGAAAGGGATGGAATTGGGGCTTAACTTCACTGTATTCATGCATGAAACTCTAAAAGAATAAAAATAAAATTAGGTAAAAATTCTTAAGAAGTAAGTATAGTATCTCCTACTTGGGAGGCTGGGATGGGGGGATGACTTGAACTGACAACTTTAAGTCTACCCTGGGCAGCGTGGAGAGACTCCACTTCCATCCCCCCACGCCACCCCAACCCCCTTAAAAAGAACCACAAAGGGAAAAATATGCGTGTTCAGGTAAATTTTATAGCTTAAGACCCTGCAACAAGACCTGAGTGTTTTAGGGTCCACCAGCTGCTAGGAACTTAAGTCCCTCTTCTCTACTCCGGTGGACTTGGTCTTCTGAGACCCCAATTCTTGGCAGTACAAACCTTTCTGTCTTCAGCAGCGACTGGGGCGGCTCCTTTGGCCCCGCTGGGAGGAACACCAGGGTCGCACCCCTCCTACGCTGCTTCACCTCGCTCTCCCCAAGCCTCCGCTTTCCTGGTGACTCACCCGGTGGCGGCCGCCATGATGCAGCCCCCATCCTCCGCCTTGGCCGAACAGCAGTGGTCAGCATCGTGCGTCATGCCAAAGTTGTGGCCCATCTCGTGGGCCACGGTGGAAGCCACGCCAATGGCGTTGTCAGAGTGGTCCTGCTCGGGAAGAGGTCGAGTCAAGGTCAAGGGGGCAGCACCAACGCTCAACTCCCCCAGATGGGCCTGTTATGTACGGCTGGCACCGACCCCCCCGATAATGCAGCATATGCGCTCCCCACGGTCCTCCGGGAAACAAACACACAGCCATCGAAAGCAGCAAGTGAGTTTTCAGAGCTGTCTCACCGCCTTCTGTAACCCTCATGAAGCAAGCGAGACTCACCATGTTGACCCCTCCAGACTGGTACACGGAGCACATGGCCTTGAGGGGGGCCAGGCCGATGGTAGAGCCGTGGAAGGACCTGCCCCTGTGGGAAAGACGACTCGGGTGAGACCCAAGAGAACTGTCCCCACGCGATGGAAGAAGGTGGCCACCACGCGTTCTCTGACTCCGCTGACATTTCCAGATGGTTCCCAAGCCTGGATCTCGGCCAACTGGCTGGCGGACAGACCACCCCACCTCTCGCTTCCTCTCACCTTCCCCCTCGGCTCCACAGAATGGGGGGAGCAGGCAAAAATCATTCCTCCTCTCTCATGAGCCACTTCCCCAGAAGGAAGCCTGAAACGCTGCCTTCCATTCTGACCGCACAGGAAAAGGTCGGAGGGAAGAAGGGTGGCACAGGGTGTGATGCCCAAGTGAATCATGCCCACTTCTGCCAGCTGCCAGGGAGGCAAGCTTCCGCCTTGGCTCTGCAGCACGTGTCCTGAGCTGACAGGAGTTGGGGGGGGGGAGTTGGGGAGCAGCTGCAGCCTGTGCTCATTCTCGCATCACTCCGGGGCCAAGGAAACATCTGGCCCATCGGGGGCTCGCAGAGCACAGCTGGGCACAAGGACAAGTTGCTTTGGTCTTTGCTCTGCAATGGGGATCCCAACCTGCCGACAGTCAAGCCAGGGTTTCCCCAAGTTTAACACAGCCCTGTTCTGGCTGGGTGGGAGAGGAGGCCGTAATGGTCCAAATGCTTTTGGTGCACGCCACAAACATGCAACCCTTACAGGATTTTTACGAAAATTCACCACGAGGGACTTACCTCCACAATGCCTTGGAGAGGGAGGCATATTTTGGGAGCCTCGCCCAGAACCAGGTGCACACTGGCGCTTAATACCCAAACAGGGCACTGTGCTTTCAAAAGTTGGCGCCCAAAGTGCTGTTAAACAAAGACTTTCTTGGTGAATGGGAGTTACTGGCCTGGTTTTTTGTGCAGACTAAATCGAGGTTTTGAAAGACTGTTGGCTGTGGTAGAAATAGTGCCCCCAAGCCCCCAAGCACAATGCCCACTATCTTTGTCTGATCAGCTGTAACTACTTGCAAGAGGCCATCAAGACCATTAGTCCCTCCCCTGGAATTCTGACAGTCCCCTTGTGCACCCTCCCCCAAACCATCTGCATGCAAGTCTGCCCAAATTGCAGATTGCATAGCTTCAAGGTCTCTTATGAGGGGTTAAAGTGTATAGACTGAAAAAGATTAACTACAGGAGGTGTGACTGGGGGGTTCCTATCTACAGCTGTAGGGAAACTATCGCCCACACTGGGGATGAGACTTTCCAATGTGGCTGTTTTGGGATCACCCATGCTCCTGTAAGTAACCCTGACCTATACTCCCATAAGTGACCCCAATAAACTCACTGACTCATCAGGTTAAAATCGTTGCTTTGGTTTGTTGTTAGAATTCTCACTGGAGTGAGACACACACACAGACATTTGTGTAGGAGCGTCTCCTGGTTTACTCTGAGGAAAAGTTTTGCACAATACTGACTCAGAGCTACATTTAGGTAACAAGTAAACCACGTTTTATTATCTATGTGGCTTTTATCGTAACCGCATGCCAGTGTCTTTGGAGGTCAACACTACAACAATACAAGACAACCACCCTTAGGGGCTGCCACAAGATAATCTCACCAGGCCAGTTCTTCTCCCTAGAGGCTGTTGGAAACCCCCCACGCCCTTCCCCAGTGTCTCTGCCCACCAAGCAGGCACTTCTCATACTGTCTGCCACTTTGACCTTCTGGATCACGCAGTCCAGAGCCCCTGGGGAAGCTTTGGAAGGACCCACAAGCCTCTTGGGAGACGTGTGCACACACGAGATCAAGTCTGATTTAGAAAGGGTCTGACTTGCTCGGGCGTTTCAGTTGCTCAGCTGATTATAGATGAGTCTGACTCTTTTATGTGGACGGTGAACATTCCAACACTCCTGGGTTTTCTGGTACTTTCTGAGGTGTGCTGAGTCTGAGGAATACCTGGCTATCTGGGTCAGGGAGCCAGGAGGACCTCATGCAACCAATATTCACTCCTGGGGAAAGGAAGGGCGAACTCGGCCGTGGACAGCAGGCAGGCTCCGCAGCCAAGGTCGAGGTGACCCGCGGGAAAGGAAACTCACGTGATCAGCTGAGCGTTGTCATGGCTCTTCTGAGCGAGCAGCTTGCGCCTCCAGCTCAGGAACGACCAGAGGGTGGAGTGCTGGATTCTCAGAAACGTCACACTTATCGCCGTGGGTCCATACCTCCAGGCCCACCAGAGCAATCCGGATGTTCAAGGATCGGTAGAACTGAAAAGACACGGAAGCGGCCACCACTTATCACCGCCCGGCCTGAGGGGTCAAAGCATAGATCCTGCCTCTGATTGCTCTCCCTGCTCCCAAGGGGAAGACATAACGGACCTTCCGGCCACTTCTCAGGAGAGGAGAGGTCCCCACCTAGATGCACGTGGGCTGGCAGAACTAGGATGTCTTGTCCTTAGAGAAGACCGAGGCAGGAACCTGTCAAAAGTGGAGCGAGGGGCTGGGAAGATAACTGGAGGCTTAAGTCTTTGCCTTCGAAGCAGAAGGACCTGAGTTCAGATCCCCAGACCTCCCTGACTTTAAAAACACCAAGTGGAAAGGGTCTGCACTTTCAGCCCTGGAAGATGGAGCCTGGGAAACCCCAGAGCAAAGACACAAGGAGGTAGAGCAATTCAGGGTTACTTCCCAAGTCACCCCACAGTCACACACGGTGTCCTCTGATACACACAAACACAAACACACAGACACGCACAGAAGCAGAGCGGCAGCCCACCCATATGGGGGTCTTGAATGGGTGTGCTCTTGAGAATACTTAGTCAGTAACTTACTTTCTGTGGGAGTGTGCGCATGGTGGAGTATGTGTCCGTGTTCCTGTGAGGCGTGTGCATACGTCTGCACACGTATGTAGAGGTCAGAAAATGACATTGAGTGTCTAATTGTACTTCACCTTAAGTTTTTTTCTTAAAAAAAAAAAATCACTCACTGAACCCAGAACTCATCGATTCAGCCAGACTAGCTGGTAAGAGAACCCCAGGGATCCACCCATCTCTGCCATCCCAGTACGAGGGTCGAAGACACTCGAAACCCTGCTAAGTCTTTACACGGGCATTAGGGATTTGAACTTAAGTCCTCAAGCTTGCATGGCAAGTACTTTACCAACAGGACCATCTTCCCAGTGCCCCAATGACCTTCTTTTTTTTTTAAATTTTTTAAAAATTTTATTCAATTGTGCGTGTGTGTGTGTGTGTGTGTGTGTAGAACCACAGAACCACCATGGACGCCTCTACCTCCTCCTTGTTTACTCTGCCCCGGGATTCACAGGCTCCGCCCTACCAGGACCAGAAACGCAGCCGCCCCTGCTTCCGCCCGGCGTCTATATGTGGGGTCTAGGATCCGAACTCAGGACCTTCCACCTGCAAGGCAGAGGTTTAACCCCTGAGCCACCTCTCCAGCCCCCCCCCCCATGACCTTTTAAAAAGGTCCCATGTTCACAGCAGCCAAACAGAGGCGGACAGACCTCCACGATCCAAACTTGGCACATCTTTCAGCTGCTAAAAATAAAAACTGGGGCACCAATGTTTGTCAAGCACTTTCCAAGAACGAGGCAAACACTGAGGCCTGGGGAAAGCAAGAAACCACTCAAGTCTCAGCGGGAAGACGCTGGAGTCAGGATGAAGCGTCCAGGTCATCGTTTCAGGCCCATCTGCGACCTTCCCCACCCAAAGCGCCTGGATATACACAATTCAGACCCTCCACCAGCCTCCAAGAACCTGCAGTGTAAGAGGAGACGCCAACTTTTCAAAGTAGGCGTTTACTTCCATGCGAATTTTAGCCTTCTGTTTTGTGTCACATCTATCATTACTAGAGAGAGAGAGAGAGAGAGAGAGAGACAGAGACAGAGAGAGACAGAGAGAGAGAGAAAGTGCTCTGATTTGTGACTGCTTTTTAAGGAAGTCAACTTGGCACTCTGACAGGGAAGGGACAATACTGTGAATTGCGTCCCCGATTCAGCAAAGAAGTGCGATTTTCTTTCCTGTTTTAGTTCAACAATGTTGGGGCCAAGGAGTTGGGTCAGCAAGCTTCAGAGGAAACGGTGTGCCTCGCTTATCACCCCACGGGAGTGACTAAACGCCAGTGCTGGGTGAAAAGCAAGAGGATTGGAAAAGCGGTCCAATGGGCAAGGCAGGGGCATCCCACCAACCTTTGCAGTTTGTGGCCACCTCCTGCAGCCTCTACTTGTTTTTCTTTTCACTAACACACCCCTTCCATTTTCTATCTATGCTCCAGTGGTTCCAATAAGCCGGACAGATAAACAGGAGCATGCATTCCCAAGATGACAGCCAACAGAGACTCTCCTCATACACTTCACCCCCCCACACCCCCATATCTGCCTGGCCTCTAAGCACAAGGTCAGCTGCCCGTATTTCCACCCAAGACAACACATTCTTTTCCATCTGTCGAGTGTTTGAGTTGTAGGAACACTGAAGTGTTTCTGCCGAGTGAGCTGGAGGCAGGACTGTACCCCTAGATTCTCTCCTTCTGGAAGGGACCAGCGTTTGATTTTTACTTGTGGCATGCCAGAGTTCTGGATTTCCAGAGCAAAAATATAAAGCTGAGAACTTCCCACACAGCCACCTAATCTGTGTGGGAAACCCTAAATAAAGCTCTCATTTCTCTTCTTTATCCTCTACTGTTTTGGGGGTGTGTGATTTTTTTTTTTAGACCTAGGAATCTCTGCGTTGCTAGGCGATCCTAGAGTTAAGCTTTCAAAATCTGATGAATTATCTGATCTTCAAAGAGATGGGGGACCCAAGGGTTGGGGCTATAGCTCAGTGGAATAGACCTGACTTACATAGACATGAGACTCTGGGTTCAATTCCCAGTACTGCCTCAAAACTTACCTTTAACAGTTATTTGTTTGTGTGAGAGAGAATGTACGCATGCATGCCATGGTAAGAAGCAATGGTGGAGGTCAGAAGGTAACTTTCAGAAGTCAGTTCCCTCCTACTATCATGTGGGGCTTCTTGGAATTGAACTCATGTCACCAAGTTTGTGAGCAGCCTCCTACCCACCCACTAAGCTATACTGCGGACCCAGAACTTGCTTTTTCAAGTACACACTACTAGTCTATGAAGAAGCGCTGTCATCCCAGGTTACCATTTCTGCATTTTGTCCCCTAACCTCCTTTCATACGGAGAGAGTACTCCAAGCCCCAGATCATGATGCTATGGCGAAATTCAAAGCGTTGTGCATTTCCCCAGTGCATTCTGGAAAGGACTCCAGCCTAGGAGAGTGATCCACGTACTGCCTTTCTGAGAGAAGAAATGAATTCTCATATAGCTTTACAATTAGCCCCCAAACAGTCAACACCTTGATTTTTGAGGTTCCGTGTCCTTCCATCCTGACCTACTTCAATCCCTCCTAGGTCAGAACAACACTGTGAAGCCACCTGGAAGGGACCTTTTAAAAACTCCTCAAAGTTTCCTTAAACTGGGCCCTTTCTTCCATGTTCATAGCTCCCTGGAAGCCATTATACAGGAGCAAGTAGATTCAGGAAGATGAAACTCTGGATTCCTGCCTGTTCCACTTTAGAGCAGCCTGCTTCCACCTGACTTTTACCGAGAAAAAGTGCAAAAGGATCCCACCAGACAATGACAGAAATAAGAGAAAGCCATTGATTTAGTACATTACTTGATAAATTCAAGTAAGACAAAGACCTGACACAACCAAATCCTACGACCACAAGAGCTTGAGTCTGCAGTGCAGATTTCCACCACAGCCAGATCTCTGGTAAAGTTCATCCCCTTCAGGACATGCCAACCCAGCATCAGTGCTCAGAGACACGTGGCCCCCTGTCCCATGGCTCCTCTGAGGAGCCGGAACCTTTCCCATACAGTACACACCTGGTCTCACCTTATCAACATAGTTGGCGATCTCCAAGAGCTTGTGCTTGGTGGCGTCCAGGTCGTGCCGATTCTTCCGGAACTAAATGGAACAAACAGAATCAGGTGAGACCCCAGAGTTTGCGCAACATCTCTGGGAGGACCTCATTTCTTGTCTTTGAGCTTATTCTTGCCTTCCTGTCTTTTGAGTCTTTTTTTGCATACATATATACATGTATGTATGTGGGTATGTGTACAAGAGTGCACGTCAGTGCGTGTGCCTGTGGAGGTGCAAGACATGGATGATTGTTCTACCTCCTTATTGCTTTGCTGTGGGATTTTCCCCAAGTGCCACCTACCAGGACTAGAATTGCAAGTTGCCACCACAGCCACCTGGCATTTTTACATGGGCTCTGAGAATCCAAACTCCAAGTCTTTGTGCTTGCGAGACAGAGGCTTTTTAACCCCTAAGCCACCTCCCAGCTCTCCTGAGCCATTTTTACTCAGGGTTCTTCTCCATAGCTTGTGAAAAGTAAGGACTGCCTCAGATCCACCTTTGTACTGCCGTCTACCAACTCAGTGCAGGACACAGGGCAGGCAGGTAAGAAATTGTGTTAACTTGTTCTAGTCCTTCAACGGGGCCCTGTTTTCCTGTGCTTTAAAGTACAAGGCTTCTGGCCAACTCTTACTGGAACACTGAAGAGAGACAGATCCTTGCCCTGGTCATCATCCCACTAGGAAACTACCATTACACGTGGCCAAACAACAGCTTTGAGCGAAGCGCTGTGCCCGAAGGAGACTTGGGGGAGACACAAATATGAGACCTTGATTCGAGACAAGAGGAGTTTCAATTAACATGGTTGAGAGAGCCGGAGAGCCACGACGGAGTCTGACTTTAAGAAGTACACAAACTGAAACAAGCTAAGAAAACCTAGTATGAAAACCTGCATAGGAACAACTGCACTGGGAGGTCATGTGAATGACAGCCAAGGGGGCTGGCAGAACCATGCAGCATTAGCTAATAGGTTTCATCTGGCAGCCAACTGGCAGGATGTCATAGGTCTGAAATCAGACATTGCTAATCAAGCATAGAAAAGATTAGTGTTCCGTGCTTGATTAGAATGTCTGCTAGGAGCACGACCAGGAGCATGTTATCACTATGAATGCCTCACATTTGCTATCCTGGTCTCAACAGGGCAGACCTTGTTCAGCTACCGTAATGAAGGAAATCATCAAGATGCAAAGATGAAGTTTTCTATAATTTGAATCTGAATTGGCAAACGAACAGCATATCTCATCTGTTGGCATTTTTACGAAGAATTCTGGATCTACCTTTGTTATGTACTATGGATATTCATTCTAAGCCACTATATCCATCCTCCCTGAACCCCCACCAGAATATCCAAGCAAGAAACACAGCAAACAGCCAAATAAAATACCTTTGGGTATTTGTTTGCCTCTTTTGTATTTCTCATGAAGATTCTAGAATATTCCTGAACCTCTTTTTTGCGTCATTTACCAGAAGGACTGTTACTGTCACCCTGTTTCCCACAGAGTTAAGTTCTAGGACCATCCCAAAGTGAAGCTTCCACCGTTAAGGCCCCCCTCCCAGTTTCTCAAGTAGTCCCGTGGCACAGAAACTATTGCATTACGTCCATGCATTTCATAAATATTTATCAGAACATCAGGGCGAGATTTCAGGCTTTCAAATATATTAATCCCACCCTCAAACAATAAAGCCACCCCAGTGGGAAGAGTGTATCTATCTTGTCCTCAAGACTCTGGAGCAAGGTGGATAAACTTGCTCCGGAAAGCACCGTAGAGTAAATATTTCGGCTGAGTTGGCCACACGGTCTGTCGCAGCTGTCGTGGTGGCTTGGAAGCTGCCAGGGCAATACGCAAACCAGCGAGCGTGGCTCTACTGCAGTATACTGTTTCTAGATGCACATGGTGGGCTAAATTTGGCCATGGGTTGTAGTTTGCAAGCCCTGGTCTGAAGATAAATATACCATGACCTTCTAGTTTCTACGGCGACACCAGGAGTAAGGGACTCACCGCCAACCTCTCCTAGCAGCCTCACACGTTACTGGTATCATGAAAGTCTTGTGCCTACCTGGATCTACCGCTATACGTTCCCCTTCTTACATTCCATTACAAATACACTGGGAACCACCCCAGGAGCCCCGCGAAGGCCCAGGCTGTGAGGCAATGCTCGCTCATCTTTACCTCTGACAATTCTTTTGCAGCAAGACCACCTCTTGCCTCCCTCTCCCTGTTCTGAGTTCACAGCCCGGAGGAGAAGTCTGCCTTGCCTCAGGACCAGGTTGTAAATCACAGATAAAGCAGACTTCCTCTGCCTGGTCTTCCCGCATTCTCTGATTAATTAATTGTCATGGCTGCAGAGGAGAAGGGGCTCTTGGCAGAGAGAAGGGGGTGCGGGGCGCTGATTTATGGACTTGCACATCCATTCCTGGCCTAGTCCACTCTGACCTCATTCTACACTTGGATCACACAAAGCTTGCAGTTGAGGGGAGGGGGGGCGCCTACAACCCTGAGAATCGAGAGATCCCTACCAGCAGCATGCAGAGCCAGAGTTATCCGTGCCCACCCACTGATACGGAAGGTGTTCCCCTCTGCAACATCAAGATGCTCCGGATGACCCCCACATGCCCCAGGTCTGCCCCCACCTTCCTTCTGTGACTGCTAGAAACTCACGCTCAGTGGGTTAAAAACCCCCACACCAAGGTTTCACTGGAACGAGCCGGAGGCAAAAAGGCTCCCTCCTTCCAACTAAAGCCCTGGGATTTCCGGGGGCTTGACTCCTGGGATCCCAGAAGTTTTAATCTGATTGAAAGAGTCTACGGCTGAAAATAAATGTCCAAAGACTTTTGCATCACACGGTACTAGATGCTGTCATGGTTTGAAATGTGAGTTGCCTCCTCCACCCCCAGGCTCATGCGTTTGAATCTTTAGCGGTTGCCAGTATTTGGGAAGGTCGTGGCAGCTTTAGGAGGTGGAGCCTTGCTGGAGGAAGGCAGTCACAGGGGGTGGGGCTTGGGGTGGGTGAGCCCCGCCCTGCTTGAGTGAGGGAGTCTGCTCCTGAGCTTGCAGCAGCAGCTCTCAGCCTCCATGATGCCTTTTCCGCCTTGAAGGACTGTATCTCCCCTCTGGAACCGCAATGAATACATCTCCCTTTTTCCCTCTAGGTTACTTGAGTTTGAGTTGTGTCTCGGGGCAACAGAGAAAGAGTAACTGTTACAGATGCAAAGCTAAAATGGGGGAACTGGCGTGAGAGCAGAAGGAGCCTGATTCTGCCACACCAGCCTTCACAGTGTATGACAGCAAGGCCACGCCCACAGGCAGGGCTGAGTAGCTTTGAAAGCAGCCTGATATGGTGCTCCCCCAAAACCTCAAAACAAGCAGGTCTTTAGAGGGGAAAATGAAGAATCTGAACCATACGCACGCACGCACACACACGTGCACATTCATGGCTGCTAGTGGAAAAGAAAATCCAATACTAACATCAGCTCAAAAGCTCTTATCAGAATGAACACAACGTTCCCTCTCTGGAAAGTCCTTCACCACGCCTCGGCCACGTGAGCCGCGCCCGTCCTTTAAGGCAGCTCAAGGGCCACTTCTTCCTGCCGCTAGCATTCAAGGGCAGCTGTGGCACCTGGGTCTGGTCTCTCCTGTCACGTGACACTGTTCCCTGTCCTTGCTGTGGGGCGGCGGAGGATGCAGAGCTGCCGGGACGAGGCCTTTTGGAACTGGCAGCCTCTCGTGGGTGGGGCAAAGGACAAAGAGGTCTGTCAGGTACCCGTCAGGTGGTATGCCTCAGGGGGGCGCGAGACCATGGTTCACGGTGGAGCCTCAGCCCAGACGTGTACTTGTCTATGGTTCAGCACTGTATAAAGCGAGGCCTGGGGTAACATCTGGTTCACGGAGGCAAACACAGGCTGTGGATACACAGCTCCCTGAACCACACTGGGAAGGAAAGGCCGGCTCTCCTTTCAGCTTGGCACGCTGGCTGCCATCTTCAACATCACCAACTCAGACACGCACTCCCCACAGCCCCCCACCACACCGGCTCCCCCTCCCTCCCATTCTGAGCGCGTTAATCCTTGCCAATCCTTGCCGGTTCGGCAGGTATCCTACTCTGGAACTACAAGGGTATTGAACTACTGCTGGGAACTTTGAGATATCGGAAGCAGGTCTGGTTTCCTGAGAGACACATCCTAATGCCAAGCCTCGTGCTGGCCTGGCAGAGAAAAACCAGGAATCCCTGAGGCACCAGAGAAACGAAGGAGCGAGCCAGGAGGGTGTTCTTCAAGACTCAGAGAAAGCCCGGCCACTTTAAGGAGTATGAATTAAAGGTCACCTTGCTCTTCTGGTTAGTGACGCCCACGCTCGCCTCCACAGCTCTGAGGTCTCGCGACAACATGGATCACAACACCCCACCCTGGAAACTTGGGGTTCAGTAGAATTGGGGTGCGACCAGGAGATTTGCACTTTTCACAGTTTCCACGTTGGGAGATGTGCTGGTCTGGGGTGGTTGGTCACAGCTTTAGAGCCTCCTTCGACACCCTGTTAAGAATGGACCCACGCCAGCAAGAAAATGGCCACCAAAGCACATGTAGGAGAAACACGCATGGCCTTCGGAAGATGCTACAAGAACTTCATAAAACTCTCCTAAGAACAAACTTCAGAACGGGAGCGTTTCAGATCCAGGCTGAGAAATGCCAGTGGTTATGGGGTCCTGTTTTTCCCTCTAATTAATATGTGAGCTGAGAGATGCTTTCTTTCCTTGGCTTTTGGGGGCAGGGGGCTTTATTTTTTTCCTGACTGCTTAGAATGACTAAATGGTCGTTTGGTCAGATTTGATGTGTTTTATGGTAAACCAGACAAAGACTCATGTGTTAGCTTCTCTCCCGAGCAGTTGCAAACCTGGAATAGAAGCATGGAGGAAGCAGGGCTGAAACCCACCGCCACACGCACCCCTTACCTCTGCGTAATCAGCGACGAGGTAAAGTTCCACGTACTTCATAGAGAGTGAATCGTCCCTTTTCATCTACGAAAGACAAAAGCAGATTGAAGCTCAGATCAGCGCTGTGTGGTCAGCTCCGCCCCAGTTCAAAAAACTGCTTTCATTGTCTCATTGTTTCCTGAACAATGACCGTCTCACTCATTCTGAACTTGGGCCTTAGGATCTGTTATTGCTAAAGGCCACTTCAGCCATGGAGTCTGGTCCTTTATTCTCAAAAACCAAGGAGCCAGAGTGGCTAGCGTAAGGAAACGGGGTGACCATCCCACGAGGGGAACAAGCTGACAATCTAGTTCCCAGACAACTTTGAGACCACAGATCCCCATTTTTGGTGGTTACTCTAGAAGAGGAAGAGAATATTGCTTTTTTTTTCTTTTTGCCTTTTATAGTTTCTAATGGGGATATTGCAGAACATTTTAAATATAAATAGGGATTTTCGTATGAAAATATCTCATACTCAACAATATCTTGGAATAAAAAGAAAAAGAATGAAAGAAGGAGAATGAAGGAAAGAAGGAAGGAAAGAAGGGAGGGAGAGAGGGAGGAGAGAAAGAGAGAAAGAGCAAGAGAAAGAAAGAAAGAAAAAAGAAAGAAAGAGAAAGAAAAAAAGAAAGACAAGAGTTTTCTTTATTTTCCTTTTCACCCAATTCTCTCTTAGTTTAGAAATACTCTTAGATTCAAAATACTCAGCGGACAAGCCCCACCCCAGGGCAGGGGCTCTTTGGGGAGTCGAGACACTCACCCTACGAGGTTGCTTCCTGGTCTGATTTGTAAACTGAGGTTCCCAGTCCCTGGGGACAAGCTTGGGGTGCTGCGACCCACAGCTCCCCGGGGGCAGCTTGAGATGTTCAGATCTGTAAATAAGGTGTTGGCCCTCGCTCTCAGGCAGCGGCTCGATGACGTAGCTGAGGTTGCTGTCGACGGTGATCAATCCTCTGTTGACACAAGAAACCAAATCTCCGGTCAAGGATGAAGGTTCTCTGCAGAGGCCCATACACGAGATGGCACGGATGGTTCTCGACCACACTATAGAGCCACGGACACCCCTACGAAGACTGAATGCTCAGAACCCCTCATTTCACATACACCCTGTATAGGAAATAGGTCACTCGATCTTGAAGCACTTGGACCCCCCTAAAACCCATCGTAAGCGGCAGGTTAAGAGTCTCTGAAGTGGGGAAACTCCAAGGAGTCTTCTGATTGGGCGTCCAAAAAGATTCCCAAACCAACATGGCATCTGGAAGAACATGGGTCAGACCTTTGCAGACAGAAAAGGCGTTAAGTATTGCGGCCAGACAAAGCTCACTGGCTTGCAGGTGGGAAGACCCAGGCTCAGACTCAACTCAACTCACTCAGTGTCACGCATTCAACGTGTCTTCCATCATTCTGAGCCTTGGTTTCCTCCTCCCTAGAATGAAAGTAATAATTCGCTAGCCAGTTGTGAAGGGCAAGCGTCCTTGTGCCTGGAAACCAAAGCTGGCGTAATCAACTGGCACAGTCCCACTCATCCTGGCTGCCCCGTGCCAGCAAGGCAGCTGTTTGGTGAAGTGGCATCTACCATAAAATATAAGTGACAGCACTTCCCTCCCTAATCCGAGATTCTAGGATCAAACTCAAAGACATATAGTCCATCATTTCGTTCCTTTGTTCACCAAGATTTTACTATGTTCTAAATGTCCAGACATAACTGTCCTTAAATACAGTCACCCCTCAGCAGCCATAGGGAACTGGGCCAAGACTTGTATTTGTACATCACTGTGCACATCTGCCTATATGTTGTATATCACCTCTAGATTACTCCTAAGTAATGCTACGTAAAGAGTCATTATATTACTTGGTTTAGGGACTCATTATAAAACTTATAACAGAAATACAACCCCCCCCCAAAAGTTACACCAGCTGAGTGTGCAGAAGCGGAACCCAGGGGCGCAGAGGAACAACTGTAACTCACGGGCATTAGTTGGCAAGTCATTCACGTGGGACATGTACTAGCCTCCGGCTTGGCGCTAGGCACCATGCTAGCCGAGGTTGGCGATTCAAAGCAAGTTGAGGTGTCTGCCCCAGCGAGGCAGAGCGTCTGAGTGGGGGAACTGCCCCTGAGACGCACGACACATCCTCAGCCCTGCCGTGGATGGACTGGGCACGGCCATGTGGAGCAGACACCAGGCAGGCCTCCCAGCTCATTTCCCACCCACTACCCACACAGACGTCGACGGAGGCTGGGAGAGCTCCACATGGCAGTTTCTCGTCTATAACGTGAGACAGGTGCCAACCTTATGATGTGACGTGGGAATGAAGCAAGGACTGCAAACACGTGGCATGTGGCTCGTTAGTTCTCAGTAGGCAACCTGAGGAGGGTAGGAGGCCAAATACTTCATCTGCTATCTCCCCAGGGGACCGGTGTCCCTACAAGACACAGGCCGGTTGAGTCCTGGCTGGAAACGCTCTGGAAATGAGCTGTTCGCACCATCACATGCATGCTACGTGCCAATAGGGAATGTCTTTCTGATCCTCTCTCCGGGGTTACCGAGACGAAATAATAGCCAGTATCCTCCAACCACAGATCAGCACCATAGTCAGCCAACTCAGGAGCCCCGAACTATGTCCCCCCCAAGGGGTCCAGTTGTGTATCACTCAACGTCGTCCCTTCCAGACTTCAAATATCTTGAGCTCCTTCTCTGCCACTGAAACTGGCAGAACCTCTCTCTTGGGATCACACACACACACACACACACACACACACACACACATGCCATCCGGGGCTGTGTCCTTGGGATGTCTGCCCCGGCTCTGCCCTTTGGTAAAAAGCCTTTAACGCTCTCAGGAAAGACGTCACAAGCCCTTAATGAGCAGTAAGGAGCCTTCCCGGATCCAGCCCTGGCTGACGTCACTCCTGTGCCAGGAAGTCTGACAGCTTCCCAGCTCCTTCCCCCGGGCGGACACAGCAGCATCTACACAGCCTTTGTAGGACACCTAAGGTGTCCCTTCGACAGCTGGGCGGAGGGCAAAGAGCAGGGGTCACATCCTTGCTCCTAATCCACACAGGAAAGGGCGTGAACAACGAGGATACCACAAATATCCTGTTCCCAAGCTTCCTTCTCAGCCCTTCTCTCCCATCACTTCAATTTTCCCTAAAGTCCTGCAATGTCGGCCACACAGAGGGCTGGACCACAAACCAACTGGTGGTCTCATATACATGGATACTACACCCCATCAGGGGAGAGTTCCACAAAGACACCAGTAAAAGCCGCTGCCTAGTGCCACAAGGCATAATTGGCTCAGCGTCATGCAAAACAAGACACAGACTAAGCCGAACTCTCGAACATGACGAATAATGATCATCAGCGTGACTATAAATTATTGAGCTCTTTCATAGAGCAGATACTACATTAGCGCGTTTTCTTTTTTATACCATCCTTGCAAAACCATATTAGCCCCATGGTACAAATGAAAAGCAAGGTTAATTCACTAACTCAAAGACACTCAGGCAGCGTTGAGCAGGGGATGGAATGTCAACATTTAGTTATGTGTCTTGCAACACAGGCCTCGGCCCTTAGTCTCTATCAGTTCTGAGCCTTTGCGAAGAGATTCTAAGACCAGGGCTCTCAGAGACAGCGAAAGTCCATGGAAGGTGTCAGAACACGGGTTCCCGGGAGACGGGCGATCCCGAGGCCCTTGCGTGTGGGTTACATCCACGAGCGGTTCCCTGCAGGGCCACACTCGGGTGCTTTGGTTGGGAGCTCACCTCTGAAGGTAGTGCATGAGGGTTCTGTCTCAGGCAGCGAGCAGGTTATAGTCTGAGAAACATGGGGGTCCTCCCCCCCACACCAGCAATAGGATTTGGGGACTATTCTCCTCTTTCCTCATATTGTAGTCCCTAGTGACTAGACACTCTAGTCTTAGGTGCCATCTTCCAGGACTGCTTACAACTAAAGAGAGAAAGTAACATCGCAGCACTTTACAGTGAACCCCAGCTTTGTCAGGAGACCCTTCCTGAAAATGTAGGTGATTATCGGGGGGGGGGGGTCCTCCACCACCAAGTCATCTAGTCTTCATCCCCCAAAACACTCACTAACTGTCTAATCAGGTAACCTAATTTGCTAAATGTTAGTATTGGCGGAGGCAGACGCTGGGCGGCCGGGACCTCGCATGCTATTCTCCAATCTATTAATCATCATTAAGAGCATGATAAAAAAAATCATACAGAGGAACACAGGCAGGCCAGGCAGGCAGCAGGAAGTTCATGCTTGATCCATGACAGACGGGAGGACTCATCCAAATTCGTCCCTCAGGAAAGGAGGCAGAGCCGCTCCCTGGAACGTCTGCTCACAGCTAAAGCCATCATGACATGACGTACCCGCCATCCAGACATGGGGAGCTGCCCTGAGAGGAAGAAACCTCATGCTTCTCCTCACCGTGCTCTCAATCTACGCCTGTGTGAAAGGGTCGCAGGTAGAAGAGAAAGGGACGATACGAGGTACGGTGACCCCGCTGGAATTGCTGCAAAGGACAGGTAGAGAACGCAGGCTCAGGAAGGTGACATTCCTCGATTCAAAGTCCAGCTGTGCTGCCTCCCAAGGCACAGGTGTCAACTTGACAGTTGAGGTTTGAGCTCTGGGCACATTTGTAGAGAATTAGTGGTTGAGTTAAGCCCAGAGCAAACCTGCAGGAGATTGTCTAGCTGATGGGGAAGGCCCAGCCCATGATGGGGGGGATTAGGTCCTGGAATAAAACACAGAGAGCTGGTTGAGGAAGTTGGCGACCTTGTGTACACTTGGCCAGATACGCTAGTCTGGCAAGTGAGGATCGTCCCTCTCTCAGCCGTTATGCGGTGATGGTGTGGCCAGTTCCCTCGGCCCTGGTGTTGGTGTGAGCTCTCCTGTCAAGCTGGACTGAGAACTGTAACTGGACAATCGTAAGAGACAATAAACCCCTTGTTCCCTTAAGCAGTTTGATGGTGATGTATCAGCAACCATCAGCGATCTGCTATAGGTGGGGTCACGTGTTCAAGCCCATTACACCCCTCACCAGGGTAGCTGGGATGACGGTTTGAAGCATTAGGCAGCGTTCACTGACAACCAAGGCGACAGTCTCCCACAAGAAAGGTGCAGAAGGAGGGGGTAGGAAGGGATAACTGCGCAGTACACTTGTAAAAGTGGGAAAAATAATAATAATATAAAAGAAAGGTGCAAAGCACTGTGTCCTGTGCCCAGCCCCAACCATGTGGGAGTCTTGGCCCCTGGGGACACGGCATGGTTCCACGAAAGACCCTATGATCAAGGGGCTGGGTTGGGATTGCCTAGTTGAGCCCACCAATGACACCATATCGCATCTGGCAGAGAGAAAGCTGAGACTACAGAATTGCATTAGTTGTTGTGTGTGTGCATGTGTGTGTGTGTGTGTGTGTGTGTGTGTGTGTTCAGGTAAGTACCCATGTATGCATGTGAGGCCAAAGGAAAAAAAGCTCTCTGTGCCTTTCTCTGTACCATTTAAATTGATTGAAGACCCCCACCTTGTATAAATCCTGCTCATTTTCTACAGTCAGAGGAGAGAAAATGGTTGCCATGGAGACTTTCCATGGAAGCATATGGCCGCGGAGGCCTGGGGAAGCGACTTGCGGCGGCTCTAGGGCTGCTCCGGGGTCCCAAGGCAGCCATCTGGCACGAGTCTGCGGCTCTTAAATCAGTCTGCCTGCAGCCTTGGTTTTTTCAGCATGTGAAGAGAGAGGGCTGGGAAAGCCAGGGGGGGGGGCTAGGACCCCACCAGATGGATGCAGGCTAAACAGAAACACATGGGCGGCCCAGGGCACGTCCCCAGCATTGTGGCTGCTGGAACGAGTCACAGGAGGCCCGGCCAAGTTCCCACTGTTCCAGACAGGAGGTTCGAAGGAAGAGGCAGAGCGCGGGGGTCCGCACCTGCACCCTCTCTGCCTACTTCCTGGGGCAGACGCTGTGTTTATTGCAGGCTGCAGGTGGTGCTGGCCGGGCCTGGAAACACCAGGGACAAGCCAGCTGGCTTGGCGCAAGGGGACCACTTGAATGGGGGATATGAAGCCACTGTTAATCGCGTCCCAGCCAAAACCCATTTCCTGCCTAATTCCCCCAGGCAACGCGCCACGCAGCCTTTCAGAACTGTGAACCGATCCATACGGGGACATGTGGGACCTCCAGTCGAAAGGCCTACGTTTTACTTGGAACGCTGGCTAAGGCCGAGAGGAGAGGACTCCTGAAGGCTAATGCAACGATTCTTTAACCACTCAGGTTACGATGAGGAACCAGAGAGCCTCGAAAGCACAATCACTACGCACCCTCCACTTCCATAGGGCGCAGGCACACAGTGGACAGCCAGCAGAATGAATGAATCCATTGCCAGACTGTAGAGGTGGCTCAGGGGTTAAGACTCTGCCTCACAGGCAGAAGGTCCTGAGTTCAGATCCCAGGTCCCACGCAAAAATCACCAGGTGGAAATAGCAGCATATGCACTTCCGGCCCTGGTGGGTGGAGCCTGGGAAGTCCCAGAGGGAAGCAAAAAGGAGGTAGAAGCAATCCAGGATGATTCCCAAAGTCACCCTTGGTCCTCCACAGGACACACAGTGCCCTCTGTGACAGACAGACAAGACAGACAGACACACGCACGCACGCACGCACACATGCACACACACCAATTAAATCAATTTTAGAAAGAAGTGATTATTAGATGCAAGGATAGACATGGATTCCCAATTCTGCCTTCAATGATAGCACCTGACGCATGCTACAGTGAGACTCTCGCCGGCATGCAGCAGTTTGCCTGCATGGCTGCCGATAAGTTCGTGAGCAAATGGCGTAAGAGAACAAGCGCTTCTATTCTGGCTTACCATGCTTGGTTACAGTTCCTGTCCAGGTTGGCAGGAGAGCGCGTATGGTGCCAGGAGCTGAGAACTGGCCATGCCATATCTACACGACCAGTAACCATCCTCCTTGGCCAGACAGGTCTGGCCAAGTTGCAGAGAGGAACGCCCCTTTCATACCCAGCACCCTCCTTCCATCTTATCCGCCTGCCACTGAGTCCCACTCACCATATACTGGGTTTTCCCCACTGATTAGACAACCTCCTGCAGACCTGCTCAGGATTTAACTCGACGACTAATTTTTTACAAACGTGCCCACAGCCAGAGCTTTCAATGTCAAGTTGACGCCTGACTCTAACTCTGGCATAGCACCAAGAGGTACTGTTACAACCAAGATCTTGCTTTATTCCTAATGCCAGTCGGTACCCTGAGTTTGGGCAATTCATATGGACGGTGAGAATCCATGGTTTTGGGATCATTATCCATCTGGGCAGTGAGATGGCTCAGCTGGAAAACCTGATGAATGTGTTCCATCCCTGGAAAACCACACGGCAGAGAGAAAGACGTGACTTCTGAAAGTCCTCTGAACTCCACACATGCGCCATGTTTCTCTCTGTCTCACTCTCAGTGTATTGGTGATACAACTCCATTCTTGACTGTCATAGTCAGGCACAGGTGTCAACTTGATGGTTGAGGGTTTGAGCTCTGGGCACATTTGTGGAGAATCAGTAGTTGAGTTAGGCCCAGAGCAAACCTGCAGGAGATTGTCTAGTTGATGGGGAAGACCCAGCCCATGGTGGGTGGGACTAGGCCCTGAACAGATGAATAAAATACTGAGAGCTGGTTGAGAGAGTTGGCATCCTTCTGTACACTTGGCCAGATGTGCTGGTCTGGCAAGTAAGGATCGTCCCTCTGTCAGCTGTTATGTGGTGATGGTGTGGCCAGTTCCCTCGGCCTTGATGTTGGTGCGTGCTCTCCCATCAAGCTGGACTAAACTATAACCAGTGATCACAAAACAATAAACCCCTTGTTCCCTTAAGCCATGTGATGGTGATTTATCAGCAACCATGCAGACGAACTGCAACATTGGCAAAGACACATTTTCAGATATGAACCCTGATGTGCGCACGTTAGAACCTGGGGATCTTAACGAAATGGGGCTTACAATCCCGTGGGTCTAGACATTGTTTTATCGACAAGCTTCTGGAAGGTTCTGACGCAGTCCTCCTGGGGGCGACACCTGGGGAAGTCAGGCCTAGGGCCTTTTGGAGCTGTGTGTCAGATGCGAACAAACTAACGCAAGTACAGTCTTCCCACCCACAGCGCGATGAGCCCATCGAGGCCAAGGTCAGTCAGTCAGCTGGCAGCTGCTTGAGGAGGGAAGGTTTGCTGCTCTTTCCAGAACGCCATCTGGTAGGAACCTGGCAGCTGATCATCTACCTTGAAAATGCTCCCTGACCTCCTTTCCCCTCTTTCTTCTTCCCAACTTCTCTCTTCACTAAACACCCAAGTTTCCGTTTCACAACCTGTACATCCTTCTACCTTGGCAGAGAGAAAAAGTAGGATTGAATGCAGCAGTTCAATTTGGAGTATATCATCCATGTCTCTTCCTTCCTTCCTTCCTTCCTTCCTTCCTTCCTTCCTTCCTTCCTTCCTTCCTTCCTTCCTTCCTTCCTTCCTTCCTTCCTTCCTCCTTCCCTTCCTTCCCTCCAATTTTCCCTCCTTTTTTCCCTTGATTTTCCTCCCTCCCTCTCTCTTCCTTCCCTTCCTCCCTCTCTCCCTCCATCTTTTCCTCTTTTCCTTCTCATTTTTCCTCCCTCCCTCTCTCCATCCCTTCCTTCCTTCCATTTCTTTTATGTTCTGTCTTCTCGTGGTTTGACTTCTGGGATCTCGCTGCCCCTGGAGGGACTGACCCGCTCATGGTTACCCAACACCTAGAGACGGTAAACAGTTTGCTAGCTGTTGCACTCTCAATGCCTGCTGACCAATCGGAGCCCAGCATTCAACCACCAACTATACTGGTGTTTTCTCACCCTCTGGACCATTCTCCTCATGCCCACTGAGAACGTTTGCACCCAGAGCCCACTGGCATGGTTCCAACCAGTCACCGCTCAGTGTGCCCACTACATCCACCCCCCTGCACTTACCCACGGTGCCCCCTGCTCCTATCTCTTCATGCCCTCGTGCTTGCCCGTGTGGCCCTTCACAGATTAACACGCCCTTGCTTTTATTGTACATGTATAACCATCTTTTCCACTGTGAGCGTTTCCTGATTTGCTGGTCTTAACCATTCCTAAACAATGAAACTCATATTTTAACACATCAAGTGGGGAAAAAGAGGTCAACACAAACCCAGCGAATGTGTGGATTAGCTGGGATTTACACACACACACACACACACACACACACACACGCGCGCGCACCTCATGCACCTGTGAGAGGTCAGGCCTTGGTAGCCCCCGTTTCCTCGCTCTCTTGTTCTCTCTACCTTCCATCCCTTCTGCTATGCTCTGGAACTGTAAGCCAAATAAAAAGCCTTTCCTCCCTTCCTGCCTGGGTCTGAGTGTTGTCTCACCACAAAGAAGAGTGACGGCCACATCGTCCTTTGGGAGACAGTTTAGTCACCGCCTCCCGGCAGCTGGGGGGGTCTCTTACCGAATTCCCCGGCAGGTGCTGAGCGTGACGCTGGACTCTTCTGCCCTCCTCACCGAGCCGTGGTAAAAGCAGTGATCCTGGCAAACAGAAAGGAAGCGGTCACGCCACACGGCTGTGCCAAGCATGGCAGCACCAATGTCTCGAGACTGTAACAGATGATGGACAGCTCTTTACCCAGCCCACGGGTGCAGCGCCTTACAACCTGCCACCAAAACACGGCTTGCTTGAGTCTCATAATAACGCTGAGGTGGGGCAGGCAGATGGCATCATGCCTACTGAGCAGAAGTAGCAGTCGAAGATCGTGGCAGCAAGATTTGCTGAAGAGCACGCTGCTAAGTGGAAGGAGCCAGGATTGTCGGCGTCAGGAAACTGCAGCTTCTGAGACAGCCTGTCTCTAACGCCGTAGTTGAGTTGTGTTCCCACTCCTCCTGCCCCCAAGATTCTGACATCTACCCCAAAGCTCAGAGTCTTTGTCCGAATCATTAAGATGAGGTCATAGGGGTTAGAATGGGTCCTACATCCAATAAATCGTGTCCCAATAAGACAAAAGGACACTGTCATAGTCGGGCACAGGTGTCAACTTGATGGTTGAGGATTTGAGTTCTGGGCACATTTGTAGAGAATTAGTGGTTGAGTTAAGCCCAGAGCAAACCCGCAGGAGATTAGCTAATGGGGAAGACCCAGCCCATGGTGGGTGGGACTAGTCCCTAGGCAGGTGAATAAAAATGGAAGAGCTCTTTGAGAAATGAGACATCCTAGTGTATCCTTGGCCAGACATGCTGGTCTGGCAAGTAAGGATCGTCCCTCTCTCAGCCGTTACGTAGAGATTTTATGGCCAGTCCCCTCGGCCCTGGTGTTGGTGCGTGCTCTCCTGTCAAGCTGGACTGAGAACTGTAACCAGACAATTGTAAGAAAATAAAACCCCTTGTTCCCCTAAGCTGCATGATTTTATCGGCAACATGCAGACGAACTGCAACAATTAGCCTCAAGAGACCCAGAAGCCCACCAAAGGCCAAGACAATACTCAACTTGGACTGATTCTTTTGACCACGGGGACCTTTCATCTGCTGATACCCCGCTGTCCACTCACAGCCGTCCAGCCAGGAGGGGGACAGCAACCTCCTCTGGACATCAAAGTCTCCTGGGCTTTTAAATAAGTCAGAATCCGACTTTCAGAGAAAACCACTGTTTCAGAGAACACCCCCTACACCCCTGTGGAAACGAGACATACACGAGCCCCTCTGCTCTCAAAGGCAGCCTGCGCCAGGGAACTTGGACACGGATTGTCAAGTTCTGACCTGCTCCTTACAACTCCATACTCCAGAGAGAGCAAAGGGCTGGTTCTCCCTGGGAGAGGGGTGCCAGCCCTGTCCTGAGAAAGCGGGGCTCATGGGAGATGAAAGGACGAGAGACAAAAAGCTCAGAAAATGCAAACAAGTCAATTTTAGACCACTGGGACTTATGCAAGAGAAGAGAAGTAAAAAAGCCTGAGGCGACTGGGCAGAAACCCCGCACCTCTTCGCTCCTTTGGACAGATGCCTGCAGCGTACACAACTACTGGGCTCTGTGAAATGGCATGTCCAACGGTGCCACACGCTCTGTGATTTGCACGGACTGTCTCACACCTGACCAGATGCCCACCGAAGTACCCTTAACATCAGCGAAGGCTTGACAGTCTGCCAGCCTCACTACTTACTACTGGACAGACAGGAAGGATTTCTTTCTTTCAATTCTGGCCACAGCCTTAGGAAGCAGTTTTTTCATTCCCACATATTTCAAAAGTCAAAGAGTGCCGCTGCTATTTCTCAGCCTTTAGGACCAGAGTACGTGTAAAAAGGTTTCAGACTGTTTGCTAAGGGACCGAGTGGACGCGGAAGTTCAGCCGCTGGCTCCCCTTCCCCACAAGCCACAGATCCGAGGTTCAGCAGGAGCATCAAGTTGGACTGGCGAAGTTCAGCTACGCTCTAAAAACCAAAGAGACAAGTTCTCCTTTGAATCTAGTCTGCTGTGCCCCTTTTGAACTTTGGGCAGCATCCTTCCCGCCCCCCCCCTCCCTCCTCTTCTCAATTCCCTCATCCCTAAAATATGGGTTTAGAAAAGATACTTGAAAGTTCCCATAAAAATCAGTGACTCATTTTACCCTTCCATAGCGCTGAGAATCGGGTATCAGCGTATCCAATTTCTGAGATGAAAAACAGCTTCAGCAATGTGGTTCGGCCCACGGCTAGCTGAAGCCAAGCCCTGGCTTCGGACCCCAAACCCTGCAACTCTTTCTGCTGGAAAGAGAATCTTTTCCCCCAGTGACCCGACCTAATTGGGGCGTAACCTGCAGGCCTAGCTGGTGATATTTGATAAGGTCCCAGAACAACTAACTGCCAAGTCTGGGGGAGAAGGGGGGGGCAGGCCTTGGTGTTGGGGACTGCAGCAGCTGGTCCTTCGTTGATTTCTCAGCTTCCAGAGACTGACGGGGAAGCCCCCTGGGCTTGGGTGGGAGGCATTGCAAAAGCCCATTGGCGGTGGATAGGAGCAAAGAAAGATCTGGCCTGTAGCTCAACTGGGATATGCTTCCAGCTGAACGAGGCCATTGGGAACGAGGGGGATTCTGGGGACAAGGGGAAGTCTCCTTCCACTGCTGCGTCTGAAAGGCGCTTAACACATCTCTGCCGAATGCACAAGCTTGGAGCACAAAGGACAAGTCAGGAGCGGCCCTGAGGTCATTGAATTCCACAGCTTCTGGGGCTGAGGGGGCCACGCAGGGGGCTTTCGCAGCAGGAAGCATGAGCTCATGCACACTTGTCACTGAGACCCAGTCTTGAGTGGCGGGTAGTAAAGTGGAGGGGCCAAACTCACAGGAGGGGGTTCTGTGAAACCCTAACAGCTAGGGCTTTCTATGCATGGCTCTACCCAACTTTGCCCCTGTCCTTGTCCCTGGAGAACTGGAGGCCGTCACCAAGGGGCTCCGAGGTGTGGGTCACAGCTGGACAGGTGCAGTGCAGACCTGACCACGCTCCTTCCCCACCCAGGAGGGTCTTGAGAAGACAGCACGCTGACTACCGAGCTCACAGCGCTCAGTCGCTCTGCTCTGGGACGCTTCCATCTTCATATCCTGGGTCCTTTTCCCATTCTGGGGACTCTGGTAAACTAAGCTGAGCTGTTAGTATCTGCCCCCTGTCTTGCTAGACATCTGCATGCCCGCAGAGCTATCTTAAAGAAGGGGTCACGAGAGACTCTGGTCCCATGGACGCTCCTGGAGAGGCCCCAGCAGAGGACCTCTCCTGCCCCCCTCCACGCCCCACACCAGAGCTCTTGTGCGCATGTCTGTCTCCCCAAGGCAGAAGATGGGCACTGCTCCTGCCTCCCTCTGCTTCTCCCCACCTCCTGACCCAGGTGCAGAGGGGGTCACACTGATCTAGGTTGGTTTTTTTTCCGACTGGGGAGCTCCTGACATTTGAGACTGCATGAATCAGCTGTGTGGATCTGCCCTGTGGACCATAGGATGTTTCATGGCACCCCCCCCAAGATGGCCAATCAAATCCATCTCTAAACATGGCCAAAGGTGTCCTAGAGGAGAACACAGCTCCTGACTAAGAACTGCAGCTCTGAGATAGCCTATGGATGCTAACGGGAATTGCTGTGGGAAGAGAGGCAAACATAGACGTAAGACCATTTTCTAAAGGATAACGCTGTGGCAGCATGCAATACATTGCTACTGAAAGCCAGTTCAAAAGGGGAATTCATCCAATATGAAGACAGCAACCAATTTTTTTAAAAAAAAATTCATATAGCTTATGATGATATTAAAAAGGTAAACTATAAAATATATATGCACGATGAAAACTCTGTAGAGCAGATACATATATGTATTTTTTAAAAGGACTAAACAAACATCTAGTTTGCTGAGATGACAAGATGCTTAGTATAATCACTTCTTTTAGAGTTTTACTAACATATGGGTAACGGCATAATGATGTGATACAGACTTTAATCAGTGTGATTATCTTCAAACCTGCCCATCAAAGGACAGGGCACACGGGCGACACAGAGGCCCACACACGACTTCTCTTATTTGTGCCCCTGGGTCTTGGGTCAAGGCAACGGGGCCCTTCAAAGAAGGGGCTACCACCATCATACATATCCCCAAATCCCCAGGAGTGCTACCCTAGAAGACAGTGCTGGATGAATATCGTGACCTGAACTCACCCCAGGTTTCAGCGTGGTGATTTGAGGGTGGCCACGTTCAGAGTAGGAGGTTTCCGTGTAGGCTGGAGCAAACAGGTGCCTGGAAGGATAAAACAGACATTTGTAACTTCATTGATGGACTCCATCGACCGGCTGGTGATCTAAACAGAACCAGAACAGGCCGTCTCTAGCACCTCCATAAAGAAGCAACTGGGTGGTTGTGAAAGCTTACAAAACAAGAAGCAAGTCAGGGGGGAAAAATCTGTCATTTAATTTAAATTTGGAATTGTCTGAATTTGTTTCTTCCTGAGTCTTGAGAAAATGTACACACCACGCACACACAACATACGCACAGAGACACCCCACACCTCATGCACATATGCCACACATGCCATACACACATCATACACAGATCCCATGTACATTCACCCCCCCCCACACACAAATCCCAGAATCTATGAATCCTATTTTGAACTTTACTGTTCCAACATTTCCGCACTAACTTTTAGTATCACAGCACATTAGCTTTGAAGAGAATAAATTTCTCTGTTGCATACTCCGGTGGGGCTGTCAATCGAAGTGTCCCACTTGGCCTGGGGTCAAGGGGTGGCCCATGTTTTAACCAAAGTCAACGCAGCGACACTGCCAGATCTGAACAGAACGGAGCAATGTGCCCCACGGCTCTCAGCGCTGCCTCCGCCTGGCCTTGTGGGAAGCCGGGGGCTTCAGCTGCGAGACCTGGAGTTCCATACGTTCAGATAAATTCCTTCTTTTTCGTTCTAAATATGAATGCTATGCTATTTTTTGTCACAGAACTCGTGTGTGTGTGTGTGTGTGTGTGTGTGTGTGTGTGTGTGTGTCAGAGGCCATTGTGTGGCCTTGTGGAGGACCAAGGGTGACTTTGGGAATCATCCTGGATTGCTTCTACCTCCTTTTTGCTTTGCTCTGGGATTTCCCAGGCTCCACCCACCAGGGCCGGAAGTACACATGCTAATGTTTCCATCTGGCGATTTTTACATGGGACTTGGGATCTGAACTCAGGACCTTCTGCTTGCGAGGCAGAGTCTTAACCCCCTGAGCCATCTCTCCAGCCCTATCACAAAACTTTTGAAGGTCTATTACCAAAGGCCCAAATATACCAAACAAGGTACCTAAAAATTCTCCAGTATTCAGAAGAAAAATAAAAGAACCAAATGGATGTTCCAACTAACAGAAAGTCAAGGTCAAGGAACAAAACAATTTCTAATGAAGGTAACATCAGAAATTACGAGTCTTGCGGGGGGGGGGGGGGGGGAGAGGAATTGTCCATATATAATTATATGGGAGACACCGCAAGAAACAGTAAATTTCAGAAACATTCGTACTTTTAAGTCTGTCTTACTTATTTTGTATTTGCGTAAATGTGTGCATACAGACAGGTGTGCACACAGACAGGTATGCACACATGTGTAGAAGTCAGAGGACAACCTCAGGTATTCTTCCGCAGATACCGTCTACCATTTTCAGTCTCTCACCAAGCGGGCTAGGCTGACTGGCTCTGGGGATCTGTCTGCCTCAGCCGCCCCAGCATTACACAGGTTCTGGGGATCAAACTCAGGTCTCCATGCTTATATGACAAGCATTTTACTGACTATTAACTCCCTAGTCCTAAGAGTTCATTTCAGGGAAAAACTGATCAATGTCCCTACTAGTGTATGCATGATTGACCACAGAGGAGCAAGCATCTGCTGTTCATGGTTGACCGCCTTGGATAACGGTGGATATTCACAGTGTACATTCCTCATTTTGGCAATTGCTTTTAAAAAAAAAAAAAAGTAATTATCAGATATTTATCTTGAAAACTGAAATCCTAATTCAAAACTGCTTTTTGAAAGAGGAAAATGTAGGCTGGGGCCAGGACAAACAGCTAAAGGGATGTGAACGAATGACTAGCTTTTGGAAGGAGAATGTTTCCCAGAGAGCAGAGGGCGGTGCAGAAGGGGGTATAGTAGAGGTTCTCTGGGGTTCTTTCCAGCTCCAAGGTCTGACACTTCTGACCTAGATTCCTCCCACCCCAGGGTGCAGGCAGAAGGCAAATACCTCCAGAACTAACATTCGGCCTTGAGCAGGAAGGAAGCCCAAGAGGGATGTGCAGGCAGAGCCAAACAGAAGAGACGCTCTCTCACATACAAACCTTGGCTTAGCCACTGCGACTTGCCAGAACCTAGTTCTTTCTTCTCCTAAGCTCCAACCAGTTCAGGGATTTAGGGAGCAATAGTTACCTCTAGATCTAACGAAAGTCAACAGCAAACTCAGCAGGGCAGAAGCTCCTGGTTTCACGCACCGGTACCTCTGGGTGCCTCCTGTTTACTGAATGGAAGAACTCAACAACCGCAGAAGGAATGGACAGGCCCTTCATCGCAGCAGCAGGCGCACGATCCAGAACCTGAAACACGGGTTTCCATTCCCGCTCTGACCGTCCCTCTCTAGGACCACGGGCTGGTCACTTGCCTTCCTGTACTTCCACTTCTTCCTCCACAAGGCTGTCCTGGGAACTGGGCAACAGGACACCACAACCCATGCAGTGGGCTAATGATCGCCATACATGACACAAACGGCAGCTGGGTAGGAGTTGAGGAGTACTATTGTTGCTTTTAGCTTTATTCTGAATTTTTTTTTTTTTTTGATTGGGTCTCGCAGAGTCTAGGCTGGCTTAGAACTCAGTATGCAGCTAGGTTTACTCTGAATCCCCCCCCATCCCCACCCCACCCCCGATGTCAAAAGTAATAAAGCTAACAATTAGCTTGTCACGGTGAAGGATGCTGTCAGAAGGCACAAGACTCCTGGATCAGACACAAAGCGGAATATGAGTTTATGTTCTTGCATTTCTATTTCCTTTCATGTGCGTAACCCCATACTCGGTTTGATAGGGTCCTAGGGATCGAACCCAGCATGTCCCCATGAACTGTAGTCCCCAGTCTTCACTATTGCTTCTAACAGAACTTAGGATGGAAGAGCCTAGAAAAACAATGGATAAAATTTACCTGGCGTGACAGTTAAGCCTGAGTGTCAACTGGACTACCTGAAAGGATTATTATACCTGCCCTAAATCCCATGGGAACTTCCATAGATCCCATAGGAACCTCCCAGTAATGGACCATATAAAAGGGACCACAGAATATAAGGGGAGGGACATTTTCCAGGAATGCTGGAGCTACGTGGAGGTCTGCTGTGACTCAGTCTACCAGCCAGCCAGCCAGGCCATCTCCACCGTAAAAGATCTATTTCCCCTCTGGAACTATAAGTTGAATAAATCTCCTTTCTCCTGTAAGTTGTTTGACTTTGGGTGCTCTCTCACAGCAATAGTAAAGAGTCACTGTTACATCTGGTTTTCTCTGTCTAACTCTCCCCCAGCTTTTAACTCACCCCATATATCTCTGGAGAGAGAGAGAGAGAGAGAGAGAGAGAGAGAGGTGAGTAGCAATTAGCTCTTTCCTGCCGCCCATTTCCTGGGTCGCTCTCACAGACCACGTAATGGACGCCGGCCAGGGCTTCAGAGTCTTACACAGCCCATCCTGGGTGCCAGCGGAGATGTAAACTTTCCCACAGGAAATGAAGATCATTGGTCCGGACATTTAAGAAGTGCCACAGAGAACAACCCAAAGTGGGTCTTCGAGGTCCCCCCAGACTTGTCAGTTCCCAGCCTTCTGGGTTCCAGACGGCGAGACTCTTTCTGCAGCTCTTATTCTGAGACTTTATCATCGTAGGTCTCTGGGCCTCTGAACTGAAAATCTTAGAAATCATATTGTTTTCTCCCCAGACTACAAGCTCCCTCAAGGTAAGGCCTTGTCTTTAAAAACACCTAGCTTCAAGCAGCAGGCAGCACGCAAGTGGATGGATGGATAGGTGGATGGATGGATGGATGGATGGATGGATGGATGGATGGATGGGTGGATGGGTGGATGGACCAACCTCACGTAGGAGCCTGATGAGTGGTCATTCAACACTATAAACTTACAAATAGACACAAGGAGCTCTACTTCTGACCACATCCCCTAGGTTATCGCTCCCATCCTGCACTAGAAATGACCTCTCTGTGATCAGCATCCACGGACCTAGGTTCTGTCTGCACTCTCTGAATCCCTGCTACCCAACCACACCTTCAAATCAACATCTACTTCAGCGTGCAATTTGTGGGCTGGGGAGATGTTTCAGCAGGTAAAGTGTTCACTACACAAACATGGGGGACCTGAGCGGGGATCCCCAGAATCCACATAGAAGAAAATGGCAACACACCTGTAATGAGGAGGCAGAGACGGGGGGTGGGGGGTCCCCCTGGGGCTTATTGACCAGCCAATCAAGCCAATCAAGGCTCAGCAAGAGACCTTGTCTCAAAAAATAAGAGGAAAAGTGATTGAGGAAGACAGCACCGTGGATCTTTGGTCTTCACAAGAATAAGCAGAGAGTGAGAAAGAGAGAGAGAGCAAGAGAGAAAGAGAAAATGCAAATTATTGAGCCCCACTCCAGATACACTGAATCAGAAAGAAACTGAGAGGGCTAGCTAAGCCTTCTGTTTTTAGCAGCTTCCCAGGTAGTGTTGACGTGGGTTGGAGTTTACAACCAGCGCCCTAGACCACAAGTTTCTGGACCAACTTCAGAAATGTCTACACATGGCTGATTCTCACCTCCCTGCCGCCATCACACCCAGAGAGCCCCGACTTCAAGTACCCTCGTGACATTGTGCCCTGTCACTACACAGCAGGCCTATGAGGCAGGTATCTTCTACCTTCTCACCTAGGAGGCGCCACGGAACCACACAGAAGTGTGGGCGCTGGATTTCCACCAAACCGTCAGCCAAGTTCTTTAAGTAGTTTACTACTCTGTCCCTCTAGGACAGAAGCGTAAGAACAACCCACGCCCAGAACCTACAGTCTCCAACTAGGACTTGCAGATAGGGATAGCGACCCTGTGGTTTCGTTATCACCACGCAGGGGGCCAAGCGCTCTTGGATGTGGAGGTCTGCAGAGAACAGCCACAAGATGAGCTAAGCACAGGGCAGGAACAAGGAAATGAACCAGCAAGAATTTCCAAGCTAGTTCTGTCGAAATGACACCCTTTTCGAAAGAGGTCATGGACCTTAGCCAGAGGGTCTTTCCTTCTAGGAGCGAAAGGGTCATGTTTGGTCATCTTATGATATATCATAGTTAAGATACTGGTGTGTACTTATGGACTGAGGGCGCCCAGCCCTGGGCACAGCTGTGAGAAATTATAGTTGAGTTGAGCCCCAAAGCAAATCTGCAGGAGATTGTCTGATTGGTGTCTGCCATAGTGGGTGTGTCTAGCCCCTAAATGGGTGGATAAGACGGAGGAAGCCAGATAAGAAAATTGCTATCTTTTGGTGTACACTTGGCCAGATATGCAAGTATGGATCCACGCCTCTCTCAGCTGTCTCCTGGATGTAGGAATATGGTGCGGCCTAATTTCCTCCATGCTTTCTCCCGCCAAGCGGGGCCAGGAACAGGAATGTAACCAGGTTATCTAAGAGAAGATAAAATCTCCTGTTCCCTCCCCTATTAGCCATTTGGCTGGGAATCTAATGGCAACAATGCAGAGTAAGTGCAACAGAATTTTGCATGCTATGAATAGGGGACAGAGCGCTGCTTTCGAAGGCACTGAATGCCCCAGTGTGGGGCTGCATACATGGCACCACGTGTTTACCTGACACTGTTCTCCGCACCTAGGCTGCAGCCAGCCCCACAGGGAAGAAAGAGGACATGGGCACAGGGAAGGCTCAGCTGGCCCTTCTCTGACCGCGTGGCGCTCCCCCCCCCACAAGGGCCTAGCTCGGCATGTCAGCAGGAAGTGGTCGTTCACCGCTGGCGGACATTAGGACGGTCAGGAAACGACTTGTGAATGATGTACATCCAGGAAGAGAGGAGAGAAGGCCCGTCCAAGATTCCCACCCCTCCCTCTCCTTCCCACTGACTCCGATAGAAAAAAAAAAAAAAAATTCCGCTGTATCCACCCGTCTCCAATCCTGTCTGCTGTGCACTCTGGGGGCCATTAACAGGCAGAGATCAGAGAACATTCCCCACTCCAGGCCCAGCATCCTCCTGCGAAGCCGACCCCCAATTCCTTTCCTCTGATTTGCACCTAAGAAAATAAGCTGCATACCCCTCTCCTTCCCCCTCCTAGACAGGCCAGCGGTGTAAGACGCTGATGCAAAGCACAGAATTGCTGGAAGCAACCTGAAACCTTATTGCCGAAGCAACCAAGTCCCAAAGCTCCTTGCAGTCCGAAAGAGCTCAGACCCTCCTTTCCTAGGACCTCACAGCCTTCAAACCCAAGCCCACCTCTTTAAGAACAGCTCTCTAGACTAACAGCCTCTTTGAAGAGGAAACAGACTAGACTCCATGAGCCTCATCTCCCCCCAGCTCCACCCCCCAAACATCAGACAAGAAAACTGTTAAGACAAAGAAGACACAAGTTTCCAAACTACCTTGAAAAACACATCCCCACACTGGGCTCAGTAAATACATTCTGCTTCTTCCTGGGGGGCCGTTCTCCCTTCGCTCTTCCCCCACCCAACACACACCTGGTGTTTTGTACCCACAGGATGTTTGAGGTAAACAGACCCGCTGATCCTTCTCATTTGGTTCCCACCCTGTTCCGGTAATGAGGTCGTTGGTGCTCATGTTCTTGTCGCCACTGTTAGGGGGTACCCTCCCCAATCTGTCCACAAGCTGAATCCATACACCCCTGGCCCAACCAAGAATTACCTTCTCTAAGGAAGGATTTAGACCCTTATCACTCTTCTAGGGAAGCCTTTTCAGGGATGACGATTACCTTGCTCTGTTTGAATTACCCCACTGTTTGACCAGGATTTTTACTTAGCGTTTTATTTAATTAACCTATTTATTTTAAAGAGAGAGAACATTAGGGGATAGAGAACAACTTTCAGAAGTCAGTGTTTTCCTTCCACCACGTGGTCTTCCAGGGATCCAACTCTGGTCGCCCCATTTGTGAGCGGGCACCTCACTCACCAAGCATCTTGCTGGTCCCGTTTGATCAATGGTGAACATTTGGCATTTTCTTCTCCCATTCCACTCACCCTCCAAAAATCTTAAGAAGGCCTATAAATAGCTGAAAATGAGGTCAGCCAAATAGAAAGAGGATATTGTTCAATCTCTTAATATCACAGTACGCGGCTGGGGAGATGGCTCAGGGGCTCTGCCTCACAGCGGAAGACCTGAGTTCAGATCCCATGTTTTAAAAAAAAAAAAAAAAGCCAGGTGGAAGTGGTAGCAGCCTGCACTTCTGGCTTTGGAAAGGGGAGCCTGGGAAGTCCCAGAGCAAAGCAAAATGGAGGCAGTAGAAGCAATCCAAGATAATTCTGGAGGTCACCCTTGGTCCTCCACAGACACACACAGTGCCCTCTGATACACACACACACACACACACACACACACACACACACACACACACAAAGAGATAATATAAATAAAATAATATCACATTCTGACACTATGATCTACAGATGCACTGGGCCACATTCATTTCTAGTTGGGACCTGTGTGGTTCGAAGGACACAGATCGGACATGCCCAGGAGACCCAGAATGCTCTGACATGCCAGTTGCCCTAGATGCCTCTCCGTCTCACGTCAGAGCTCTGTCAAGCTGCAGACCTGCTGGCTAAGGCCTGCACCACCAGGGCACCCGGGCTGTGAGGCGCTTACTACCCTGGGTAGCTCTCCAAAGGCCCTATAAAATTAGTGGCTGGCCTTTAAAAGTTTAAAGAGACCATTGAAATACAAACATTTACATCCGGATAACACCAAAAGTTACAGCTACATGGTCCCCAAGATAATCTTATCTCAGCAACCATTTTCCCCCCCCCCCCATTGAAAATTAAGTTTCTCTTATCTAAAAAATTTGGGATGGGGAATGTTTCTGGAAACTTGATATTTTGGGGATTTGGGGATATTTATAGATCCCCAAGGAGATATCTTAGGGAAAGGATCCCACTCTAAACACAAAATTCATGCATGTTTCCTACTACTTATCCACATAGAATAAAGGTAATTTTCCAAAGCATTTTCAATGCCATTAGATTTTGACTATGACCTGTCAAATATGATTAGGTGTGGAATTTTCCATCTGTGGTAATATGCCAAAAAACACATTTGTGTTTTACAGCACTTTAGGTTTCCGATTTATAGATTAAGAGTAACCCCCACCCCAGCATATATTAAACACACACACACACACACAGAGGTATACACCACCACAACTGACTAGTCCTAGCCCTGAAGGAAGACAGAGATTTAGGGGCTAACCCAGGTTATCTTAGCAAACCATCCTCCTGCACACTACCACAAACAAAATGCACACACAGCTTAATTTCTCTCCACATGCGACCTACATTATCAGTATCATCCTCCCGATTCCCCATCAGTTCAGAAAACAAAACTCTGGCAAATGCTCACCATGGAGACCTACGTTTATTTTCATTTCAGCCGCCTACACCCCATCCATTTCCTAGACTTCAAAGCGAGTGGAGACACTTGCCATATCGCAGCAAGGCTGTGTGACTGTGGACGAGAAACTAAACGTCTCATCTATACGACCAGGGGGACCGACTCTCCTTCACAGGGTTACTGTGAAAGGCTGGGGAAACATTCTTTGTAAAATATACAGTATTTTAAGTATTAAAATTAAGAGTATCTGCGTTACCATTTTCTCCAGCACTAGCCAGGGATACATGTGGTAAAGTCGCAAGGAAAGTTAAACCCAGACCAGGGGCATCTGAGAGCACATCACTTTGGAGATCTATACATGTAACACTTTTTTGGCACTAACATTTTTTAGAATATTTATTTGTGAAAGGCGGCATGTCACAGGTGCATGTGTGGAGGTCGAAGGAGGTCGAGGGACAACTTTTCAAAGCGGGTTCTCCCCTTCCACCATATGGGCTTCCAGTGACTGAATTCAGGTCGCCAAGCTTGCAAACATGCACCCTTCCCCTCAAAACCATCTCCCACTGGTCTTGTATTTAATATTCCTACCTAGCTAGGTGGTATTATATAGTCACAGAAACCATAGGCTGCTCGACCTCAGTTTTCTTTCTTTTGATTTTACTTTTTTTCTTTCTAGTGCTGGGAGTGAAACCCAGGGCAAGCCGGAGGTTTCCTCTCTCTTAGATGGAAATGGCAATACCCCAAGGACAGGTAGGCACTGGGAAGTGTTCTTGAAAAACAAGAGTGTTGTTATAAAGCTAACCCAAATTTTGGGACAAAATAACACATTCATAAGCATTATTTTCTTTTATTTTGGTTTTCCAAGAGTGCCGTTTACACACAGGTGTCAACTTGATAACTGAAGGTTAAGAGTTTGGGCACCTCTGTGAAGACTAAGTAGTGACAGCAAGCCTGTGGGAGATTATATAATTGATGTGGTAAGACCCAACCCCTGGTGAGGGGGACCGTTCCTCGAACTCACAGATAGGAGTTCAGAACTGGTTCAGTCGTTCGGCGTTCTTTGGCCAACTCACAGACCTGGCACGTGAAGAAGTTTGGCCCTCTCTCAGCAATTCCCGTGGGTATGTTGTGGCCAGTTCCCTGGGCTCCTGGGGGTGGCATGCTACCTTGCTGACGAAGCAGGAACCACAAGCAACAATAAACCCCCTTTGCTCCCTGCCCCAAGGTGCTCAGCCGTATCTTTGTACCAACAACATACTGAGAAACCCCAGTGCCAAGAATGTAAAAGAGGAAGAAGAGGCGGCTGGGGCTGTTTCAGAATCCAGTCCTCCAAACCAGGGCTCCGTTTCTCCTCAGACTCCAGAGGAATGGAGACAGTCATGCACAAGGTTCGGCCCCGCCACCAAATAAGGCTCTGACGAATCCAGGGGCTTGGGAGCCCAAGCATTCCATTGTACGGGAGCAGAATTGGCTCAGGGAGGTAGAATTTTAACAGCGGTTCAACCGCAACGACCTGGGTCTCCCCTGAACCTGCACCATGATTTCCAGAAGACCAACAGGCAAGATGGCCCCACCCACCTGCCCTGTTTTTAAAACCCCAATCTTTAGCTTCCTATTAAGGAAGGGTCTAAACAATTCATTAAGTCCACACTGTCTCTCGTGCACAGTCCCCAGCCCTGGGTTTTGCTTGTTCACTAAACCAAAGGATGTTTGGATAAGCACCGTTTATTCCTTTAGCCAGCGGGGTCTTTCTTTAATCCTCTGGCTGTATCTCTAAGGATGAACATCGCATCTGTGCACAGGAGGCCCACGGCTCGGAGATCAGAACAGCCTATGGTTAGCCGGTCATGACCTTCAGAGACCCTGCAAACCAGCCCACCAGGAAGAGTCTGTGGATTTTGTTATGTGGGCACTTACTGGAATTGGGTAAGGACGGTTCAGGGAAATGAACTGCTTCTTTTGTTTTGTTTTCTCAGAAATCTAACATTCAAACAAAACTACACAACAGCAGACTCTGTGGCAACCAGCGCTTAGTACATAACCACAGGGGTTGTTCATCAGATTAGGCGAAACCACAGGTAACCTGGAGGGAAGAGTCAGCGTGGGGGTGTTGGGGGATGTCACGCAGTAAGGATGGGCTTGGAGGATGAGCCCGGGCGGAAGTGGAGGAAGTTTATGTAACATCACAGGACTTTTGAAGACAAGCTTCAGAGAGGTGTCCCTAACCCCCCCCCAAAAAAAAGCAAAGCAAAGCAGGTGATAGAAAGCTATAGATTCGCCTGCCCTGAATGTTGCAGTCCAGAACCCTGTCTTGGGAATTTTTCTAGACCTGCCCGGTGTGTTTCTCAGCATCTCAGAGCACAAGTCGGTCACATGCACACTGGCAAAGCCGTCACGGGCCACCGGGGAAAAGTGTCCCCATGACCAGCATCTGTGTCGAGTTCTAGGGATGGCGGTGGTCTAATCTGTAGTGAAAGAAAACTCTGATTAAGGTACCGGGATCGGTCCAGGTTCCCTGCCCTCACCGGACAGGACAAGTCCCGATGGTCAGATCTCACCTCTCTGAATGCCCTTGGGAGTGATGTGCACATGAAAAGCAGGTGCCTGCCTGACCTAACATGGGGTCCAGTGGTCCCTGATGCGTCCCGTCTAGATCTTCAGCATCTCCCTCATTCTCTCTCCTCAGAGATAACCCACGTCTTTTCTAAAAAGTGTTGCACAGGAGGGGGGATTAGTGTCTGAGCTGCTGAGTCTAGGACACGGGAAATCCTGACCCAACCCTCTTTTCACAGATAAAGGATTTCAGAAGAGAAAAGCAGCACGTCCAACCTTGCACAGTTCTAAGGTCGCCAGGCTCAGTACACAAAGAGCCAGTGAAGTGAGGTGACCTACAACCCTGGAGCTGGCCTCGGACACAGAGGAAGGAAGTCGGTTAGCTCAGTCCTGTCAACTATTGCATCTCGAGGGTGCCGTAAGATGGGCGGAGGGAAGCCCGTGTTCTCCGGGTTCTGATTTCATCACACACTTGCTCTGGGACTTGGTCGCCCTCCGGCTCCGCCCCTCCATCTCTTCGCACTTCTGCTCACTGGGCAAATATTGATCGAGGTCAGGTGTGTGCCAAGATGGAGATGCAGGAGTTTGGCTGGGGCAGCCGCCACAGAGCCAATGGACTGGACGGGAGCAGGTGCCCTGACAAGTCCCCATTTCACAGCTCACTTTCCTTTCTTTCTAAAGCAGCCGCAAACTGCTGTGTCAATCACTTTCCAGCTTCCCTTACCAAGTTGTTTACACAAACATGAAGGAGGAGTGAGCACACACACACACACACACACGTATGTATGCATGCACGTGTGTATACGCTGAGTGTGCATGCATGCGTGTGAATACGTGTGCATTGAAGGCAGGGAGCAAGGCTGGCTAGACACCAAGAGCCCAGCCCTCCTTCCACCCCCCTCCCCGGCCCAATTCTCTACGCAGCAGAGAGACCTCTGCAGTCATCCTTAAGCTCCAAATCTAGGACTGCTAAATCAGGCAATAGAGCTTCCAGAGAACAAAAAGCCTGGAGCCCAGCAAGCTGATATCACTCTCTCCCTCATGTCAGTCTCCCGTCAAAGGAATCCCATTTCCCCAGCTTCCCTTCCCTGCCCTGGAAAAAGAAACAACCCCAGTATAATGCAGCCATTATCGCCCCGCAGTCCATCTGGACCTCCCTCCCAGGACGCCGAGGTGCAGGAGGGCACGAGGACACTGTCCGTTTCCTGGCCACCCGCAGCCCTGGGGGAGGGGGCACGCGGGAGCCCTGGAAGAGGCTGGAAAAGAGCAGTAAGCGTGGACTTCGTGACCAGCTGAGAGAGCCTCACCCAGATCTGCCCGCTCAATGGGGTCATTGTTTTCAACTAAAGCTGGTCGAGGCATCCCAGAGGGCTTCCATGCTGGGTGGGCAGAAACGGAGGTCTCTCTGGCTCCTGGGAGACGGAGGGCTCAAGAGTTGTAGATAAGGGAGAGAGAGCCGCGTGACAGCAGAAAAAGTCCATGGGGGGGGGAGAGAGAGAGAGAACTGTTCACCTCCCCCACATCCTGCAGAGATGTGCCCCAGAGATTACTATCGCCTTCACCCAGTAACAGAACTAAAGACCCAAGTAAGGACCACAAGCCAACTCGAACCCGGGGACTTGGCACTTTAAGCCCCCCCTTGCTCTCCGCCCTATTCAACCGGTTCCCCAGGGTCTCCATGATTCAGCCTGAGAAGGAGCTATGTGATTCACTCACCTCTCCCTCCCTGCATCAGTCCTGAACCCAGCTTGGAGCTTCTATTTCCCTCTTACCTGCCCCCTGCTCTGCATTCAGAGCATCTTCCATCGCTCCTCTCGCCTACGGGCTTTTCTTCTAGATACGGGGATGATCTGTGGTAGAGAAATTCTACCACAGCCTCACTGAGCTTTCTAGAAGCCTCTAGAACCCTGATCTGGAGCCAGTTCCCCTCGTGCAAACTCCGAACAGCTCTGTGCTCTCTCTATCCCACTGTCCCCACCTTGACGGTGTAACTATGTCTTCCCTCAGCTCCAAGCCCGCTGACAGCGGTGACTGTGGGTTTGTTTTATTACATGTATTTAAGACGGGGGGGGGGGGGCCCACACATGCCAAGGTCAGAAGACAACTTTCAGAAACTGATTCTCTCCACCCAACATGTGGGGAACTCCCAGGATGAACTCAAGTCACCAAATTTACACACAAGCTCCTTTACTCTCTGAGCCGTCTCATTGGTTTGGGATCATGTTTTGCTGCGTCACTGTTTCTCCCGAGAAGACCCAGCAGTATCCCACCACCCGCCACACGGATGGCAGGAAGACCAAGTTAAGAATTCTCAGTGAGGGCTGGGGATATAGCTCAGCTGGTAAAGGACTCTCCTTGCAAACACGGGGGAAGGGGAGGGAGGAGGGGAAGAGAGAAGGGCCAAGGTACCTACCCATCGAGCTTGTATAACTAGGTAAAATATAAAATTAATAAAAAATGCTAAACACGGGAGACAAAGAATGGCAGATTCCTTTGGCTTAAAAAAATAAATGAAGGCACGGAGTTCCACAGGAACCTCTGTACATGTGTATACATATGAATAAAGATGCATGTGCGCGCGCATACACACACACACACACACACACACACACACACACACACACACACACACACACGATTGAATTATGAACAGTCAGTCCCAAGCTCAGGTCTGGCACACGAAGAGCCTCCACCACAGAATCCAGAGGTTCTCTGACTCTATACCCTTCCTCACGGATATCAGTGAGAACTCCACATGATTCCCAACCTGCCCAGAACCTATTCATTTAGCATTCAGGAGGGTCAAAGATCAAAACGCCTCCTGGACAAAGGGTAAATTCAGTTGTATGTTCTAGCAGGATGCACTTAGGGTCGAAAACTGCTCTTGTCTCCCATAGTTTTTGTTTGTTTGTTCCCCAGAGTGGTCCTGATCCAGCGTCCAAGCAGAGCATTGGGAGAAGAGGAAACTTCCTGAAGTGTGGGAGGAGCTTGGCTGAGGAGCTTAGTCACAGGCGGAGACTGAGCGGCAGCCCTTGCAGTGCACTGTCCGAATGTGTATCCACATGTCTACTGCCCACATGTAACGGATATGTAATGCCCATCCGTGGTCACCCTCAACCTGCTCAGCGTAGGCTTCTTCTCACGACACTCCGCCACCTGCCATTCTCCCATGGGAAGGTGCCATGTTGGCTGTAAACTCCATTGCCCCCCTGCAGTCCATCGACTTGCACATACAACCTCCACCCGCAGGCTCAGCTCACATTTCTCAGCAACGGGGAGAGGTGCAGAAAGGTGCTATCCTTCCATCCGAGCTCTAGAAAGCACAGTCTGGCTGTGACGTGTTCTCTTAGCGTCCTTCCTGAAAGACATCCCGTCTGTTTCCCAGGATACATGTTTGGACTGAGGTCAGGAGAGGATCCGGCTCACAGGCTAAAGCAGGTTGAAGAACCTACACTTAGTCCAGCCTGTGGAAGGAGAAGCCAACTCTGCCCCAATCTTACCACGGCGCTCTAATGAATACCAGGGACTGGCTACTCAGGGAAAACTGGATTCCTAACCGCTGATTAGGGCTTTGAATTCTTCATCCAGACCAAATATTTATACATTATTTCTGAGTCTGGATTCCTGAGCATGGTCCATTGATGTTCTCCCTGCCTCATCCAAGCTGCCTGTCGCCTCTAGAAGCTTCCTCCAGCCCTGTCCCAGATCCCCCCTCACCCCACCTCCTCAGCTCTGTACCTTCAACTCACGTATTTCTAATCTGCTTTGGACCGTGCTATTTACACATGTGCGTTCTCCAAGGGAGGGCGAAAACATCTGTCTCCATCCCTACTTAAATGCCCACAGCACCTGGCTGTTGGTAGAAGCACTCAGTGTCACCCGAAATAAAGGTCATCAAGCAGCAGAAAGTTAGTTCAGGCTCAAAAGGGAAAGGGGGGGTTTCTATGGAACTGGTATAAGAAGGGGTTAACACAAGGTTAACAATAAGGTTAACACTGTCACAATGTTACAATGGGTTAACACCCATCTGATGGACTATTAGACAACCATGAAAAATAATACTGCAACACATATCAACCTCAGAAATATTACCTTAAGTGAAAGAAGTCAATTAGGAAAGAGCAGATAAGCCAGGTACAGTACACACTCTAATACCTGGAAGATGGAGGCTAGAGGATTGGGAGTTCAAGGCCAGACTAGAGCTTGAGGTTGTATGACTTTATCTTTACAAAGAAGGGAAGACATGTGCTAGTTAGATACGGTGTCACCTGAACAACTCCAGACTGAGCTTTGGGCACATCTGTGGAGAACTGATAGTGAAGGCAAGCCCTGAGCAGGCCTGCAGGAGATTGACTGACACAGAAAAACCCAGCCCACAGCGGAGAGAACCAGGTAGGACGGAGGGAGCCGGCTCAGTGAGTTGGCATTCTTCGGCATATTTAGACAGACATGCTGCCTGATGAGTGAGGTTTGCCCCACCTTTCAACATCCCTGTGGACAGGACATGTCCAGCGCCCTCAGCTCCTGGTGTTGACACGAGCTCTCCTGCCAAGCTGGACCAAGAACTGTAACCAGATAATTGTAAGTGAGAATAAAATCACTTGTTTACATAAGCCATTTTGTTGTGAGTTTATCGTCAACATGCAGGCAGCAGACAGGAAGGGAGGGAGGAACGAAAGGAGGGAAGGAGGGAGGGAGGGAGGGAGGGAGGGATGAAAGAAGGGGAGAAATGAAGGAAGGAAAGAAGGGGAGGAAGGAGGGAAGGAAGGAGGGAAGGAGGGAAGGAGGGAGGGACAGAGGGAGGGAGGGAGGGAGGAAGGGAGGGAGGAAGGAAGGAAGGAGGGAATATTGTCTATTGTCTTACACGGAATATCAAGAGCATGTAATGCTAGAGAGATTGTTATCTGTGTAGGATGGGTGTACTAAGAAGATGGTAGACAGATAGGGTGATTATTTATTGGCTAAGGCTGCCTCAACAAAATGTTGAGTGGCGAAAAAAAAAAAAAAAGGAAGAGGTTTATTCCACACAGTTCTGGAAATCAAAGGTCGAAGCTCCAGCTCCCCGTTCCTTCTGAAGACACAGGAAGGGAAGGCGTTCTAGACCTTTCCTCTGGCTTCCGCGTTCCTCCGCACATGGGGAGTCTGTCACTGCAACATCATTTCTAAGAAATCAGAAACCTGACTTCCCTTAAGCGGGAAAACCTAACAGCTTCTGAGCTACCCACAGTGAAATCCTGCATCCCATGAAAAAGACAACCATTAAAAAAGAAAGAAAAATAGATTACAAAATGGGAGTCTAGCATGCCTCCATCCGTGTCTACATAGAGTTGAACAGATTTACGCAAAGCATGACGCTCAGGGAGAAGTGTTTAGTCTCTCCTGGCCACTGTGGTCTTCAGGTAGACAGCTTGATGCTGAAAGGACCCTCGCCCTCAGCCCCTGACTTCAGCTCCCCAAATCTCTTTGAGGGTACATTCAAGGCCACCAGGGCAGCTGACAGCTTCCTCCTATTCATCTGTCCCCCGTGCTCCCACCGAGGGGCGGCCAGAAGAAATAAACTAGAAACAAAGGGAGAGGCGCACATCCTTCCTTCCTGCCCTGGCCGCGAGTGCCTGGAAGAAGATAGCGCCGATCCCCACAGCCTTATTGGCCAGTTCAGACCTTGCCAAGGGAGTGCCCAGGGCACCGACTCGGCAGGCTCAAAGAGAAGTACAGTTTGGCCAACCCAGAAGAATACCGCTACAATTCTGAGATACAGTCAGGTCACACTGGGTATCGCTGGAGAGCAGAAGCGAGATTTCCTTCCGGAGCAATAGGTTTTAAGGTCAACCCTTGTTAATGACATTTGGAAACCTACTCAGGGGAATTCCCTCTTGGATCACGCTCAAATGTTTTTCTAACCGTGCAAAATACAAATAATAGTGGCTATTTATTGCGCTCTCACAGGGGGCGGGGCCTGTCGATTTCCTTCACGGTGATACTGGGTTCTTAGATCATCCTAGGCGCTGGCCATTGTTCCTGCGAAGGGTCTTGGAAAAGCTTGTACCTGCAAAGAATACAGAGAGACCAGCTCTGGTCCCTCCCAGAGTGTGGAAGGTAGAAGCAGCAGCAAGAAGATTCTGGAAAATTCTAGAGAAGATGGTATCAGGACATGGTGGCAGGTCACGATTAAGAGGCTTGGACTTGGGGCTGGGGGAATTGCTCAGTCAGTGAAGTATAGTGAGGACCCCAAGTTCAATCCCAGGACTGACCCCACCTCCCCCCACCAAAAAAAAGAAAGAAAAGGTATGTTGACACATGCACGCTTGTAATGGATACATCCTTGTAATCCCAGTGCTAGAAAAACAGAGACTAGCAGACTAGGCCTCAATGGCCAGCCTATTCCCCAATGGCCAGTCTATGCCCCAATGGCCAGCCTACACCCCAATGGCCAGCCTACTCCCCAATGGCCAAGGAGAGACCCTGTCGCAAAACACAAGGTGGACGGTGCTTGCAGTATGACACCCAAGGTCAGTCTCTGAGTCCACACACAGATGCACATGTGCACATGGACACACTTGTGCACACATATGCGTGCACATTCACACACACACACACACACACACACACACACTCGAGGATTGGACTCTGAAGTTAAACATACCTGGCTTCAGAGCCCTACCCAAATGACCTTGAACAAGTGACACCATTCTACTCTAGGGTCTCATTGGCAAATGGGCTAACATAGGTGCCCGCATATCACAGGGTGATTGGAATGATGACCTCACACAAGCCATCCATGTCCGCAGTACAGGGCTTATTGCTGTTTTTAAATCTTTGTTTTTTTTAAGACACTCTTGAAAATGATTGCTACTTTATTTTAGTTTATTTGAGTGTGTGTGTGTGTGTGTGTGTGTGTGTGTATCAGGGGCACTGTGTGTGCCTATGGAGGCTCAGGGGGGACATCAGGAATCATCCTGGATTGCTTCTACCTCCTTTTGGTTTTACTCTGGGTTTCCCAGGCTCCGCCCTCCAGGGCCAGAAGTGCAGGCTGCTGCCATTTCCGGCTGGATGTTTTTACGTGGGATCTGAACCCAGGTCTTTCCGCTTTCCAGGCAGAGGCTTAATCAGCCCTGAGCATCTCTCCAGCCCCAGGACTTGCTATGTGGGTCACCTTCTGCACAGTGGCCATCATTGCTGCTACCACCTAAGCCGCAGTCATCCATTTACTACGAGCACGGTGGACGCCCGAGGACGTGTCCCGGAACTTAGGAAATGTCTACAAGTAAAAACCACAGATTTCTCAATTTGTCTCTGCTCTTCTCACTTTCCCACAGCAACCCCTCGCCTCACCAAGACCCTTCAGAAGTTCCAGCAGAACCTGGAGGTACAGGGCTATCATTCCAGCTCTCTGGGAAGCTGAGGATCAAACACATGTTCAAGGTTAGCCTGAGCAGCTTTGCGAGACTCTGCTTCAAAGTTCTAAAAAAAAATTAGGTGAGAGGAGTCGTAGAGATGGCTCAGTGGTTAAAGCCTTTGCCTCCTGAGCAAAAGGACCTGAGTTCAAACCCCTTGGATCCCACATTAAAAAGGTCACATGCAGCCTTGCAGTTCCAGCCCTAGAAGGCAGAGCCTGGGAAACTCTAAAGCAAAGCAGAAAGGAGGTAGAACAATCCAGAATGATTCCCAGTGTCACTCTTGGACCTCCAACGACACACATACTCAAGTGTGCTCTTGTGCATATGCTACACACAAGTACACACAAGTACATGCACACACCTGCACACACATACACATGCACACACATGTACACAAAAAATAAATTGGTAAAAGGGCGGAGGATATAGCCCAGTGGACAAGCACTTTGTTTAGAATGTGTGCGACGCCAGGTTCAATCTTCAGTACTGTCAGGTGGAAAAGAAGGTGAAGGAGGAGAAAGAACAGGAGGAAGAGGAGAATGAAGAGAAAGAGAAAACATTTGTTCTTGGTTTCCCATTAATAAAAGTTGACATGTATTGAAACTGACTTGTTATGTGCCAGACACTGGACTAAACAAGCACATTATGATACAGTTCCTCTAAACCACAAACACTGGGTATTGTTTCCTGGGTTTGCTGGATAAAAAGTTAACACAAATGTGGTGAATTAAAACCACAGGCATTGTTTTTACACAGTTCTGGAGGCCAGAAGGACGGACCCAGATTACTGAGCCAAGAAAAAAAAAAAATCAAAGCAGTTGGCCAGGCTGTACCTTGAGAGAAGGTATTTCTCCTCCTCTCCAGCTGTGAGGGCTGAAGCATTCCTTGGCTTGTGCTCGCTCCAGTCTGGCTGGCCTTGGTGGTCACATAACTCTCTCCTACCGGGACTCAGGTCTCCCTCTGATAAGGAACATCTCTGAGCTTGTGAGCTCATGACCCTTCCACTGTGGATGCCGCCCCTTCCCAGTTTTAAACCTCGGAGCCTTAAAAAGTGGCATCATAGGTCTGGTGATTTGGAAATGATGTGGTCTTGGTCCACGAAGGCTGCTCAGAGAACATACCACAAACCTGGTAACTGAAAACCAATAGAATTGCATCTCTTGCAATTCTGGAGAAGTCTGATCAATAGGACAGCATCCTTGGTATCTGCCGAGAGTCCTTTTTCCTTCATTAAATTCAACTCTTGAGCGGTGCCTTCACAGGGCAGAAGGGGAGCTAACTCTCGGGGTCTTTTTCAGAAGGATACTCGTGACGACTACGCCAAGACCTCAGCGCCTTGAACGCCGTCACCTGGGGACTTAGGATGCTAGCACACACATTTGAACAAGTCGTATGCACTCAGTCCAATGAAGCTAGATGTCAGCGTGGGCATGGCTGAGAATCTGACTTAACCGAGAATCCCACCAAGCCTGTCCATTTCCTCTGCAACTCCAGGGCTCTGTGCCACGTGGGAACTGTGAAAGAAACCAGGGTCCAAAGCTACAGTGGGAAACTGCATCACAAACAGAACCACTGGGTCTGGCTCCAGGGTGAGGTGCCTGGCACAGTGCTTGCAATCTAAACTAGCTGGTGCCTTCGATGGAGGAGGGTTAGTTCCATTCCTGATACATGAAGAGGAGGAGGAAGAGGAGGAGAGGGAGGAAGAGGAGGAGGAAGAGAAGAGGGAGGAAGAAGAGGTGGAGGAGGAAGAGGAAGGAAGAAGAGGAGGAGGAGGAAGAGAAGAGGGAGGAGGAAGAGGAGGAGGAGGAGGAGGAAGAGGAGAAGAGGGAGGAAGAGGAGGAGGAGGAGGAGGAGGAGGAAGAAATGTCTGAAGAAAGCTTTATCCAGCAGCTGTCATCCAGTTCGCCGTCCCCACCCATCCATCCACACAGCTGCTGCCTTGGCAGCAGGTCTCTGCTACTGCAAAGGGGGAACCCAGCTGCGTGCAGAGTTTACAAAAACATTTTGAATAGTTGAGATGGGCCGGATACTTGGGTAAAGAAGGGTATCCTTTAATTTCTTAGCCCACATGGAACCGAAGGGGATCCGTGTCTACATTTCTCCAGATGTGATTCAAGGGCCCTGGGACGCTGGGGGGGAGGAGGGGTTTCTGAGCTCCTCTTTAATCCAGGAAATTGAATTTGGCCAGCAGCGAATGAGCCTCCGGAGAAGACAGCGATTCTTTCAACTTGGGTGAGATGTTCCAAAGGTCTAGAGGTGACTCCAGAGGAGATGGGGTGGGGGCTTTGTGGCAGGGGAAGTATGGAAGGTTCTGCCCTGAGCCAAACGAATATTTCCACCAGGACTCCTTGGAAGAGAAGTGTAGGAATGAGACGCAGTAACCAAGTTATCCTATCACCGGAAATAAAAATTCCTTCTGCCTGCTAATTCCTCTCTTGTAGCACATTGTATGATCCAAATCGGGTTGAGGGCAAAGTCAGGCAGCTAGAGCAGACAGCTAGAGAGGCTGAGGCAGGAGGATGGCGGCGGGTTTGAGGTCAGTCTAGAGGACAGAATGAATTCCAGGCAGGTCTGGGTTACAGAGGGAGACCCTGTCTCAAAAACAATTAATTAATTAAATGAATTAATTTAAGTCAGACAATGGCTTTGTACAATGAAAACCATCTAGCTCCTTCCTGTAATATCTGAAGACAGCTGGCAGACAAAATCATGAGTGGCCCTCAAATCCTTGGACCTCTAAATGCCCATTCTGCCGTGTTAACAATGCTGGTACCCAGAAAGAAGAACACAAAACAAAATGAAACACTCTCCCCCCCAAAAAAAACATCTATTCTGACTGATCAGCCTTTGTCTTGAGACCACAGGCTACGGGTCTCCTCGTTGAACTAAAAACCTCCATCTCATCATTGCTGCGGATGCAGAGAAAGAGAGCGCATGCTCAGAAGACAATCCCAGGGCGCGTCACAGAGAAGGACCTGGTTAAAGAGCCTCCCAGCAAAGTGCTGACTTGAGTCCCCCCTGAGGTTTGGTTTGGTTTGGTTTGGTTTCTTGCTGGTCTTTGAGACAGGGTCTCAGGCAGCTTAGACTGGACTTGAATTTATAACGTAGCCCAGGGTGATCCTGAGCTTCACATCCTCCTGGTCTCCACTTCTAGGACGCTGGGATCACGGACAACCACAGGGCTACGGGGCTTCGCCGCTGCTAGCAATCCAACCCGGGGCTTTGTGACTGCCAAGCCAGCGCTCGGTCAACTGAGCCCCATGGTCAGAAGCCTACTCTGGGAAGTGGTGTGTGTGTGTGTGGGGGGGGGGGGTGTGTGTGTAGGTGTGTGGTGTGTACAAACTGCACTTGAGTGCTTGTCCCTGTGGAGGTCCATGGGTGACATCAGGAATCGTCCTGGGTGGGCTCTACTTCCCTATTGCTTTGCTCCGGGGTTTCTTGGGCTCTGCTTTCCAGGGCTGGAATTACAGGCCATCGCGCATCCCCCAGGCATTTAGATCTGGGGATCCAAACTCAGGTGTTTTTGCTTGGGAGGCGAAGGTGTTAACCCCTGAGCCATCTCCCCAGGCCTTTGGAAGAGGACTAAGCAGGTCAGTTTCTCCTTCTGTTCCTCTGGGAAAAAGTGCAGGAGGGAGACGGAAGTGAGTCAGAGCTCACAGCTCCCGAGAACACGAGCTTCCAGGGTGTCTTTCAGCGCAGACAGACTCCATCTGATTGGGACACACGCTGTCTGTCAGACGTGGTCCCTGAGTTGACGCAGTCCTCAAAAGGGGGGACGATGTCGCAGAGGAAAAATATGATGGACTTATGCCGCAGAACTGTGGGTTGTGAAGCGCAACCTGTAATTTCTGGCCTGTAATCTTCCTCCTGTGCTTTCTGTCGCCTGAACTGGTGCGTCCTGAGCTAGCAGTTTCGCCCCAGCTTCAAGGACTTGTGGTTTTGGGTGAGGTTTCCTTCATCCTCCTGCCCACTGATCCTGGAGGGGGGGAATCCATCACCAGGACAAGCTTACTCAACACAGACACATTTAGTTCTCTGTCCTTCCTCTGATGCTCGGTCCTTTAGGATGGGCCCTGCAAGGAAAGCTACTGGATCTAGAGCCAGGGTTCGTTGCACAGAAAAGAAAACTGAGGGTTTGGATCAATTCCACATTGTCTACTTCTGAGCTCAGTGCTACACCCACTCATGCAATGGGCGATGTCCCCCTCTTCTCGTTCTTCCTGTGGTTCGGTGACATGTGACGAGGATGACAGCCTCTATAGAGGGCACATGTTGCTACTATAGGCAGAGTCCAGGAGCTGAATGCAAGACCCAACTTGAGGGTCTTCGTATGGTTACTCTGCTAAAGGGGCGAGTTTCTTTTTCTCGCCAGCACTCGACAGAGAGAAGAGACGTAGGCCTGTCATAGGGTGTCACCTCCTCAGTCTGACCCACTTCGCAGCCGAGATAATGCACCTCGGGGTACGTGTCTGCGGCTGTGTTGAGAGCTCCGTCTGCCACATCCCCTCTCCTGCCCCCCCACCTCCTCCTCCTCCTCCTAGGCCCTCACCATTCTTGGCAATGACCTCTCCATGTGTGAATTCCATTAAAGGCTTGCTTGCTGCTATTTTGGACCATGCCTTAGCACGTGGGCTTTGATTTGATGGGAGACAGCCAGACACCTCAGAAAAAGAAATTAACATGTCCTCTTCTTTCCCTGGCTAGCGTCCCAGAAGCCTTTGCCCACAGCTCCGGAGCAGCCCTGAGAATCCAATGCATGGAGAAATCTAGGGAGGTATGGAGGGGGAAATGAGATGGAGGGGGAAATGAGATCTTCTGTCACCAGAACCTCTGATGTTGGCCCGTCCCCTCTCCTAGGGGTCATCTGTCTCTCTGTCTATATATCTCACTCAAGCCTTCAGGTTGCCACTCAAATATCAATTCCCAAAGGGCCCTCCTACCATTCATCCACAGCGGCTGCCTCTACCTCACACCCAACTCCCCTCACCTCCTCCCCCGACCCCCACCAACCTACTACCCCTCCTCACTTTTCCCTCTCAGTCCACCCCCCACTCACTTACTCCCCCCTCCACCCCCTTTTCAATCCCTCCTTCTGCTCCTACCTACTACCCTTTCCCCTCTCCCCCTATTCCTACCCCCACACCCACCTATTCTGCTCTCCCTGAGCCTTGTATGGCCCACTTCCTGCATGTGGTTCCGGCCATCTGATGTGTTACACACTTAAATGCCTCCCCCCAGGATAACATGAGCCCCACAAAGGCACACAGTTTTCCTGTTCTCAACCCCCCAATAAGCTACATGGGTGCCAGGAAGATGACCATAGGTTTAGAATAGGTGAAAAGGAAGGAGGAATCCACCCAACGGGTAGAGAACCAGAGACAGAGAAATCTCTGAGCCCAGGATCACAGATAATTAGTACACTTCAATTATTAGCACAGCTCTTTGACAACTCCCAAAGGAATTTCACACACACACACACACACACACACACACACACACACACACACCCCAAGCCCCAGCTCCAGAGCTGTTTTGAATCCAGACTTATACACACCATGAATGGGAAGTTGGGAAGTCACCGCACCAGGAAGTAGTGTGCAATTGAAGTTCTGCTCACCAACGCATGTTCAAAAACAAAAAGCTCAGCCTGGATAAAAATAACAGGAAGCCGACCCCTGGTGAGGTCATACGGCTTGGCTTGCCTGCTGCTTCCATGTTTTGGTCAAGTGTCTGACCTCACAGCCGAGGAGGACCTGTACTGCATCTTGCCCTGCACTGCTCGCATTCAGAGACGACAGCTGGCATCTATGGGCGATCACTGGCACTTTATCAGGGGTACTAAAAAACATTCCAATAGATCCTGTCTCAAATGGTGCCAGAGACCGTCCTCTGGCCTCTCTTGACACGCGCACACATGCACACACACCCACACACATGCACGCGCACACACGCACAAGTGCCCCCAAACCACCAACTGCACCCATGAAAAAAGTTAAAATAATTTTTTAAAGAAATCACAACAGAGATCTGATGCTCAAGCGTGCTCTGGCCAACCCTTCATTAGCCTCTATCCTTTTGCTCATCGTCAGAATTCAGCCCTTAAGGTAGGCTGGACTATCCTCAGCTCACAGCTGAGCACCCAGGCGGTCCAAAGAATTCAGCAGCCCTGGGTCCCATTCTGTGACTGCAGATCCAAGTCGCGCATACAAATCGTTCCCACGCTGCCTGTCTCGTGTACTCTCTGAGGACGGTGGGCAGGGCGTCTCTCCCTCTCCGAGGTGGGGTTTCTACATCTAAGATCACAGCTTGTGGTGTTTTCTAAGACGTCTTCCTGTTCCAGCCTCCTACAATTTCCTGCAAAAAGTTCTAATTCCAAAGCAGGAGGGAAGGACTAGGGCTCAAGTCCACCCCACCGCCGACCCTTCTGGATAGTCTTGCCGATGGCAATGCCACGTGCAGGACTGGTCAGAGGAGCCACATGCTCCGCTCGCTCCTTGGGGTGAGGAAACAAATGCAGGTGGTTAAGAGGGGGCACGTGAACAAGAGAGCATGACCCCAGGAGGACCAGCGAGAGATCCAAGCAGATCCCCTGGGAAGTCAACAAGAGCAAAGTCTCTTGGGACCTTTTCTGAGCAGGCCACAGCAAGACAACAGAGGAGAACCCCCCCCCCTAACAAAGGGGGTCTGCCTGCTCTGGGGCCTGTTCTATTCCAGGGAACGGAAGGAAAGAAACATTCCAACAAATCACTGGAGGAAAGGTACGATGCCCATCTTTCTGAACTGCAGAGGGTCACCAAGGGGCAAGAGGAAAGAGGTGGGTAAACCCCTACGACTTTACCCATCGCCACACTGGGGACTCCGTTACCCTCTGCAAGGATCCCCAGAGCCCAAATTTGGAATAAATTGTTCTTCTCCCTTTTCGACCCAAGTCGTGCAGCCATTCCCCAGCCTCTGGGATGGGGTAGGCCTTGCTCCAGCTCTTTCTTGGCAAGGATGCTTTTGATTACTCATCGGCTTCCAGGGGGTTTCGGACGCTGCCAAGAGCAGACAGGCAGCTCTCCAAGCCAAGCATCCTTATCTGCATCCTTATCTGCAGTCTGAGGTGGACGATGAAAGTCGGACCATCGGTGGGGAAATTATAAAAAGCCTTGGGAGTCCTCCAGCCAAGGGAGGCTGGGCCGACTGGGGATGGTCAGAGACGGGGCAAGCGACTGACGTGGTCAGGCACCCTACCTCTAGTCCCTGAATGCATGAATCAAGACAGGATTTCACCAGATGGCAAACCAACGTGGAAATGTTTCTGGACTGAGCCACCGTCCGCTATGAATGAGATTCAGAATGATGGAGGGGCCCAAGGAAGCCAGAAAGCTTCTGGAGATGCCATTCTCAGCAGAATCGCCGCGGGATGAAGCTGTCAAGGCCGATATGCTAAATCCCTGCAAAACCTTGCTTCTTGCTTCGCCCAGCTTCTTCCTCTAATCGCCTCCACTTCCGGCCGTCATGCAATGGGCTGGAGCTAGCAAGACAGCTGCTTCCAGGCTCTTCCTCCCACCCTCGGCGCGCAACACACACACACACACACACACACACACACACAGTGAATTCCAAGAGGCACCGGAAATACAGCCTAAGGAAATTCAGGCAGAATGAGAAGCAACCCAAAAAATCTCCCAGCAAGTCAAGAGCCCTAGAAAAGCTTGTCTATTGGCAAGACGTTTTCCCCAAAGAGACCAAGGACACAGGGCTTGGCGGGGTATGTTGAGGGGAGGAAGGGGGGGGTCACTCTGTTCACTGTTTCCTTCCCAATCAGCAACACCTGCATCCGGGGTTGAGAAAGAAATGATAAGCATTTTATTTCAGACAAAAGAGCAGCCGGGCACTTACTCATTCTTCTCCAGGTCGAGGATCAGCTCTTGCCCCTCGGCCAGTATCCTGAGCTCGGCCGTGCGAGGATGCTAAAAGCAAGAAGAAGTACTTGTCAGTTCCGGGAAGCAAGGACCCTCGGGCAAAGGTCACCCGATCTGGCACGGGGCTACCACGGGAAGCCTCAGGAAGCTGGCGAGGAAAAGCCAATTACATTTCCAGGCTATGCTTGCAATGACCTCAATCCCCAAACAACTCAGTCATGCACCCAAAACAGAGTTGAGACACATCAGAACAGTAGAGGAGGCAAAAGTAGCTCTGAGCTCCAGTGGTTACATTTCCTACAGAGTCAGACCCTGGATTCAAGCGTCTGTTGACACCTACAGGGGTGTGAACTTGGACACAGTCCTGAGCCTCCCTGTATCTGTTTCTCTTTTGTGAGGCAGAGACAACATAACCAACCTTACGGGGATCTTGCAAAGATGAAGTGTATTTAAAATGAATATGATCCAGTGTCAATAGGCGGACCATGAAATGAAAAAGTACCGGGGGATCCTCTTCTGATTGGGTGGTTTTTTTATGGTATCTTATTCTGGCCCTCAATTTGGAAACCCCAATCATCTCGGAGCAATGGAGAGCACTAGGAATTCATATTTCATAAATCCAGAAGCACATGCCCTTTACACATAAGCAGTCTGCCAAGTAGCTGAGCTTGCTACATGACTAACGTAGATCACTTAAGACACACGTGTGGCCAGTAAGCACGGAAGACATACCCTGTGAGCAAATGAGCTCCCAGCAAAAAAAAAAAAGGTATCTTAAACAAAATCAGAGTGATGATGACTATACAAAACCATAAGTCATAAGGCTGTGGGGCATCTTGTAAAATAGACACCCTCATATTCCGCAACTGGAAGCTGAAATTGGTATCAATTGATACATTTAGAAACTAAGCCATAATAAGTCACCATGCTGCAACAATTCCAACTTACCTATAATTTATATAAAATAAAGGCATGCTTATCATAGGGTAGATTTAAACTTGTTGTCATAAGAAGCCATACATTCTTTTTAAATCCAATCCACTAATGTCCTTTCTAGAGTTGAGCTGCTATCTACATGTGTACATGTATTGCATGCGTGTGTGTGCATACATATATAATATGCATGCATGTGTGTGTATGTATCTACATGCGGAAATGATAAGGTAACATCAAGATATCTTCCTTAATCATTTCTCCATTATTTATTTATTTAGGAGACAATGTCTCACGGAAGCTCACCGATTCCACTAGGCTGCCTGACCCGTGAGTGCTGGGAAATCTGTCCATCTCCACTTCCCAGTGTTAGGCTACGGACACATGCCTTTTTTCACCTGGGGGCTGGGGTTTGAACTCAGGTCTTTAAGTCTTGAGCAGCAAGCACTCTACCCACTGAACTATCTCCCCAGACCGCTACACTACTTATTTTAAAATAGACCTCCAAGTGCCTATCAAACTGGGCCATCTCTGGCTGAGGGTGGGTCTAATTTTCTGTTGTCATGGAGACAGGGTCTCTAGCTCAGGTTTTTGGCTCTCACTCTCTGAGTGGCCAAGGATAACCTCAAACTTTGGCTCTTCTGGCCTCCCCCTTCTGAAGCATGCACACTATTTTAAGGGGTGCTAGAGACGGAGCCCAGGGCTTCGTGCACGCGATCAAGCCCACTACCTCCTAGGCCGCGTTCCCCTTGACGGCTGCTGTCTTAAGGGTCATTTCAAGCCCATGCCTTCCTTATAATTTTCTTCACAGTTATACCAATAATCATTGGTGGCTACGGAAACTGACTCGTGCCCCTAATAATTGGATCCCCAGATATAGGTTTTCCCCAAATACATAATGTAAGCTTTTGACTCCTTCCACCATCGTTCCTCCTTCTATTAGCTTCCTCGATGGTTAAAGCTGGAGCTGGTTCAGGTCGGACTGTTTATCCGCCTCTAGCAGGAAATTCAGCCCACGCAGGGCATCTGGTGACTTAGCTATTTTTAGTTTACACCTTACAGGTGTATCATCCATTCTAGGGGCTATTAACTTCATCGCCACCATCATCAACATAAAACCAGCAGCCATAACACAATATCAAACCCCATTATTCGTGTGATCTGTACTAATTACAGCTGTCTTTCTCCTCTCCTTACCTGTTCTAGCTGCAGGAATCACTATACTTTCAACGGACCGAAACCTAAACGCTTCTCAGAGTCTGCTGCTCCCATCCAACTGGGCCCGCCCTTCTCACATGGCCCGGGGGACTTCTGCAGCAAGGGCCCTGCCCAGTCACACTGAGAAACAGGGACACAGCCCCGTGCACATCTGCATTCATGGCAACAGAGCAAGACCCCACTTCCCTTATCCAAGAGGTCGGCGCCCATGTGCCAGCCAGCATTAAAAAAAGAGGGCTCACGTTATCCAAGGGCTATTACTTCCCTCCCAAAGGCCTGTGGCAGAGAGGAGGAATAATTTATTTTTATGCCACTAATCCAAACTATTTCTCCCGGCGCTGGAAGGTGCTCAGACGCTGATATTTAAAGTCAGACGCCGCTGTTTCCAGGACACAGCTCAAGCAAAACAACGAAACTGCATCTGAAGGATCCATGAAATTTCCCTATGTGCCCTGCTCACAGCTGACCTTTCATGACCCCAATACTCATCCTAGGAAGGAAGGAAACCCAGAAGGGCTCACTGTGATGCACCCCCTAAAGAGGACTCAAAAGTCCTTTCTCTGCAAGGCCACATTAGATTTGGCTTCATGGGACATTGCAAATCTGCTCTGAGTGGCCCTCTTGAAACAAGTATTACATTTAGTATTCAGACAGCTTTTAATTCATGCCTAAGGAATGACATAAATGCAAATAACATGAATGAAATTAAGCATTCTCTCTGTGAGTCTCTCTCTCTCTCTCTCTCTCTCTCTCATCCCTCCCTTTCTCTCTCTGTCTCTCCCTCTCTCTCATCCAACCACCCAGCAAACATTTACGATGAAGGCACTGGGCTGACGACCATCTCTACAGGAAACAATGACCCACGTTCCGGGCAGACAATGGCTGGGAAGAAACGCAGGACCTGGTCCCCACTTGGACTCTCAGGCCCTTCCTGAGGATGCCGGGCATCCCAAATCTGGAGGGAACAAAAGACCCTTCTATAAAAAGTTATCGCATCCATTCCTCGGGCAATAATGGTGGACTTAAATATCCAAGATCATAATTTTTAAAAACAAGTCATTAATCTGTCTAGACTGTTCCTGAAGCTATTTTTTTAGACCTTCCTACTTTTTGATGAAGTGAGTTCTATGGCTTTGGATTTTTATGGTTTTTTTTTCTTTAATGTTTGGTTGTTCCTGTATTTTAAGGTGAAATGTTCTTTTTTTTTTACTCCTCTTATTTGTCTTGAAGTTTTCTGGGTAAGTTTCCTCAGTAAAGCCCAAAGCATTATGGCGACATATCTGCATTACTCTTACCATAACCTAAAGAATTCTGGGCCATTTCTCCTCCCTTTTTATCTTTCCAAACCCAGACGCACAATCGCCTGAAGTCTTTCCTTGAGACTTTTCTCCTGGCTTTAATCTTGAGCAATAAATCACAGGCCATTTTGGATCTACAGAGATCTTAGAAACCTGGGTATGGGGGATGTGTGCCCATAATCTTAGCACACTCAGGAAGCCAACGGAAGCATCTCAAAGTTCGACTCCAGGCTGGTCTCCCTAGCAAGGCCTTGTCTCAGAAAAGAAAAAGAAGAAAAAAAGTAGCCAGCCAGATAATTCATTGTGTAAAACCTCTCACCGTACAAGCCTGACTTCAAGCCTCAGAACCCAAGTGAAGGCGGCTGGAGAGAACTGATTCCACATCTGTGATCCTCACGTGCACGCCACGGCATGCACGCTTACACACACGCGCTTACACACGCGCATACACACACGTGCTTACACACACGCGCATACACACACGTGCATACACACATTAACATACAGTAAGAATTCATTTTTTTTTAATTTAAGAAAGAACCCCTAGCTTATTTCCTCTTTATTCTCACTGAGACCCATTTTATAAATGAGGAAACCCAAGTTCTTTAGAAAGTGGAAGGACACAGTACTAGTTTCTATCACGCAACAATCACACTTGAATCTCTTTCTAGTCAATTCTAAACTGAGCAATAAAGAGAAGACCCAAAATCATACGACACTGGAGTGCAGGTCCCCTCGGCAGGACGATCCTGTGTTCAGCTCTAACTGCCCTGAGAGAGTCTGTGTGTGTTTGCTGATTCTCTGCTGAAGAAGCCTATGTGATTGTATGACAGTAAGACCCAATCCCAGCCCACTATCTTGCCTCTTATTTTAAAAAATTTAGTTGGTGCAGAGCACACACAGGTCATCTAACTTCTGAGGAATTGAAGCAGGAGGACGGAGTTACAGACCAGCCTGGACTACAAGGAGAACTTACAAAAACACAGAAAAAAAAAAAAAAAAAGCTAAAGTATGCTCGTGCGATGGTGTGTGCCTGTTAGGCCAGTGTCGCAGTTTGCCTACATGGTTGCTGATAAATGACCATCAAACTGCTTAAGGGAACAAGGGGTTTATTGTCTCTTAGGATTATCTGGTTACAGTCTCAGTCCAGCTTGACAGGAGAGCTCACACCACCACCAGGGCCGAGGGAACTGGCCACACCATCTCTACATAATGGCTGAGAGAGGGACGATCCTTACTTGCCAGACCAGTATGTCTAGCCAAGTACACACAAGAATATCCACTCCCTCAACCAACCTTCTGTCTTTTATTCAAGGGCCTAATCCCACCCCTTATAGGCTGGGCCCTCCCATCAGCCAGACAATCGCCTGCAGGTTTGCTCTGGGCCCAGCTCAACCACTAATTCTTCACAAATGTGCCCAGAGCGCAAACCCACAACCGTCAAGTTGACACCTGTGCCTAACTATGACAGCCAGTCTTTCGGCGGTGGAGGCAGGAGGATCAAGAGTTCTAGATGCAGGAACAAGCAGCAAGTTAACCGTCAGCCTGGAGTATAGGAAACTCTGTCTCAGAAAACAAAAGAAAAACGAAATACAATTCCAATGGACAGTTTGCTACACCATCGTATTTGCACTTAATTTATGTCACCACTGATGTGAATTTTCATTTCCTCAACTAATTGGGTTTGAGGTTTCTCGAGATGTTGGTCATACACAAAAGGAAAGTCCCCTCCAAGAGAACCCAGACCAACTCAGAGAGAAGGCGAGTCAGAAGCGGAACGGGTGGACATACTTGGGGACCCAGGGAAAGCTGAGGGGGTGGTCCCACCTTCTGAAGCGGAGGGTTTGTGAGTCTTACCTTTTCTCTCCCTGGACTTTCTGACGCCGACCACTGAGGTATTACGAGTTCATGCTGCAAAGGGGGGGCGCCTTCCTCAGTTCCTCCTGTCAATGCAAAACACAGTCATGAGACTCCCCGGCATCCGTCACCCTTGACCATCATTTATTTCTCTGCCCAGGGGCACCGGAAGATCTGCTGGGCTCCACCGGGCCTTTGGCAACTGTAACGCTTCATGCCGAATGTTGCAAATAAATTCACGACCAAACGGCTTATTGGAACAAAGCGGCTTTAGCCTGGTTTACGATTGTCCAATTACATTTCTTAGTCCACTTGGCAAGAGTTCATAGCAACACTGAGAGAGAACTGGCCACACTCTATCCACTGCCGAGAGAGGGGCAAACCTCATTCACTAGACAGCCAGACCCCCAAGTGTGCTGAAAACGTGCCAACTCTCTGAACCGGCTCCTCCATTTTATCCTTGTGAGGAGAGCTGGACGGTGGTTCCCACTCTGATGACGTCCGCAGGGAGGACCGAAGCAGTGGGATTCTGGGTAAATGACTGGAAGATAAACTGCAGGAAGATCGGTCCCACTGAGCCTTAGTTTTCAACTTCAGAACAACAATGGTATCATCGGGCCCAGGGGGCTCTCAGGGTAAGAGGGAAAGTCAAAGGGAAACTACCTGGCAACCAGCAAAACCATTAGCGTTAATGCAAACCATAACATTAACCTGAACTTCTCCATGGGAATTTGTGCTTGTATTTCACTTCTTGTTCTCCAAAACCTTCCTACCATCCAGTTCCTCAAAGATCACCCTGGGAGGCAGGTACCAAGTTTGCAAGAAAAGGAGTCCTGTTTAAGTCTCCCTGGACCTTAAAGGCGCAAGCCATCTTAACCACAAGACAGCACCCTCACTGGTGGGCAAACTGGCCTTCACAAGGGGGCGAATCCAAAGACTCTCAGGGAGGCAGGTGGAAGACTCCCAAATTTCTCTTCCTTCTCAGTCAATCATATCAATTACGTGGCATAGAAGATGGCTGGGGGAGCCACACCCGTAACCCCGTCATGGGTTACTCCACCGGCTGGAACGGGGTTCAAGGCCAGCCTGGAGTACCTCAACCCTTGTCTCAAAGGAAAAAAGGACTTCCATAGCAGTCTTACCATTGATTAAATTTTTTTTTCCAGATCACTAATGTAATGTACTAGGCAATCAAAAGTTACCCTTAAAAATAATCTCGTTAAGACTCACATTCATTTCATTAACGCTGACATAAACCAGAAGTCACACCTTCATTCATTTACCAAATACATCCTGGGTTCTCAACACTATGCAAAGCACTATGCTCAGGTGTTCAATTCTCCTGAGAGAACCAGACAGGCAGAGTGTTCTTGCACGGTGTCTAAGTCTAGATCCTTTTAAAGAAGTGGTATCTAACAGAACACACAAAGAAACAGAACACAATCACATAAAAAAAAAAAAAGTACCGAAAGGAAAAGTCTAAAATCTAGTGGGGCACAGGGCAGCTTAAGGAAAACACACACAGACACAGACACAGACACACACACACACACACACAGACACACACACACACACACACACACCTCAGAACATGAAAACACAGGAGGTGGGCAGGATGCTTTTTTTTTCATGTCACATCTGGAACACATCTGGACTGGCCCTCCTACTGACTACTATCTTACCTGTGGGAATGTTATCTCTTTCTATTTGCTAGTGATCAGGAGCCTATTCTCAGTGGAGTTATACATTAGTTGGAGGCTTCTGATGGACCAGGATGCCGTGCAGAAACCAGCAAACACACTGTCCATCTTCAGTACGGTTACAGCCGAGTCCCTGGCCACCCAGGTTCCACTACTGTTTCCACTCAGCTCTGCTACCCTCTCCTCCGCCTCATTACAGGACAAAAAGTTTGTCCCGTTTGTATGGGAAATGATTTTTCTGTGACCTCCTGGTGGAATTTATAGTCACCGAAATCTCAGGTTTGGAGAATATGGGAAATCCTATGATAAGCTCTAAATGTATACATGCTATGGTTTCAATTTTATCAATATGTGTCTGGGGAACATAAGATTGGAAAGGGGAGAACAAAATATAAATAGCAACTGCTCATTTGGGAATTAGGGGGTCGCTTTTATTTCTTGCTGGCTCTGTTACTTTCTACGTGTTCGGAACGCGACTCTCCCTCAACGGCCTGACCCCCCCCCCCAGCTGTTCCTCTCTATCCTATCTGTGCCTATATATATATATCCTGCATAAGCACCCGCTCAGTCCTCCTGTCTAGAAAAATATCAGACCCGGGCTCCCTACTACATAGTGAACCCCAAGTCGCAAGAAAAAGAAGTTTCTCTTTCCCCAGACTTTCTGTGAAACTCCGGTGCCTCGGTTTCCCTTTTGGTACAAGAGCTTTATTATAAACAGGCGGCTCGGCCCGCCCGCTGGCACGCAGGAAGGGGGGGTCCCCTCAAGAAACCTCCCCTAAAATACCATCCCAGCTCTGTCATCCAAGCTCTGGGCGGTCGGGGCGCAGCCTGCCCTGCCCCCCGCCCCGGCCGGCGCTAGCTTGATTTGAAAACGCCGACTGTGGGTCCCGCAAACAGCCTTCTGGAGTCAGCCCAGCCCTCCAGCCGCCGAGCCCCGGCTAAGCGTTCCGGGGTCATAAGGACAGAACCCAGGCACCGCCCCCATCCCCCACCTCTCACCCCGGAGACCGTCCCTTCCGCGAAGTCCTGGGAGAGCCCTAGAGGGATGGGCCTTGGGAAGGAGTGGTGGCTGGGAAACTAGCTATGAGAAACACAGACATGACCCTGCATCCAAACGGAAGCATGCACAGAAAGGGAAACTGAGGCCTGGAGCGGGTGAGCTTCGGATGGGGTAGAAAGACGGGCCGCGCGGACCTTAGCGTGTAGCTCAGTTTACATTCTGCATAATGGGAGCACTGGGTCGTTCCTCAGGTCCGGGCCAGCTCGAGGGTGCTTAGTGTACGCCACCCTAACCCTATCCCCAGGATGCATATTGTTTTCTACCCAGCTGGCATGCACCTGGCCCCTGCAAGGGCCTAGGGAGCGGCTTCCCCCGGGGATGCGTGCAGGACCTGGGGAACATCCCTAGCTGGCTAGAGCTTCGCGTGCAAGGAATGAGAGAAAGACCGTGAGAAAACAGAGCAAAAGACCGGGAGATCAGCGGAAAGAGACTCCAAAAGCAGGAAAACGGAGGAAGGAGACGGAGAGATCGGGTCGAGGCAGAGAGAAAGGCAAGCTTTCTGCTCGCTCCAAGCGCGCGCGATCTCCACTATCTCGCGGGGCGCACGGCACGGGAACAAAGCCCCCCGGCTCGCGGCTGGGCGCACGCACCGGGGAGTGGCATCTGGCACGGGGATAGCGGTCTTGGAGGTCCGGGCCCTCAGGGAGACACCCAAATCCTCCCGCGACCACCCACCCAAACCCACGCGCCTCCATCCCCCCCCCCCACACCGCCACCCCGCGCCCTGCCACTTACTTCTAGTCGGTCCCGGCTCCCGCGCCGCCAGCGGCCGGATCAGCTGCAGAACGAAAGCCAGCAGACAGAGCCGGGCGTGGCCCGCGCGCCCGGGCATGGTGGCAGCGGTCCCCTCGCTGGACGCGATCACAAGTCCTCTGCCATGCCTGCCCCCGGCCCAGCGGCGGCAACGGCTGGTCTGGGAGCCGGGGCCGGCCTAAGAGCCTCCCGCCCAACTCCGGCCCACAGCTACGACGCTCCACCCCCAGACCCGCGGGGCTTCTCCCGAGGATGCAGGAGAGGAGGGGCTGCCCGGAGGGGGCTGGAAAAACAGTCCGGGGAGGAGCGAGCGAACCTCCTCGGGGAGCTGGGCTGACCCAGGTGGGGGGCTTCAGCTGGGCAAGAATGGACCAAGGACCTGGGGGCGGGGGGGGGGTGGGAGTTGGGGGAGACGCCGGGTGGATGCGGCCTAGGGAAAGCGTGGGGTTTGGGTTTGTAAGAGTTAAACCAGACGCGGTGCACTAGTGTGGACCGCTCCGCTGGGTGACAGTGGCTGATCGCCCAGCGCTGCCCCAGAAGCGGCCACTCTCCCGGAGGCAGGTCCTGAGAGAGTTAACTCCCAGGCCGAGAATGAAGTGCTAAAGTGGAGTTGTTTTCCTATCAGAGGCAAATCCAAGTCATTTCTCCATTCCTCCCTGTCGTGGAGGGGCAGGGAGGGGGGGGTAGGGGACAAAGGGTGGCCAAAGATGTGGTATCCCAGAGGAGACGGACTTTCTGAGCTCTCTGGGAGCAGAAGTGAACCGCTAGGATATGCACCAGCCTGGATATTGGAGTAGAGGATTGGGGAGTCGGGGGACAGGAAGAGACCAGAATTTGGAATGGTTATGGTTTAGAGGCCCTGGGACAGAAATGGAAGAAAATAATAATAATATGTAATAATAATGATGATGATGATGTCTGTCACTAAGAAAATTACAGTAGTTGGCAGTGTCAGACCGTATTCATGTCATTGGCCACATGAGAGATGGAGGGCAGCCTGTATTAAAAAAGAAAAAAGCCTGTGGAGTAGGTATCAGTGTTGCCTTCTTATGATTGTTCATTTATTTATTTTCTTGAAAGAGAGGAAGACGGCCCAGGAGAAATAAGAGAGAAAGGCACACATTTTGCATGCCACGGCCCATAGGTGAAGAAGGTCAGTTGTTAAGAAGTCAGTCCTCCCCTCCCCTGGGGACTGAACTCCCCTCTCCAATGTGGGCAGGCTGAGCGTCCTCGCCTGGGCCTGTTATCTCTGTTGAAGGGAAAGTCAAAGACAAATCTAGTCAACTGCCGAAGGTGGTACAGTAAATATCAGATCCTCCATTCAGGTCCACAGCTGAACCTCTCCAGGGTCTGATGAAGGACATTTTGATGATCAGAGAAGAGGGATCCAAGATCCCACGGTCAGTTTTAGCAAGGACAGGTTCCAGAAGCTGAAGGTACACAGCACTCTTTGGGGGGATCGCTCTGGTCACGTCTAGATTGTCCAGCTGAACTGACTGTGGTTCTGAAGACGATGAAGATGGGCAGGTGGGTCCATCAGAATTTCCTGTGGGAGAAAATAAAAGATGCGGTTCCCCTCGTGGATGTGGATGGGGTCTGTGTGAGTCATTGCTAGCGATGGCAATGAAACCGCCACTTCGCGAGTTGTGTTTGTCACAACAGTTGAGAGTGAAGCGTGCCACAAGGAAGTGTAGCCGTGCACAGGTCGTGTGGAGGCTTCTTGCAGGCTGGTAGATGTTGACCTTCTCATTATGGCCGCCTCCATGCGCGCAGAGGCCAAGCTCTGGGGTCTTTTAGGAATGCTAATGCTCTGTGCATAGGACTCCATTCCTGCGAATTCATCTGATATTACTACCTCCTTTCAGACACTGACTGTCTCCAAATAAGTTCACCTTGGGGCTAAGATTTCATCGTGTGAATTTGAGGAGACACAGTGTAGCCCTTAACATACTATCCGTGACACCCCAAACGTACAAAACACACTCACCCGATCACAACAGCCCTTAAAGTCACCTCCTTGCTCCAGCATGGATACTAAGTTCCGAAGTCTCCTTTAAACCTCTAAATGAGCTAAGGGAGCGAAGAGATTGACACATCCTGAGGCCAAAATGCCTCTCCAGCTCTGAGGATCTGAAGCCCAGGCAAAGTGTGAGCTTCCAAATGGCAGGAGTGGAACATTCCAGTATTTCAGAAGGGAGTCACCAGAAAGAATGCGACGACAGGTGTCTAGAAGTCCAGCATCTAGCCAGGCAAAAGGCCATTGTTTCTGCAAATACTGGATGTCCGCTCTCCAGGTTCCGTCACCACAAGGCTCTCGGCAGGGCCCTCTCTCTCTATTTCTTTGCCACAGCCCAGCCCCACAAGGCACCAGGCAGCAAGAAGAGAGGAACCAACCTTCCGCAACCCTCTTGCTGGGCTGGAGAGTGGCCCTGGAAGGCAGAGCCTGGGAAAACCCGGAGCAAAATAAGGAGACGGTGGAGTGATCCGGGATGATTTCCGATGTCACCTTTGGGTCCCCACAGGCACACACTTAAGAGTCTTCTTGTATACACACACACACATTCACAAAATTAATTAATGAAAATCCTCTTGCCCTGAACTTGTGGTGGGAGGGGCAGTTCTGACCACCCCTGGAACACCTATCGTCTGTTTTCCACTTTGATTAGCCAAGTAGCTCCATGGTCCTTTCCTGCTGAACCCCAGAACTCTGAAGGTCTGGCTTTCTACTTGAGTCTGTTACCCGAGGCAGAGCCTTGGCTAGGACAATCCAGGCTGCATCTCCGACTTTTGCTCGCCTGGCCGATCAGCTCCGCCGGCCACTTCGGCCCAGAGGTGGTTCAGCCACATTCCTGTCAATTCTCTCTACAGCCCTTTCTCATTTCTAGCAATGAGCAGGACGGGCCACATGTTCAAGTTCGGATTTCTTTTTGCAGTTCCTTTCCTCTGTCTCCTTCCTCTTGCATCTTTACATAAGCAGCCTGGAGAGACCAGGCCACATCCTCAGTACCTGGCTTGGGAAGGTTAAAGCCACATCTACTGTGATTTGAATACGAAGAACAGGTCTCAAAAGTTTGGTCCCCAGCGGGTGGCGCTATTAAGAGGCGATTACATCGTGGATATGCTATCTCCTTGACGAGCCCTGGATGACCTGAAGAGGTCCAACATAGAAGTAAAAGCCCGTCCCTTGGGGCCTGCCTCTCCCCCCACCCCCATCTACCCCCTTTCTAATGACCACCAAGTTGTCAGGCAAGAGGTTAGCTCTGAGAAAGACTGACCAATGGGCCCCAGAAACTGGATGTAAAGATAACGTGGTAGTCGATGGGTGGTCCAGATACAAAGATAGTGGTAGGAGTCACTCCAAATGGACCAGCTCAGAACCCCTAAAACAGGATGTAAAGAAAAAAGACAGGGCTGGAGAGGTGGCTCAGGGGTTAAGCCTCCACTTTGCAGGCGGAAGGTCCTGAGTTCGGATCCCAGATCCCACGTATAGACGCCAGGCGGAAGCGGGGGCGGCCTGCGCTTCTGGTCCTGGTAGGGCGGAGCCTGTGAATCCCGGGGCAGAAGGAGGTGGAGGCGTCCATGGTGGTTCGTGAATTCGTCCGTGGTTCTACACATACACACACACACACACACACACACACACAGACACACACGTGTGCGCACATACACACACACATGCACATAATTGAATAAATAATAATAATAATAAATTAAAAAAAAAAGACAGTGGTGGTCTCTAGATGGGTCAGCTTTAGAATTTCCTGGCAGGGAATGCTGCTACCCTTTCTCCTTATAACTTTAGTTTTTAGGGGTGTTTAAACTTCTGTCTGTATTCTTTCAATTTATACATCTATTTGTAATATATTGAATTCTGGGCAAAATGGGCTAATATATATTTATTTACATATATATATATATATATATATAATCTCCCTTCCCTCCCTTCCTTGGAAGTGTCCACCCTTTGGGAGGTACCAGGGATATGAGGACAGGAAGAGAAGTCCAACTTCAGCTGTGCTAGGATCGTAGCATCTCTCCTTGGCTCTATCACGCTTTTCCTAAAGAGCGTATTCTTGTTTCCTCACATGTGGAGTTAAACTCCTGACTGTTGGATCTATGACTATATCCTGTCTGAATTCTCTTTCGGGGACCAAGAACCAAGACCACTGTGGGGATAGAGCCCAGAAGGACGATGTGACTAACCCAGGCCACCACACACTCACTTGCCTTAGGCCTTGTGGCCACGTGGGCTGAAACCTCCAAAATCGTGGGTAGATCTGGAACCAGACCTCAAAACCAGAGCGCTCACTTGCTAGATGTGATCTCAGAAACAGATCTCCGCCGGAGACCCCACCAAACAACGTTAATTAATGGGATCTGATAAGGAAAACAGACAAGTGGACACACTCCTAGCCCTTCTGGGACTGAACCAACCGGCCAAACCGAAATTCCTCCCTTCTGTACTCCAACTGTTAAAAGCTTGCACCTCTGACTCCAAATCAGCAGTAATTTCCATCTCTTGGGAAATGGCTGCTCCCTCGAGGGAGTTTTGCAGGCGCTTCCAGGTTACGTTTCAGTCTTCATGGATGAAGCCTGGCTTCCTGTTCTGTCTCCCTTCCCATCCCCCTCTTTTCTTTCTTTCTTCTCTTTTCTGACAACCATGAGCGTAAACCATTGTTTCTCACATGTGTTTGTCATGGCAACAGAAGGCTGGCGTAGTATTTAGTCTTGACGTTTGCAGTTCCTACTTTGCACAGATGCGAGAACACAACTCGTGCTGTTCCTGGTCGCCGACCACCCTGGCTGCCTGGCGCTCACTCGGGGCACCTTGGTTCCTTGGGTGGGTTTGATGGGCTGAAACAGAGCCTCACACTGTAGCCCAGGCTGGCCATGAACTTCTGGCTGTCCACCTGCCTCAGCTTCCCAAGTCCTGGAATTTCAGGCATGAGCCACACACCTGGCTTGAATCACTTTTAATGTGTATGTTTCTATCCGCTTATGGCTGAGACCAGGGAGCGGCCTCTCCCACTGTCCTCTCTTCTCCCACAACCTTAACATCCATGTTTTTACCCAGAGTCCCTTCCAGGATATTCAGTTGTTTTATTGTTTTACATTTACTTATTTTCCTTAAATATATGAATGTGTGTGTGTGTGTGTGTGTGTGTGTGTGTGTACATGTAAAAGTCACAAGACTTGTAGTAGAGTCTTTTTAAAAAAATTCCTTTTGAAAGAAAAAGAAAAAAAATCCCTTTTGTTTAATGTTGCATACAAGAATATAGTGAATTCATAATATCGCATCCTCCCTCCTTTTCCCCTTACAACCCTTCATTTCCCCTGCCGAACTCCCTCCTATTTTCAAATCTTTTTGCTGTGTGGCCCTCTGCATTTCACCTATGATGACTTATGCTGACCTGATTCACGCTGCAGCAAGCATCCTAGCTCAGCGGATGTGTCATTGAGGAAAGCATCCTCCTTACTGCCCGTCAGCATTAGTCCTCATCGGTCTCTCAGAGGGGTGTGCAGCTTCTTGAGATCTTTCTGATGTTACGGTGATATTTTTCTATAAGTGTACATATCTGCATGAAATCTTGTATATCATGACTATCGCCGTCCAGGAGATAATGCATGGCCCACGGCCTTCCCACTTCAGTCTCTTACAATCTTGCTGCCCCCTCTTCCTCAATGTTCCCTGAGCCTTGGGAGTGGGGGTGGGTAAGGATTATGTGTCCTGTTTAGGGACAAGCAGTCCGCCAACACTTACTTTCTGCATTTGGCAAGTCGTGCTTTTCAGTAATAAATACCTTCTAGGCTGAGCACCGAGTGCTCTTCCAGTAACGTTCTCTCCTTCTAACATGTGGGCCCCCGGGATTGACTCAGGTTGCAGGCTTGGAGGCAAGGGGCATCTTGTCTCAACAGCCCTTTTTTTTTATTTTTGTGTTTGTGAACGTGGGCCTACGGGTGTACATAGGTTTGAACACGTGTGCACATTCCTGGGAGTGTGGGTATGCATGTCTCCAACATACATGTGGAGGTCAGAGAACCTTAGGTTCTCAGGGGTCTCTCCAGATCTGGAACTTGACCCATAGGTTTCCAGGGGCCCAGTCAGCCTCCACTTCCCACCTTGTGTTCCTCAGAATTGCATGCAGGCGCACACCACAACTCCCAAGTGCTTACACTGGGTTCTGGTGATCTGAACTCAGGACCTCACACTTGCTTTGACAGCATCCAGGTAGGACGCTTTCTGAGCATATTTCTCTCCCTGCCCTCCACCCATTACCCAGTTCCAGAATCACCTCCACGTTGTTACAGTAGCACCCCACTTCTCAGTACCTTCAGTAGTATCAAAAACTGGCGCTGGGTGGCTCACACAACAGAACTTTTATTTCCTCCTAGTTTCGAAGGTTAAAAGTCCCAAATCAGTGTGCCAGTGGGGGACTGGTTTCTGGTGAGATCTCTGTCATTGCAGATGGGCGTCTTCTCCCCGTCCTCACGTGTCTCCTCCCTCCACATGCAGAGAGACAGACAGGTTCTCTCTGAGTCCGGCTCCACCCCTGCGATCTCATTAACTCTTCCTGGGTGCATTTCCAACAGAATCAATGGCACTTGGGATTTCAACCTAAGAAGGGGAAGCACCCCCCCCCCCCCCCCCCCCACCCCCCCACCCCCCCCCCCCCCGCGTTCCTTAGCAGAGCCTGAAGTCCTAGAGGTTGAGACTAGAATTCAAGCCTAGGGACCTTTCCAGAGAGGCCTTCAACCTCGGGTAAGTCACTTCTGTCTGGGTCCAAGTTTGTGATGAGGGACCTGGGAATGCAAGTGGCTACTACGGCCAATCCATCTCACCAGGGCCCGTGAGGAGAAGCCAAGTGAAGGGTAGTGATATGGGGCACATGACAGATTTCCGGGGGGGGGGGGGGGAGACGCTATATAAACATCCATCCGCCCTAGACGGTTACTCCACCACAGACAGAGTAATGATTGCACCGAGGTCCGACTTGACAAAACAACCAGTGTATTGGGGTTTCTTACAGGAGTGGGGGTTCGAGGATGCCCCACAAGAACAAGGACAGTTGAAAGGCAGCTACTCAACCAGAAAACCCAACCAGCATGGATGAGATGCAACCGAAGCTGCACCCCTAGATCTCTCTGCGGGATTTGCTCCCGGCAGAGTCTCCCCCACATTTCCCGAGTGCTTGAGTCTCCTTCACTTCAGGGAGTTTGGCTGGCGGGGAGTCTCCTCCAGCTGTTGTTTACTGCTTTCCTTCGCCTTGGGGAAGGTCCCCCTGAATCTTGTTAGTTTCAGGAACCACCTGGCCCTTAATGATTCTCCTTCAAAGATGAACTGTTTCAAATTGTTACAGGACCTAATTACTCTCACGTGAGACTGACGGTCAAGCCCAAAAGGGTCTCCTGACTTATCTAGAGGGAAAAAAACACCCCACACAGATGGGTGAAAAATGCCACATTAACTGACTTTGTGAGAAAACGTTATAAAAGACGCACACATTTCATTCATGAAATCTCATGTGAAGGGTAGTCCATTGGCTGTCAGTTGACTGTTTAATGAACATGTAAACTTAGACATGGAGACATAGAGGGCGTGAGGTAGTGCCCAAAGGAGAAGGTTCTTGTAGCAGCCTGGCACCAATTCCCATGATTGGAAGACTGAAGCCAAGTGCAATCTGGGATCGCTCCCTCCCTCCTGTTACGACAATTAGGGCAGCTTTGGTTGCAAGACCTTGTGCACCCCACAGATGGAAGAATTTTATTCACAAGGGAGACCTCAAAGTCAATCCCTTGAGTCCTGGGTTCTGGGGCGCTGTTACAAGTGATTAGCCAACCAAACAAACAAACATAGCTTGCGTTCCCAAAGTACCATGCTTTCATTTACTAGCACTAGCAGATTTATGAACACAGTGGTCGGTATTAAGAAAAGCAGAAGTGAGGATGGGTTGGAGGGCTCAGGTGGGGGGAGGTGACTGCAGGCAAGCCTGGAGACCTGAGTTCAATCCCCAAAGCCACCCATATGGTGGAAGGATAGATCCTACTTCCAAAAGATGTTCTCTGACCTCTGTATATCCACCCTGATATATACGCACTTGTGTTCTTTCTCTTTCTCTTTTTTCTCTTTTCCTCTCTCTCTTCTCTCTCAAATTAAAAAATTAAATATATATTTTTTCTGTGTGTGAATTATACAATTAAGCAAAGCCCCTCTATGTAACCATCATTTTACTTCTTTTTTAAAATTTTTTTATTGTTTATTTCAATTGTGCGTGTGTGTGTGTGTGTGTGTGTGTGTGTGTGTGTGTGTGTGTGTGTAGAACCACGGGCCAATTCGGGAACCACCATGGACCACCTCCACCTCCTCCTTGTTTACTCTGCCCCTCCACCTCCTCCTTGTTTACTCTGCCCAGCATTCACAGGCTCTGCCCTACCAGGACCAGAAACACAGGCCGCCCCGACTTCTGCCCGGTGTCTATACGCCTGCAAGGCAGAGGCTTAACCCCTGAGCCACCTCTCCAGCCCCCCCCCCCAAAAAAAATTAAATATTTTTTAAAAAGAAAACATATTAAAAAATACTTTTTAAAAGTGGAAAAGTGCTATTTTTTTTTTTTTTGACAAGGTCCCATGTAACCCAGGCTGGCTTCAAATTCTCCATGTAACCAAGATCTTGAATTTCTGATCCTCCTGTCTCCACCTCCAGAGTGTGCCTCTGGCCTCGAACTCAGGGCTGCAGGCATGCTAGGCAATCACTTCCAATTGAGCTACATTTTCGGTCTTCTTCTTAGCTTTTTTCTTGTGAGGGCTTTTCAAACAAACAAGAAAGCTGAAAAAAAATAGTACAATAAATAGCAACCCATCATTTATATTGAGAGCCAATTCACAGAGAAAAATCCCATGTTTATGATGTACAAGGGAGGAGTCAGGACGCCCAGTCTTCCACAGACACTCCAGTCTACACAGGAACAAGAAGAGATGCTGCTTCTGACCTGCTGGAAGCCTTTCCATTTATTCATGAAGAATGTATGCACTACTTAAAAGGAATACTACAGCTTCATATAATCTTCAAAATATTCACATTTAACCTAGCCATTACATTTCTGGGCAGCAACCCTAGATAAATAATCTGCATTGCACAAGTAGATTTATGACCTAGAATGTTTCTGGTGGGCAATTCACGATAGTGAAAAATGTTGAAAACACCCTAAAGCTCCAACTGTGAGGGGAAAGGTTCACAAATTATAAAGTCTCTGTGTAACGGGTCAGGAGACAGCTGCTTCAAACAGGGAGAAACATGCAAGGTACCAAGTTACATTCAGGTAGCATCTCAGATATGTAAATAGCAGACATATTAAGTACTTATCCCTGCCTCCCTCCTTCCCCCTTTCCTCCCATTCCCCTCTCTTCCTTTCATCAATCCCTCCCACCCTCCTGCCTCTCTGCTTCTATGAACCCCAGGGTTCTCTCTGGCTTGTCTACTTTTGTGGGGTTCAGGACTCTGTGGCATATCAAGTTGCCTCTCCTCGGGCCACTTCACTGATAAGGTCATTTCCCTTCACTCTTCAGCTCAGGTCCCCAAGGTTTCCACTGTGTGTTCTTATCTCTCTTGAGTTATCTCTCATAGTCTATGGGGAACGTGTTGGTATGTCAGTCATTATGTAGGTCTGCCAAGGACAAGTGCCACCATGGTGAGTTCCTGCGGTCCAGTACCAGACATCTTTAAGAAGACTGAAAGGAGGGGCTGGAGAGTTGGCTCAGGGGTTTAGCCTCTGCCTTGCAGGCGGAAGGTCCCTGAGTTCAGATCCTAGACCCCACGTATAGACACCAGGCAGAAGTGGGGCCGACCTGCGTTTCTGATCCTGGTAGGGCGGAGTCTGTGAATCCCGGGGCAGAGTAAACGAGGAGGAGGTGGAGGCGTCCATGGTGGTTCCCGAATTCGTCCATGGTTCTACACACACACAAATACATACACACATGTGCACACACATACATGCACAATTGAATAAATAAATAATAAAAAAATAAAAAAAAAGAAGACTGAAAGGAAACCTGCTCAGATGTAAGCAGTGGTGGAGTCTGCGTAGTAAGACTAGGTTTTTTTTCCAATCTACACTTTTTTTTAACTTTAAAAAAAATTGGTGTGCGTGTGTGCATGTGTGTGTGTGTGTGTGTGTGTGTGTGCGTGTGTGTGTGTGTGTGTGTGTGTGTCAGAGGGCATTGTTGACTTCGGGAATCATCCTGGATTGCTTCTACCTCCTTCATGCTTTGCTCTGATGTTTCCCAGGCTATCTCATAGGATAGTTTCTACTTACTTGGGTACATTCAGGGCATGATGAGAATATATTCCACTTTAAAAGAAAGTTCCGAAAATAAATACATGAAAAGAAAAAGTGTTACATTGCTGCCTTTGAAAGGAGTTGTCCTCTTCCCAAGAGAATGGATGAAGGATCCTGGTCCCATTGCTCCATATCCTTGCCAGCATCTGATATCACTATCTACGGGATTTTATCATCCTAGCAAGCATGCAATGACATCTTTAGCAATCCATAATGACGGAACACCTTTTCATGTGCTATTTCCCACACACACACACACACACACGCACACACACCTACTCTATGAGATGTCTGCTTGAGGATCATGCCCATTTTTAGTCATGTTCTTCATTTTGCTTTATTTGTTTATTTTTGAGGCGGAGTCTTGCTTTGCAGCTAGGATGCTTCCAGCGAAGCTCCCTGTGTAGTCCAGGTTGGACTCAAATTTGGTGATCCTCTTAAGCTCAGCCTCAGGGATGTGGGACGCCGGATCATCATCCTGGATTGCTTCTGCCTCCCTTTTGTTTCACTCTGGGATTTTTCAGGCTTTACCTACCAGAGCACAGATGGCTGGCATTTCTGCCTAGAGTTTTACGTGGGATCCGGGATCTGAACTCAGATCCTTCTGCTTGTGAAGCAGAGTCTTAACCCTTGAGCCATCTCTCCAGCCCTTTTCTTTTTTGCTTCTTCCTTTTTTATTACCTTTTTTTGCCTAGTTCAAAAGGTAACCCCCTTCTTCTCCTCGCCCCTTCCCTCCCTTCCTATTATCCCCCATTGCACTCTCCTCCCCTTCCCACCTTCCCCCACCCCTTTTCCTTCCCTCCTCCTCTCTTGGTGCTTCCTGCTTTCTCCCTCCCATCCTCCAGAGCATCTGTTCACGTGGGCGTTGAATTTCCCTCTGAGTCGGCTACACTAGTGAGGGTTCAGAGCTCAGTGGCATAGCTTGGGGCCCCTTCTTGGGCTGCCCAATAGTATAGGAACTCTATTATGACTGTTGAACCCCTTGCCTCTAAGGATCCCACTGCCTGAAGCCTTCTCCCCTGTGATCTGTGCTAGACTTTGGGGGTTCATTGCTAGGTAAAGGTCAGGCAACTTCCGATCACATGTGGCTGTATCCTGGCTGTTGCAGTCCTGACTTCTGTGGAGCAGCTTGCGTATTACTGGTCCTTTTAGGCTCTTACAATATTGCCGCCCCCTCTTCTGCACTAAATGAAGATCTTAATGTAAGAAGAGACTGACAGGTAGATGGAAGAACAGAAGCAGGACACAGCAGTGAGAGGGTCGGTCTCCTGTTTCCTGGTTTGACAGTCGTCGCACATGTGTGTAGGGATGTTGGCTTCCTATCACCTTATGAAAAAAAAAAAGTTTATCTTGGTCTAATCGTTGGCTCCTGCTGATGCTTTGGATATCAGATGTCTCAAGATGCGGTGAAAGTAAGTGACTGATGACATTATTGAGAATTTATTGCATCATGGGGGTGTTAACCTCGAGGAGAACTGAACGGGCTCTGAAGGCGTGTCTTGGGTATGTTTTGCTCCCAGGTCCCCCCATTCTTTGCTCTTGGCATGCAGCCTTGGCTGGATCACGCTTCTGCAGCCCTCAGGTTTTGCTCTGGGCTGGAGCACAGATGACTAAGTATATGGTTGGCCCATCATGTTCCTCGTGACAAGAATACCTGGTAGAGCCGGCGTGCTCCTGGTGACAAAGAATACCTGGTAGAGCCGGCGTGCTCCTCGTGACAATGCGAAAGAGAGTGAGATCTCACTTAAAAATGCTGGCCGGAATTGCAGCAGTCTGCAATTCGCACCGTGGAAGGTGGAGCCTGGAAGCTCCTAGAGCAAAGCAGTAAGGACACAGAGCAATCAAGGATAATTTCTTTTTTTTTTTTCATTTTTTTTATTATTTATTCAATTGTGCGTGTGTGTGTGTGCGTGTGTGTGTGTGTGTGTGTGTGTGTGTGTGTGTGTGTGTGTAGAACCACGGGCGAATTCAGGAACCACCATGGACGCCTCCACCTCCTCCTTGTTTACTTTTCCTGGGGAATCACAGGCTCTGCCGTACCAGGGCCAGAAACGCAGGCTGCCCCCGCTTCTGCCCAGAGTCTGTACGTGGGGTCTAGGATCTGAACTCAGGACCTTCCGCCTCCAAGGCAGAGGCTTAACCACTGAGCCACCTCTCCAGCCCCAAGGATGATTTCTGAAGTCACTCTTGGGCCCCCAAAGACACACACACTCAAGTGACCCTTGTATACACACCAGCACACATGTGCATACAAACATAAAAGAAAAGAAAGAGAAAGAAAGAAAAAAAGAGAGAGAGAAAGAAAGGAAAGAAAAAAAGAAAGAAAAGAGAAAGAAGGAAAGGCAGAGAGAAAGAAAGAAGGAAGGAAGAAAGGGAGGGAAGGAGGAAGGGAAGGCGAAGAAGGAGAGGAAGGAGAAAAGACCAAGGCTCCACCACTCCCTCCAAGGACATGTGCCAGGGCTAGCTTCCTCTACCAATGCCCACCTCCTGAAGGTTCCACCACCTGTCAAACAGGGTCCCAGCCTGGACACCAAGTCTATAGCACAGAGACCACTGGAGAACATTTCAGATTCTGACTCCCAGACTCTGGCAACCACCCGTCTTTTTTTTTTTTTTTTTTTTTTATTATTTATTCAACTGTGCGCATGTGCGTGTGTATGTGCGCGCGTGTGTGTCTGTGTATATGTAGAACCACGGACGAATTCGTGAACCACCATGGACGCCTCCACCTCCTTCTGCCCCGGGATTCACAGGCTCCGCCCTACCAGGACCAGAAGCGCAGGCCGCCCCCGCTTCCGCCTGGGGTCTATACGTGGGATCTGGGATCCGAACTCAGGACCTTCCGCCTGCAAGGCGGAGGCTTAACCCCTGAGCCACCTCTCCAGCCCTCCACCCGTCTATTTTCTAACTCTTCGATCTCAACGTTCGGCTTCTCCACATCCGTAGCCACAGGACCTGCCTTTCTGTGCCTGACTTGCTTCACTCAGCGTTTATCCTCCAGTTCCATCTACTGTGCTACCAATGGTCAGTCAGTTACATTAAAAAAAAAAAAAAACAAGGGGCTGGAGAGGTGGCTCAGGGGTTAAGCCTCTGCCTTGCAGGCGGAAGGTCCTGAGTTCGGATCCCAGATCCCACGTATAGACTCTGGGCAGAAGCGGGGGTGGCCTGCGTTTCTGGTTCTGGTAGGGCGGAGCCTGTGAATCCCGGGGCAGAGTAAACAGGAGATGGAGGAGTCCATGGTGGTTCCTGAATTCGCCCGTGGTTCTACGCGCACACACACATACATACACACATGCACACACACATACAAAACATGCACACACACATACATGCACAATTGAATACATAATAAATAATAATAATAAAAAAAATTTAAAAAAAACGGCTGTTGCCGTGACTACATTATCCCAGAGACCTCACATGCTGTCTAAACTGGGGTAGGGGCTGGTAAGATAGTTCAGCAGGTAAGATTCTCCATGTTCTTTGAGAACTGTTTAAAAGCAGGCATGGGAGCCCAAAGTGACATAGTTCAGTGGGTGAGGCACCTGCTCAAAGACTTGAGTTCAGTCCCCTGAGACCCACAGGGTTAGAAGGGAGAGCTGACCCTTGACCCCTGACCCCCGCACCATGGCATGTGATTGTGTGCTTTCTCTCTACCTCTGCCTCCAATGCATGAGCTAACCAATCAATGCAATAACCTAATTAACGGGGCACACGGGTAACAACACAGCACTTTAATTGGCCTTCTGCATTGACTTTTGTTCTTCTTGGCGGATTTGTCTCTGTTTTGCTTCTTTCTGCTCTATCTTTGTGATTTATTCCTTTGTCATTTGGGGTTGGGTTTATTCTACTTGTCTTCATTCCTTGGGTTGCGGTCTTGGGTTTCTTGAGACTTTTCTGTCTTTTTTTTCCCCCCCTTGCAACCTTTCTTAGTGCCTTTACTCTGTCCCACAGCCTTGGTAAGTTGCGTTTTCATTTTCAAGAGAAAATGAATTTCTCTTTTGAAGCTTGCTTGTTTATAGACAGGTCACGTGACCTTGGACTCCCCTGTATAACCGTGGACGCTTTGAACTCCTGAAACTCCTGTCCCTGCCTCCTACATGCTGAGATCCCTTAACAGACCCACTGATTGCTCTAGAGAACATTGTTCCAATCCCATATCTTTGTACAATACCTGAAACACCTGGAAAGTTTTTAGTGTACTCTATTTTGGTCAAGAAGAAAACACATCTTACTTTCCATTTTTTAGTTTTTCAAGAATATGCTTTACAACCTAACATGAGGTTTCTTCTGGAGCATGGCTCTTTTTCCCATAAGCACTCCATGAGTTTGAACCAAATAGTCTTCAAAGACCTGTTAAGTCCAATGGTTATTTGTTGATTTTTTTAATCTGGATGATTAAATTGATGAGGGTGAGTGAGGAGTTCTTCCCTGCATCTTCTTTAAGTCTGTCTCTCCTTTTAGATATAACACTGCTTACTTTATATAAATGGATGCTCTAGAGTGAGTGCTTGGTAGTTGCTATCATTTCTATCCTTCGAAGATCACAAAAGATGGACAGAGAGGAAGAAAAGAGCTAAGTCTAGACAAAGCAACCCAGAAAAAAAATGTCAAGGATCGAAACCATTGTGTCTTGCTCAGAAATGATAACATTTGGTATTAAATTTTATACTTTTAAGGATTTTCGTGAAGTACTTTGTCTAACTAACTTGTCTTGCTCAACAATGATAACATTTGAAATTAAATTTTATACTTTCAAGGGTTTTCATGAGATAGATATTTTCTCTTATTTCTAGCACAGGTCTCCCTTGGGCATGTCCTGAAGGGCCCGTCAGGTGACAGTGACTCTTCAGTTTTGTATGTCAGGAACTTCTTTACTTCTTTCTTTCTGAAGGATAGGTAGACTTGCTGTAGTATTCTCAGTTTGTTCTATCTTGGTCTGAGCAGGTTTTCCACTGACAATTTGTTGTTGTGATGAAGAATCTATTATCCGTGACCTGACACTGTTCTCTTGTTTTTTAGAATTCTGACTCTCTTGGCAGTTTGACCACAACATGCCTGAGATCAGATGTGGTAGCTGCTGTCGCGGTTGCCAAATCCATTAAGGACTCTTTGAGTTTTATGGACATTATGCCAAAGTTTGGAAAGTTCCTGATATCATTTTATTGGACAGTTTTTTCCCCCCGTACCAATTCTGTTGCAGTTTGTCCTCGGTTGCAGATAAAGTCATGACCCAACAGCTTAGCGGAGCAAAGGGTTTTGTTTTTTGTTCAAACGCTCCTTCCCAGCGCATAGTCCAGTTGGCAGGAGCGTTCATTCCAACGCCAGGAGCAGAGGAAATTGGCTACGCTATATCCACAGGGATTGCTGAGAGAGGGCCGAACCTCACTTGCCAGATTGGGAGACTGAGAAAGTTTGCTGAAGTTTGCCAAACCACTGAACCAGTTCCCTCCAGCTCATCCACTCCCCAGGGAAGGGTCTCCCCCCTCCCCATGGGCGGGGTCTTCCCACATCAGTTGGATCCTCTCCTGCAGGCTTCTTTAGGACCCCTCTCAAGTACTTTCAGACAGCACCAATTTGGCACCTATATTTAGCTAGCACGTTTTCCCTTCTCTTGTCCTTCTGAAGCACACACAGGATGAATTTCTTCCCTTAATGATGTTTCATAAGCCTCGATGATTTTCTTTGTTCCTTTAAATTTTGTTTCCCGTTACCTTTTCGTTTTGTGTATGTGTTTTGTGTGTAGGAGAGGGCACTGTGTGTGCCTGTGGAGGCCCAAGTGTGACTTCGGGAATCATCCTGGCTTGTTCTGCCTTCTTATTGCTTTGCTCTGGAGTTTCTCAGGCTCTGCCTTTCAGGACTGAAAGTTCAGGCCGCCACGATTCCCGCCTGGCATTTTTATGAGGGATCTGGAATCCACCTGCAGATTCTTCTGCTTGGAAAGCAACAGCTTTAGCCCCTGGGCCATGTCTCCAACCCTTCCTTTTTTTCTGTTTTAACCCAACTGAGTTTTTTGGTTTTTTTTAAACTCTGACTTTGACGTTTAAAAAAAAAAATTGCTTGTTTGTTGCCTGATTAATTCTCTTCCTAAACTCTTCAATACATTTTATTTTATTTAAGTTCTTTTAGTTACACAATTTCTGATAGCTTCCTTTTCATTATTTCTATCTCTTTGCTTAACTTCTCATTCAGACCATGAAATGTCCTTCAAATTTCATTGACTTGTCTGTATTCTTTTGGTTCTCGTTAAGTTTTCTTAAATTCTTTGCTCCTTTTTTTTTTTTTAAATATCTATTTATGAGAGAGAGAGAGAATCAAAGAACAACTTTAAGAAGTTGGTTTTCTCCTTTTACCCTGGTGGGCAGAGGGAAGGCTCTCCGTGGATTGAGCTTGTCACCAAGTTTGTGTGCAAGTGTTTTTACTAATTGGGGTATCCTCCTGGCCCCTAAATTCTTTTGCTTTGGATGCTTTGTCCAGCAACTCATGCGTTCTTTTTCTTTGGGTGGCTTAGAGGGTTACTGAATTCTTTGGAGACACAATGGTACTCTGTTCTTTCATATCTCATAGTACCTCATTGCATCAGTTTTAATGTTTATGTTTGCGTATGTGTGTGTGCACACGTGCTCATGTGTAAGGTTCACACACGCCACAGTATGCACGTGGAGGTCAGAAGACAATCTTGGATATCAGCCTTAGCCTTCTGCCTTATTAGAGAATACAGACAAGTCTCTCTTGCTGGCCACTGTGCTGTGTATTCCAAGCTAGCTGATTACAACTTTCCAGAAGATTCTCCTGTCTCTGCCTATCATCTTTTCCTAGGGGTACCAGGATTACAGATATGTACCACTATGTCGTCTACTAAATGGCCTTTGTGGATCTGACTTTAAGTTAGCAGGCTTATATGACAGCTACTTTTAGCCATGAGTCATCTCCCCGGCTTGCCTGAAGCAAATGTCCCCGAGCAGTTGGCTAAATATGCTGGAATGTTTGTTGTAGCAGGCGGGCACTTGAGTGAAATTCAAGCTTCTTCAGCTGTAATCCACATTGGCGAAGCCTACGGTTATCACAGTGGCCAACTGAGAGCAGCTGTCAGATTGTACTACCACCGAGAGGCACGGCCTGTAGATACGGCTCCTTTGTTGCCTGGTGACTCTGGGTAGACTGCACCAAGGGGCAGGGAAGCTCATCTGTAGGTTTCCAAGGGTCATGTGATGTCAGGCCAGATTGAGGCTGGAGAATTGGGCAGAGACAGAATCAACATCTGAAAGAAGACAAACACACACACACACACACACACACATGCACAAACATGCACACACACGTACACATGCATATATACATACCCACACGTGCACACACATGCACGCACACACACACACATGCACACACACACACATACATGTACACACACTGTTTCACTATGAGAGCCGACCAGTAAGCAGGATCCTCACTCGCAGCTTTGTTTCTCCAAGATCTGCCACCAGAGCACGTGGTCTTCAGCAACCGACATCACTGGAAACAGCCCTTCCAGCCTTGAGGGTTTCCAGCGCCTCGGTGGGCAACCACTCATGGAAAGATAACCCGCCCCTGGCAATGTGTCCGTCATTTAACAACCACAGGACTTTGGGGAATACCCTTTGTTTACCTATGTAGAATGTCTTCTCTTTAAAACTCCTCCTACTGCTTAACTATTCTCTTTTTCTTTATTTTACTAGGATTTTAATAAAGTTCTTGATACTTTTAAAATTTGTATTCTTTGGCAGTTTCATACATGAATACAGTGTATCTGTGTCATTTTTCAAACCTTATTACCCAGTTCCATCTCCTCCTTGTGTTTCTGATATTAACTTTTTTCTTCCCAACCAGTCTCCTTCCTATTCCATATTTCTTTTTCATGTGTAACCCATTGAATTTCTTTTTTTAAATTTATATTTATTTATTTTTCCCCAATCATACAAGCTCAATAGGTACCCTGGTTCCCTCCCTCCCTTCACCCTTCCCCAAACCCTCTTGCTCCCAACCCCCTTTTCTCCATCCTCCTCCCCCCCTTTCTCCCATTTCCCCCTCCTCCCATCCCTGGAGTATCCTTTAGTGTGAATGTCAAGCTTCCCTCTGGGTCCTCCACTCTAATGAGGTGTAAGGACTCAGTAGGATTGCCTAGAGCCTTTTCTTGTGTTCCTCTTTAGTATAGAAACACTATTGTGGCTGTTAATCCCTTGCCTCTTAGGATTCTAGTGCCTGTGATCCATGCTAGACTCTGGGGGGTCAATGCTACATTGGTCATTGCGCAGGTCATGCAAAGTCCTATTATGGTTACTTCAACCCTAATTTGTGTGGAGTATCTTGCATATGGTTGTTTCTCCCCATCTTTAAGCTCTTACAATCTTACCACCCCCTCTTCCACAAATTTCCCTGAGCTTTGGGATGGGGAGAGATTAGGCTGGCCTGGTTCCTGGTGATTAATGTGGGGTCTCTGATGTTCTGAATTATGGTTTGTTTGTTTGTTTTTTTCTTCTAGTTTTGCTGTTCCTGCACTACCCTTGGCTCCATCCTGATGGGTATTGGATGTCTCCTCCTAGCCAGAAATAAAAGGCTGTTAAAATAGAGTCTTTAGTCAGTTGTGATTCTCTATATTCAATGCATTTCTCTGCAAAAGGAAGTTTCTTGGTTAAAGTTGAGAACTGCTCTAATCTACAGATACAATGATAAATGTTTCGATACCAGTTTAGGATCATGTCCTTATAATTAAAGCCTAATAGTTTGCCCTACCACCACCACCACCACACATACCCCTTTCCACAAATTTTTGGCCTAGTTTACAGTATCAGGCATGCGTTCCTTGCTGAAAGTGGGCCTTAGAGCTGATCCGAAAGCAGCTGGTTACCCCCATAACGTTCATACCACTTCTGCACTGACCGTCACCTCTCACCAGGGTGGTTGCTATCGTAGCTTGCAGATTTCACAGCTAGCTGGGAGTATTACTTACCTTTCTCCCCCAGCAGCTTGCCTAGTGCCTCTAGTACAATGAAAGCTGGCTGGAGAAGAGGAACTTTCCCGATAACTTCCAGCTTGGTTTTTTTTTTTTTATCGTATCAACCCGTAGGGTGTCTTCGGCAAACAGGGTCTTCTTTAAGTTTCTGTAGGGCGGTCGAGAACAATGGCCAAAGCCTATATTGTTTGAGGGATTTGAGTCCTCTCTGACCAATAGCTCCTTAGGAGCCATCGCATCCCTAGTACTGGGAATTTAGTTTAATTGCACGTAGCTTCTGGCTATAGCACCTCAGGGAGTGTCTATTAATCCTTCTCCTTTCTTTGTCTCCCTGCATAGAGTGTATCTATCTAATCATGCTTTTTTAGAAGTTGTGGTTTTAGATTAACCTAGAGACGGTTTACATTCAGCTGTATCTTACATCCTTAGTACTACTTATCACTCTCACCCATTCCTGTACCTATTACTGAATCTACCCCTCCCCCCAGTCCAAAAGCCAACCTCAGTCCGTTCCAAACACCAGGGGATCTTGGTATTTGATGGGCTAAAGGGATGCTGAAGAAAACACTAGCAAGATCCAATACGGCATGAAAGGGTTCCACAGCACGCGTCAGGTGCTTCCTTAAAAGGGTGAATTGGGCACAGGGAATAGATAGAAGGCACCGTTTCATCTAGCTTTCTGTAATCCACAAGCATTCTCTCTGAGCTATCTTTTTTTTTAATTTTTTTATTATTTATTCAATTGTGCGTGTGCGCGCGTGTGTATGTGTGCGTGTGTGTGGATCTACTGGTGAATTCGGGAACCACCATGGACGCCTCCACCTCCTCCTTGTTTACTCTGCCCTGGGATTCACAAGCGCCCCCCTACCAGGACCAGAAACGCAGGCCGCCCCCGCTTCTGCCCGGCGTCTATACGTGGGGTCTAGAATCCAAACTCAGGACCTTCCGCCTGCAAGGCAGAGGCTTAACCCCTAAGCCACCTCTCCAGCCCTCTCTGAGCTATCTTATTTTCCTATCCTGTGTGTTTCCATGAGGCCTTCATCTATCCTCCCACCCTGAAGAATTCAGTGGGACCACACTGCAGCTACCTATTTGGCCTTCTCAGAACAAGGAGACTAGCGTCCAGCCTCTGGGCTATGCTGTTGCTCATGCACATCTAGTGACCAGGGCTGCACACTTGCTTTCCTGGCTCTTGGGACTGGTAGGACCTATGCTGGCCTGGCCTTACAGCTGCCTCTCTGTATGCTACACATGGTTGCTGAGAGAGCCTCTGACAGGGCAGACAAGCTCTATCTCCAGCAAAAAAAGGTACACAGTAAAGTCAAGAGATAAAGTCATCTACCCCTGGGTCAAGCTTAATCCGTTCACCTGCATTGCTCTGTGGTCATATACCTCAGCTGATACTTATTGATTCTGAGGCTCCTGGGGCGACTAGGAAATGAGGTACATCTGCTTCTAGCACACACACCCTCCCAACCCAGTCCAAACATTCCACACATTAGTAGAGAACCAGTAGAACCGCAATTCCTGCCATCGGGCTTCTGGTTATCCTACATGATCCTCACCTGCAAGTGCCCCTGGCTACCAATTAGGGAACCTGTTGAGGGGTTACCCTACTCCCTCTGGGACCCTCGACCCAGCTGAACTCTCATAGCGCAGTGTGCTGAGGGGACTTCTATGGTTACGGTCACTCTGCATGTTGCCTGTAAACATAACCAAACAGCTGAGGGTAACATGGGAGGGGGTCTTATTCTTTCTTATTCTGAGTTACAGTAGCTCATTCAGCTTGTCAAGAGAGTTCATAACAATGCCAGGAGACAAAGGAGCTGGTCACACTATATTCACAGGACTGCCGAGAGAGCGGCAAACCTCCCTCACTAGGCAGCAAGATTGCCAAGTAGGCTGAAGAATGCCAACTTGCTGACCCACCTACCACCCCCATCTATCCATCTGCCCAGGGACCTGTCTCCACACACCGTGGGCTAGGTCTTCCCACACATCAGTAGACAATCTCCTGCAGCCTTGCTTAGGCTTATCTTAACTAGCTAGTCTTTACACATGTGCCCAGAGCTCAGCCTTGGATTGCCAAATATCGAGCACATTTGTCTTCTGTTTTCTTACCCCCGGGAAGTGCCGGCCTGCTGGTCGGACTTGAAACCTTCTGAAAGTTCGCCAGCACAGCTTTTGCTTGCTCAGCAATTCGGTGGCCCCTCTGATATTTTCTTTCACTTTCTCTCATTTGCTCTTCTTGCTTCATCATCCAGCTTACGCACCAATCCAAGTCGCTGTTCCTGCCTCATAGAGATCACGCCCCATGCCAGGGCTCGGCGTGGTCCCCAGAGCCCCGTACCAGCCTTGAGGCCCCTGCTTTATTTTGTCCTGACTGCTGCCGTGAACACGGCCCTGATTTGCCGGGTAAGCCCGCACCACGCTGTGAGTGCTCAGTTCTTATCACTCCTACTAAGTCCCTTTTCTTTTCACACCCTGATTCTTTGCCCAGGCCCATGAACCAACATAAACCCGGACTTACATGCAGCAAACAGAAGTGGAAGCATTGAGAATTGATCAGGCATCAGATCGGACGGAGCCTACGATGACCTCCATCATCTAAGCCAATTTTATTGTAACATACATGAGTATTTACAGGAAAAGAATCAAAGAAGAGCAGGGCCAACTTTTTTACAGGATTATGTTACATGTGAACATGTGGATCGACACCCTCCCCCATGATGGGCTACTCCTAGGACCACAGTGTTCCTTCTAAGCTGTTCTCAGGGTGTCTTCATACTCACGCAGGTATACTCCCCACACATCAAGCAGGCAAGCCGCACCATACCACAGGGAGGGAAATGAACCCTGGGTTTGCCCCCACAGACACTCCGCCCGCTGATGGCTCGGCTAAGTTGCATATCTCAACTACCCACAGCAAGACCCACGCGACCGCCACCATAGCCAGAAGGCACATGGACACACACCACATGGGAGAGGATGGACATGCGGGAATTCCCGCAGAGACGCTCCACCCTCAGACTGTTGGGTCCCAGTTGCATGCCCGGGTGCCAAGAGCCAAAACCATGCCATCAATCACTCCTCCCCAGCCCGTCTTTGATTCTGCTAGGGAGACATCATACAAATATCTATTCGTGCCAAATAGAGATCCAATGACAGATGAAAGTAATGGTTATACCCAAGTCCCACCTGGTGAGCCAATGAGTTTATTGGGGTTACTGGCAGGAGTATAGGGGAGGGGTTACCTATAGGAGCAGGAATGACTCAAAGACAGCTACGTGGATGAAAAGCCCACCCCAAGGTGGGTGGGGCTCATGAAAGCTGCATTCCCAGGGTTTTCTGCGTGACGTGCGAACAGCTCATCTCATCCGAGAGTCTCCTCCAGGCAGCTCGACTGGCCTGGAAGTTTCTCCCCCTAACAATTATTTACTACCTCCATGAGCTGGAGAGGAGTCTTATGAATGTAATGAGTTTTAAGAACTTCCTGAGACTTAGGAGCTATTTACTTTCTGAGTCTCATGAGCCCCTCCAGGATAGAATGCTTCCGATTTCTACGTAACATCCTCCTTAGGTAAATATCAAGATGGTATCATATTATGTCAGGACGAAAAGCATCATACAACACACACACACACACACACACACACATATTACTATGACAACTAAGACCATCACACACACATAAAAAGTTTTACTTGACATTTATTTACTCATTCTCTGAGAGTCCTCTGTTCTTTTTTTTTAAGTTTTTTTAAAAATTATTATTATTTATTCAATTGTGCATGTATGCATGTGTGCGCGTGTGTGTATGTATGTATGTGTGTATATGTAGAACCCACAGGCGAATTCGGGAACCACCATGGACGCCTCCACCTTCTCCTTGTTTACTCTGCCCCGGGATTCACAGGCTCCGCCCTACCAGGACCAGAAACGGCAGGCCGCCTACACTTCCGCTTCCGCCTGGCGTCTATACGTGGGGTCTAGGATCCGAACTCAGGACCTTCCGCCTGCAAGGCAGAGGCTTAACCCCTGAGCCACCTCTCCAGCCCCTCCTCTGTTCTTTATACAAGTTGAATCTTTGACTTAAGTCATTCTACTTCTCTCTGAAAAACTTTCTAAGTTTCTTAGCATGCAGGTGTCTAACTGTTGCTGGAACACTCTTTCCTCTGTTCGTCAGATGTCCCTTCTGGGTTACCAAACGTCGTAGGGTCCCTGTTCAGGCGCCAAATGTTGCGGGAACGACTGTCCCAGTGTTGCGGGGTTCTTGTGTTCCGAAGTCGAAGATTGGACCTGAACACGTATAGAGGATTAAGGTGGAGTTTATTAGAGGAGAGAAAGGCTGGAACTCATGGACTGCAGACGTGGAGTGCCACGAGGGGTGAGGGCACCCAGTAGAACTCATGGACCCCAGGCATGGAACCCCATGAGAAACAAGGAGCTAGAAAGAATTCATGGCACCCTTTGCATTCGGAACATCAGATATGTTAATGCAGGATCACATGATGACGGCACATTTACAGTAACTAGATAACTCTGCTGAGAGACATTTCTTGTCCATTCCCTTTTAGCAACCAAGTGTCATGCCTGCTTTTAACTCTACCTGGAGACATCCTGTCTGGTCTCCCTTCCCTTTCCCCCCTCAAGTAGATATCACGTTTGCCTTTTCTTTGCTAGCCAGAATGTATACATGTAACATAATCCTGTAAAGAATTTGGCCTTGCTCTTCTTTGATTTTTTTTTCCTATAAATACTCATGTATGTTACAATAAAATTGGCTTAGATGATGGAAGATATCCCAGGCTCCTTCGGACCCGATGCCTGATCAGTTCCAAACACTCCCACTTCTGTTTGCTGCATGTAAGTCCAGGTTTATGTTGGTTCACGGGCCGGGCACAAGACCACACATGACCAGGACTGCTGAGTTATCTACATTCTTGCCTTCATGTCAGTATCTTAAGCTTACCTAAGCTTCATATCAATATCTTAAAGGACATGGGCATGTTTAGACCTCTTCCTTTGCTGCTTGTCCTAATATGACCATATTGAATAAATTTCCTTTCTCTGCCTTTCGCCATTGATTGATCCTTCACTTGACCTGTTGAGAAAAGGTGGCCAAGCTTAGATTTTTAAGGACTGCAAACCCCCTATCCGTATCCTAAAAACTCTCATAGCGAGTCCACTGGCAACGAATCATCTCAGTTTCTCACACCATTTCGTTGTGAGAGAAAAAAAATTCCCCACTCTTCTGAAGGGTCATTTCAGAACTCTGGAGTTGGTGAATTTCTCTCTTAAAACTTTAAATATAAATATTACCCTCAAATATTTGGACATTGCCAATATAGACATCTCAGATGAAGTACACTGGGTTACGCATACAAAAAAAAAAAAGATATGAGAGTAAGACAGAGATTGTCTGGAAAGGAGAAAGTAAAAGTCGGCCAGGAAGGGGCGTGGGTTCATAGTAGAAGCTGGGACATAGGGTCCTGCATCACTGTCCAGCTCTGCATGGTTTCTGAAACAAAATCAGCAGATTTTCTTTGCTTTCCTCACCGCAGTCCTTAAAGTCTGGCTTCCTTTAAAAACATTTTCCTTCACTTGTTCTTTTCTGAAATTTGAACATTGCTAACATAGTGTAGTTTCTAAGGGGAGGTGGATGCACAACTAAACTGGGAGAACTTCCTTTCCTTTCCGTTTCTTGTTCTTTTATTCAGTGCTGACTGGGTATCGCAGTCAATCATTCTGCCACTGAACTACAAGTCTTGAAGGTATAATTTTTGTTTCTGTGGGTATCCTTCCTTGTGTGGGCCAGGCCTCTTAAGTCTGCAGTTTGTTGTCTGATACTAATTTGGGGATATTTCAGTCATTGCCACTTCAAAGATTTCTTCTGTTCCTTTCTTCTCTTTTAGACATTCCCCTTCTGTAACTGAACTGCACAAGAAACCTAAAGGAGCATCCACCACACTGCTTAGGAATCAGAAAGGAGAGAGAGGAGAGAGAGAGAAAGAGAGACAGAGAGACAGAGAGCAGAGAGACATACACAGAGAGACATACACAGAGAAAGACACAGAGAGACAGAGAGAGAGAGAGAGAGAGAGAGAGAGAGAGAGAGAGAGAGAGAAAGCTTTGCAGAGTACTAAAAAAAAAGTCAGATCCTTGCTAGCCACAGGAGTTTGCCTCTCACAGCTCTGACAACCTGTGAGACCACCTTGCAGGAGAGTGGGCAGGATCACACCTCTAAGGAAGCTGCTTAGCTTTGCAGATCTCTTGGCTTTTATTTAAAACACTAGCCTTCTGTTTGGACTTTTTTTGATGTAATTAGATTAACTTCTTCCCAATAGGACTATATTGAATACAATTCCTTTTTTTTTTTTTTTTTTTTTTTTGCCTTTTACTGGTAATTTGAACTACTATTGATTTGGCGGAGGCAGATGGCTGAATCACAAGCACAAACATCGCTACAGGGTCCAGTAGCACTTTGACTTGATTTACACTGTTTATAGCCATCCTACAATTCATTCTACCATTCTCTTCTAGAGTTCTGTCCTTCCTGCTGACTCCTGTGACTTTTCTCTTGGCTTTTCAAGTGTTTTTTCAATTATTCATTGCTATTATTGTTCGTGTGTGATATGTGGTATGTGTGTGTACACTTGAGTGCATACGCATATGCTTAACATAGAAGGCAGAGGAGGACTCCATCGGTATCTTCCTCTTTCACTCTCCACCTTATTTGTTTTTGAGGTAGGGTCTTTCACAGAACCCAAAATTAACCATTTGACTAGGTTAGCTGGCTGTCTCTATCCCTCAATTCTGGCAAAAGCAGCCATGTCTAGCTTTTCCTGTGGATGTGCCAGGGATTTGAACTCAGGTCTTAGTGTTGGCACAGCAAGCTCTCTTACCTACTTTTCCAGTCTTGGGTTATTTTGTTTTTCTTTTCTTTTCTTTCTTTCTTTCTTATTTTTTTTTTTAAAAAACACTTTATTTTTCGTGTGTGTGTGTGTGTGTGTGTGTGTGTGTATCAGACAGCACTGTGTGTCCCTGTGGAGGCCTGTGGAGGACCAAGGGTGACTTCAGGAATCATCCTGGATTGCTGGAAGCGCAAGCCATAGACATTTCTGCTGGCGGTTTTTTGTTTGTTTGTTTTGGTTTTTAATGTGGGACTTGGGGTCCAAACTCAGGACCTTCTGCTTGCAAGGCAGAGTCTTAAGTCCTGAGCCATCTCTCCAGCCCTGTTTTGATTTTCATTCCTGTTTTTGAGATAGGGTGGCCCAGGCTGGCCTCTGACTTGCTGTGTAGCTGAAGATGGTCTTGAACATCCGAGCATCCGCCCTCTGATGTCCTCTACCACACTCGGCCTTACTTGTAATTTGAAAGTTAGATTGGATGTACTGGGGAGAAAAAAGCGCACTGAACTTTAGTTACATAATGTTAAGGTGTTGGGGGAAGGGAAATAATGTTGCCCTATGAGCAGGGGCGGCCACAGAAAGCCTGTGCCCCCATCACTCCTGTCTGTCTCTCCAATCAGGAGACCACTCATCATCTGTCCCATAACCGTGCTTCTCCAGGGACCAAAGCAGAAGCGTTGTTAAGTTTTCACTTCTCATCCACAGTTGGTGTGCAAGCTACCTCCATGCCTGGCTGGAAGAAGGAAGTCAAATATCCTAAATAGATAATCTTGCAAAATACGTATCTCCGGAGTGTCAGTTTCCTACAGCTGTTTCCCGTCCCAGATGACCAGCCACAGTCTCTCTGGCCAAATGTCCTGAAGAATCTTCACAGATCACACCCAAAGATGGCTCTCTGTAACTATTTCAGTTACAGAGCAGAGTCATCGGAAGGGCTGCAGGAGGTGAGGTGAACAGGAAATGGGCATTGGAAGGAGGATAAACAACTCTCCCAAGGTAGCCAGTACGTCACCCTAGGGGTGCTAGGAACAAGATGGACACTGCTCACAGCAGCAACATTTCATTCATCTAGATGCAAAGTACCGTCACTTGCCCTGAATAATGAAGGAACTGACTAGATAAGAGCTGTTACCTTCTAGAACTTTACCACCCGAAATGTGACCTATAGACCTATATAGCATCGGTAGCTTTTGCTACAAAGGTAGATCCTTGGGCTTCTACTTCAGATCTTCCCAGTTGGCTCTGAACACGACACCTCCCATAATTCAATAAATAAATGAATAAAAACAATCTGGGAGATTTGCGTGCAAATTAAAATGTGAAAGATACTTGTTAGGAAGCAGTCACTAAAAGTTTGATTTTCTATTATGACAAGAGAGATCAAGATTTTTCTGCAGTGGAAGCTAAGGATAGAAGACTCGTCCAAGGGGAGATTGTATATGAAGAAAGATTAGACTTTATGAAGAGACATTTCACTTAAGCCTTTTGATTCGCTGATTCATTTAACGTTTTATGTTTTTTTCTTTTTTGAGACAGGCTCTTGTGTAGCTGGCCTCAGGCTCCTGATCCTCCTGACTTGGCTCTCTGATTGCTAGAACTGCAGGCAATGAAGGGAAATTTACAAAGAACAGAGACACAAAGGGGGAAGTAACCAGTGTTTAGGAAAAGTCACAAGTGCCCTTTTTTGGGAGGTAGGATGTACAGCTTAGAAAGCAGGTGAAGGGACAGGTGATGTAGCTCAGCTAGTAAGGTACCTGCTCAAAAACTGGAGGTCTATCCCCAAAAGCCCACGAGGTGCTGAGAAATAATCTGTTACTAAACCACTTCTGTACCTCAGTTTAACCACCTGTCCTCAATCCATCAGTTCCAAAGAAATCAAATTATCAGTGAAAAGCAGAAAAAGGAGATTTATTTCAGCTAATGCTCAAAGTCTGTCTTCATCTTTTCGATATGAGATTTGGGATTACATTGGACAAGGAGCAACACACCGCTAGCAGTTCTGTTCAAGACATGAGTCTGCCCACTACTGACTGGCTTCTGCAGACCCTGTGACCTGACAAGATGCCGTGGCCGTCTGACGTCATCTCTTCAGATGCTATGGCCGTCTGACATCTTTTCCTGAGTTGGCACCTGGCTTCTTCCAGTCCTTTTCTCCTCTCAGCATGAGCTTTCTTGGAAAATTCCAATTTTTGGGGGGGGGAGGTCCTTTGTGAGGGGGTCATAAACATTTCTTTAGAGTATGTTCTATGCCATCTGGTTACAAACCAGTTTTCCAAAATTATCTTCTGACTTTTTTCCATGTACCATGGTATGCATGCATTCTCTCTGTCTCTGTTTCTCTCTTTCTTAAATTAAAAAATAATAAAAATTTAAAAAGTCTGTCTATCTATCAAAGTCACTTTCTATGGGTTAATGAGGCAGATGGAATGTTAAAGGTTAGAGGTGATAAGTTAGTGCTCTGTGGGTCAAAATTGGCCAACCCAATATTTAGGAAAATAGTTTAGATAGGTTAGGACTATAGTCCACTTGGTAGAGTGCCTGCCTAGTGTGTACAAATCCTTGGACCCAGTTAAATCATTGGACCATGTGAACCGTAAGTAATGAGGTACTTGTATTCCCAATACTTGGGAGGAGAGGCAAGAGAATCCAGAGTTCAAGGTTACCCTCAGCTACATAGTAAGTTTAAGGCCAGCCCAGGTTACATGAGATCCTGTCTCAAAATTCCAAATTAGATTACAGTAGTGTAAAAAATAATTTGTAGGGCTGGAGAGATGGCTCAGGGGTTAAGACTCTGCCTCTCAAGCAGAAGGTCCTGAGTTGGGATCCCAAGTCCCAAGTAAAAACATCAGGCAGAAACCATGGCAGCCTGCACTTCTGGCCTGGTGGACAGAGCCTGGGAAATCCCAAAGTGAAGCAAGGAGGTGGTAAAAGCAATGCAGGATGATTCCCAAAGTCACCCTTGGCCCTCCATAGGGACACATGTGCCCTCTAACACACACACACATACACACACAATAATGAATGAATAAATAAAGCTGAAAAAAAAGATAATTTGTAAAATGTCAAAAATATAATTATCATAAATGCAGCCAGTACTTACCAAATTTTATATAGTTAATCACAGAACCAGCAGGATAATCAAGAAAGTTCAAAAGAGAATAGAAAAAAAATGGAGGAGGAGAAAATTTCAGATCACGTTATTAAAGGATAAAAAAATTAGGCATACACAATAAAGGACTCTCTGGGAATTGGGGGGGAGGCACTGGGGGATGGGGAGGGAGGGGAAGGGAAGCAGGGCGTTCGGGGGGGAGGAGGAGGGAGAGAGGGAACTGGTCTACCTATTAAGTTTGTATGAGCGGAAATAATAAAAAATGTATTAAAAAAAGATTCTGTTAGCTCTTTATGGGTTGTAATACCTCATTCTTTGGTGTTATTTATTTATCTATTTATCTGTCTGTCTATCTATCTATCTATCTATTTATTACCAGACATAGCTTGTTCATAACTTTACAAGGTAAAGAAAAATAACAGGCATTTTAATACCCAACTTCGGTATAAAATTCCAGTGCCTGGGCTGGAGACTATTGCTCACGGATTAAGACTGGGTCTCAAAAGCAGAATGTCATGAGTTCAGATCCCAGGTCCCATGTTAAAAAAAAAAATGCCAGGCAGAAATGGCAGTGGCCTATACTTCCAGCCCTGGTGGGCGGAGCCTGGGAAATCCCAGAGCGAAGCAAGGAGGAGGTAGAAGCAATCCAGGATGATTCCCAGAGTCAACTCTTGATCCTTCACAGGGACATATGTGCCTTCTGATACACACACACACACACACAGACATAATAAATAAATAAATAAATAAATGTATTTTTAAAAGTTCCAGCGCCCTAGTTAATTGATTCTGTTGACCCTTCATTGTCATGACACAGTGTCCCACATGAGCATCTTCAAAGGAGCAACAGTTTTCTTTGCTCGTGGTTTCAGTCCAAGGTAAATTGGCTCAGTTGCTTTGGGCCTCAGGCAAACAGAGACATCGTGACAAAGATCATGGCGAAGGAAAAGTGACTCATTCCGGGCAGAGCAGGAAGCAGAGAAAAGGCTGGAGACAAGATAGACCCTTCAAAGACTCTGCTTCCTGCCTGTGTCCAGGGTCCCATGCCCCTCCTGAGCTTCTGCCACTTGCCAATAAATGCATCAAATCACGGACACATAGTGGATTCACTCATTGATTAGGTCAAAGACAATGGGATCCAATCATCACCTTTCCATATCTGGATTGACCAGATGGGTACCAAGCCCTCAGTACATGTGCCTTTGGGGGAGTCCTTGGTGTCCAAGCCAAAGCTGGAGTTCCTGCCTCAGACAACGCTCCAAACAGGAAGGACGATGGATAAGGACGGTGATGTAACATGACCTTTAGCCTGACCGTTCCTCCACAGATTTGGAGTAGACAGTACCGTGACCTGGTGGTCACTAATTTAGCAAAGACCTGTTGACTGCCACCACGGAGCCCTGGCTGGGGGGAGGAAGGAAGGGAAGAGCCCAGAACCGCAGCTGGGCGCCAGTCTTTCCTGCTCTTACCTCTAGTTGCGAGGGATCTTGAGAAACACAAAGTGGGAACAGCAATTGGAAGGTAACACGCTGCAGCGTGTTCGAAGAGGATGTCCTGTGTGATGGGGTGAGACGGTGCGGTGGATGCGCGTGTGAGCGGCCCGTTACTCACACTTTATAAGAGAAGTGTGTGTTCACGTCTCCCCAGGGAAGGAAGCTGATTCTCCAACTCAGGCTTAGCTCAGAATCACCTGAAGGCTGTTGCTGGTTCTGCGGGTCCCAGGCACATGGTGTGGCAGTTACCCTGCTAGTCTGGCAAGTGAGGAATGTCCCTCCATTGGCAGTCTTGGGAACACAGTGTGGCCAGCTGCCTTGGCTCCTGGGATGGGTCTAAGCTCTGCTGCCAAATAGGATAAGGAATTGCAACCAAGGATCGTAAGCCCAAAATAAAACTCCTTGTTCCCTTAAGCTGTCTGGCTGTGAACTGACTGGGAACACGCAGGCAGACTGTGATAAGTAGTAATCCCGCCTTCTCTGCCAGCGACGGCTGACCGGGCTTGGTACTAGCGGCCACTTTTGGGTGGACATGTGTTCATTCCTAACCAGATCCCCTTTCCCCTAGCTCACACCCCTCCTTGCTTTTTTTGGAGACATTTGATTTTTTTCTTAACCCCCCCCCCAAAAAAAAAGAGGATGGAGGGCATAATGCAAACTGTGGAGCTTGCGCTTGGCTGGTGAATGCCTGTCTTACAGCTACGTGATGAGGCCACGTCACAGTGGCTTCCAGAAGAGCAACCTGGGCAGTTGGGGTCTCGCCCACTGGAGAGCTCAGAACTTGGTTTATGGTTTGTTGTTGCCATCTTCAAACTCCTTTCTGTCTTTTTAATGTTTATTGGTTTGAAGAGAGAGAGAGAGAGAACACATGGAGGTCAGAGGACAGCTCTTGGAAGTCAGTTTTTCTCTTCTGAGACAGGCAAGCATAGAGAACCTGGTACATCTCCCCCGCCCCCCTTGATTTGGGCTACATGCTACCTGTTAGCTATAGCCGGGCCATTCTGTAAAGCTTCCACCCTGACTGAAAGGTGGCCTTTCCCCAGATGTATACCCCCTCGCTGGCCCCACCCCCTAATGGCCTTGAGAGAGGGCTGTCTTTCGGCTTGTAACGGCTACTCTTAACTGTTGCTGTGAGAGAGCGCCCAAAGTCAACTAACTTAAGGGAGAAAGGGAGGTTTATTCAACTTACAGTTCCAGAGGGGAGAGCAGACTTCTACAGTGGCGGTGACATGGCTGGTGGCTGAAGCTGCTAGGGTAAGTCATGCAGACATCCACGTGCCTGACGTATTCCTAGAGCATCTCTCTGTTTGTCTCTGTCTGTCTGTCTTCTGTTTCTCTCTCTCTCTCTCTCTCCCTCCCTCTCTTGTTCCACTACTGGGAGATTCTGATGGGATCTATGGAGGTTCCAATGAGATCTGGAGAGGTTCTGACTGGCTCTAGGGCTGATCTTTGTATCATCCAGATAATTTCTCAGCTGATCTTGCCAGGTGTGGTCTCAGCTGATCCTAGTTAATGCCAGGTGTGTCACGTTGACACCCAGGATTCGCTGTCACACAGCTCTACTTCCGGCAACTCCTTGGCCATGTCTAATGGTCGTAACAGACACAGGCCTCCGCCCAGGGCTTCTCTTCAGACTCCCTCTGGCCTTGCTGTCCATTGCGACTCTCCCTAGTCTCTCGCCGACTTGAAACCATCTCTTCTGTTCCAGTGTTCGCCCCCCTTAAGGCTAAACGATAGTTCCCATGGCCACCAGGCTCTAATACAATGTGCATTTCTTAAGTCTCTCCCTCACGCCAGCTTTTCTTTCTAATGGACTCCACGGTCCCTCTCATCCTTCGCTGCCTTGCTCTCCGAGTCTTTCCACCGACAACCTAACGCCCCAGCTCCACTTCCGACTGCCCTTGGCAGCTTTAGGCTTCTTTCCTGGATGTACTACGTAGCTGTGTTGGACAGCACATACACCCCTCTGTAAACAAGGAGATAGGTCTCTACTCCCTTGATAACCATCAAACTTAGACCATTTCTAGTCAAAAAACAAACCCAGCATATCCTGGTAGACAGAATGGTAGAGTGCTGGTCTGCCCTGAACTGGTTTTGAACAGTAAGGTAAGCTGTTTTCTTCAAGTGAACTTTTCTAGGGAAAATTCCCTATTTCTCATCTCATGCCTGTGCACGACTGTGATTGAAATCAGATGTGCTGCAGGAAAATCAAAATACACAGCTACCCAGGTCGCACCCCTCAGCAACCAGCCTCTCCCCCCCCCCACTTTAGACATCATAAAAAGAAACTCTAGGGACACCCCGGGATCCTTGTGTCTTCTCTATGTTCCCCGCTGCTCCCTTGCACTGGACCTGACTTTCCTATTGCTTTGCTCGGAATAAAAATTTTCCTTACTACTTTTGCAGATCTGCGCGGGCTCTTATTTCATTCTTGAATAAGAGGTCCAAGGACCTAAAAGCACACCCAGACCCCAATTGCTGGTGACACTTCCACCACGTGGAACTCAGATCACCAGGCTCGTGCACAGGTGGCGCAAACTTTACCCACTGAGCCATCTTGTCAACCCCATCTTCAGATCCTCGATTATTAGGGGGCTAGGGAGATGCTCAGTAGTTTAGGCCCTTACCTCATAAGCAAAAGGACCTGAGATTTCACCACCCAGGTTTCACATAACAATGCTGAGTGGGGGCTGGTGGGGGGCTCAGGGTTAAGACTCTGCCTTGCAAGCAGAAGTTCCCGCGTTTAGATCCCAGGTCTCATGTGAAAACGCCAAGCAGAAATGGTGGCAGCCTGAATTTCTGGCCCTGGTGGGCGGAGCCTGGGAATCCCCAGAGCAAGCTGACTAGCCAAACTGGCCCTAATGGCACATTCTCGGTTTAATTAGAGACCCCGGCTCACAACAATAAGGTGGAAGGATGGTAGAGTATGATTCCTGACATCACCCTTAGGCCTCCGCAGGCATACACACTCATGTGCACTTGTGTTTCTATACCTGTTTGCACACATATATCCACCCACATGAAATCACACACACACACACACACACACACACACACACACACCATACACATATACATGAAAAAAGATAAGGCATCCTATATGTCCATTTTGTTTCAGGAGCCAGAAATCATGTACCCAGCCTTGCATGCACACCATCTATATTTGAGGGTGACCTTCTTGTCACCAGACCACTAAGGAGGCGAATCAGAGGCAGACTGGAGGAGGGAGGGGAGGAGATGCAATTCCAGGATTAGAGATCAAAGAAGTATTATAGAAACTGTCTTGTACTGCAGACAAGATAATTATTTGATTTTTATAGCCGAGGCTTCCAGGGTCCAGGAGGAGGAAACTGACTTTTCCTCAAGGACAGACAAACTCTGAAGTAGAAGCCAAGACCCCGAGGTGCACCCGAACCTTCTCTGCACGCTAATGTGGGAGCTGCTTTACAGGACACAGTCAGCTCTGGTCTATCTGGCCAAAGAGAAGGAAGGAGATATAATGGGAAGTGTGTGTAGGAGGAGGCGATATTTGAACAGATAATAAAGCCACATAAAACGGACCTATTTTAGGATAAGGATGTGGGAGGGAGGTAAACCTGTGGGTTCCACTGTGTTCGGGGTTATGAGGTGGCAGGACCCATGTTGCTATTCCTACCTTCGTGGTAGTCAGGGTCTCGCAGCAGTAAGTAAGCAACCAGGAAAACAGATAAATGTGTAAATGCAACGCTAGCCTTGGGATTGGTACCCAGGAGGAGCTGAGAACAAGTCAGAGAGCTAAGGGAGCCCATGGGGAAGAGTCTTCCTTAAACTGAGGGTCAGTGACATGAAAGGAGAGAGAGAGAGAGAGAGAGAGAGAGAGAGAGAGAGAGAGAGAGAGAGAGAGAGTCCAGCAAAGAAAATGGCTTCCGTTCTTAGAAGAAAGGACTCATTTATGCATGAGACACACAAAGTCTTCACTGGTTTGCTTACTTATCCATCATTCGGCACCTAGGAGGGTCACAGCCCAGCATGGCGGTGCAGTATAAACCCGGCACGAGGAGCAGGCAGGCAGATGACTGGAGTTCAAGGTCCAGCTTGGCCTGCAGGCTGAATTCCAGATTGGCCAGGGCTGCTTAGTGAGACTGTCTCGAGATGGAAGTGAAGGGCTGAGAGGCAAAAGTTGTCTTCTGGCCGTGGCCCATGTGCACTCTGATTACACACAGGCATGCACACATATGTACACTGGGGCACACATATCATATATACCACACACACACACACACACACACACACACACACACACACCATAAACACACATACATACATACTACACACACCGCCCCCCACAACATACACACACCATATACACACCACACACACCATATATACACACACCACACACATATATACACACACCACACACATACATACAAGCACCACACATGTATACATTCACACATACATGTATACACAACAAATACATACACCACACATTACACCATTCATACATACCACACACATGCACATGAATACACATACACACCCACCATACACAAATACAAACCCACACACCATACATACACATCACACACACCATACATACCCCCCACACGCATGCACACACATAAGCACAAGCACACACATGATACACACTACACACCATACATAATAAATACAAACACATACACATCTACACCATTCACTTGCACCGCGCACACACACACACCACACACACACACACACACCATACACAAAAAGACTAAAACAATGATCTACCCCTTGATTGAACAAGTCTATGTCTAGGAATTTACTGAAAGGAAAAATGAAAGTCAAAGAAGCCATCGTAAGGATGCTTGTTCTGGTATCACTAATATTTTTGAACGTTGCCTTGAAGCGTGCACCAACGCTAGGCTAGTCACCTTCAAAGCCTTTCACACTATCGTGTGGCGCCCAGACCAGGGAGGAAATCATCGCCTGCCTTCCTGAAGTGTCCCTTCCTCTCTTAGAATCACGACCCTTCCTCCCTCTGATCCGGGATAACTCCAAATGTCCTAACAATACAGAATAGCTCTGTCTCTTTTTAATGTATATACATGGGTCATACAGTAGTACCTAACTTTGGGTACTTGGGAAGAGGAGATGGGGGAAATCTTGATTTGCTTTGCTGAATCTTGTCTTTCTATATTTTTCCCATAGTTCTAGACTGTTCTGTGTAGTGTTCCATCACTCCAATGGGCCACACCACTATTGATTTACTTGCTACACTATAGACATTTATGTAGTTTCCAGACTAATAACATTGTAAGCATGGTGCATGAATATTCTTCTAACTGACAAAGCATCTTTATTGGAGGCTTACAGACCCAGAGGTGACACTGTTGGCATGAGGAATTGCTGGGTTTTGAAAGCCAGTTTTAGAAGATGCTGTTAATGCACCAAAGCGACTCCACCAATGTCCACCCCCGCTAGCTTCTTAAGAGTTCTGGTTTCTGGTTCTTTCTCTGGCAGTGTGAGAGAGTACAGGCACTGTGTGGAGGTCAGAGGACAACATCTCAGAAGTGATTCTCACTAACCACCCTCTCAAGGAGAGGATCTCTCTTGTCACTGCTATTCCACACACTCTAAGCTAACTGGCCCGCCTGCTTCCAGCAGATTCTCCAGTCTCTGCTTTCCATGGGATGTAGGGTTTGCAGACATGAGCCACTGCATATAGTGCACACGTATGTGCATGTGAGTCTGTGAGTGCATGAGTGCGTGCGTGAGTGTGTGTGTGTGTGTCCTTGGGCATTGTCATAGTTAGGCACAGGTGTCAACTTGACAGTTGAGGGTTTTGAGCTCTGGGCACATTTGTAGACAATTAGTGGTCGAGTTAAGTTCAGAGCAAACCTGCAAGAGATTGTCTACTTGATGGGGAAGGCCCAGCCCATGGTGGGTGGGATTAGGTCCCGGAATAAAATGCAGAGAGCTGGTTGAGAGAGTTGGCATTCTTGTGTACACTTGGCCAGAAATGCTGGTCTGGCAAACGAGGATCGTCCCTCTCTCAGCCGTTACGTAGAGATGGTGTGGCCAGTTCCCTCGGCCCTGGTGTTGGTGCGAGCTCTTCCGTCAAGCTGGATTACAGACTGTAACTGGACATCAGTAAGAAAATAAACCCCTTGCTCCCTTAAGCCTTTTGATGGTGATTTATCAGCAACCGTGCAGGTAGATTACAACAGGCACTAAACTCGGGTCACCAGGTTTCTGGAACAAGAGCATTTACTTGCAGAACCATCTCACCAGCCCAAGAGTTCTGGTTTCTTCACATATTTATTTAATGGTTGGTATTTTCCATTAAAAAATAAAACCTTGCCAGGAGCCACCGTCACCTGCGGGGTAGAGGCAGGAAGATCAGGGGTTCAAGGCCACCGTTGGTGACATCGAGTCTGAAGCCATTTGAGGTCCAACTTGGAAAAAGGATTTTCTTTTACATGTCTGGTGGGTGGCAGGTGGGCGTTGGCATTAAACTATGGTTTCAGGTTTCACTTCCCTGGTGACTAATGGGATCAAACACTCATCGCACACATATTGTTGGCTCTTTTTTGAAGACTGCCCCCATCTCCTTCCCATTTTTGCACTGGTTCTTCCCTATTTTCCATCTTGCAGGCATCCTTCAGTCAAGCACTTGGTCAGAGTTGCATCCAAATGGGGGGGGAGTGGCTTTCTATTTTTTAACCCTTATGAGACACGGCCTTGCTCTTTTGTGATGAAACTTTCTTTAAAAAAATTTAGAACTATTTAGCATACCACTATGACATTTTTCAAACAAGACTTGTTTCTGTTGGTGTATATGTGTTATATAGCAGTGCTGTGTTTCATAAAGATAATTTCAAGTTGTATTGTACATTTTTTTATCATGGAAAAATTCTTGCTGTAGAACTTATCCTTTTAATTTTCAATACATTTAAGTCTCATTTAAGAAATTACTTCCTACCCCAGATTCCGTTTAAAAAAAAAATCCTTGCCTATTTTCCTCAAAAATAAAACCTAATTTCTTCCATTTCTCATTCCTGCCTGTGAATTATGGGAACTTGATTTTTTTTATGGTGTGAAGTCATTTCTTTCACCTGGTCCTGACTCCTGAACTGCCCCTTGGGGGCTCTGGCGATTTACACGCGTGCCCTGGGATATTTTACCTTTTATGGGAAAGGTGGGGGCATCTGTTGGGAGATCACGTACACTGTTAGCTGGAAATAGGTCACGATTTCAACTTTCAATTCCGCTGCCTTCCCACCAGTCACATCGTATCTTTGTAAAGCTGGGGGTTTTCATGGTCGCTGACGTTCAGACAATTAGGTAAGTATCATGTGAAACCAGGAAATGAGGATGATGCGGTGTTCAGTCTGATAACAAGAAGCTGCTGAGTCCAAGCAGAGCACGAAATCTTTTGGCGACATGTGGCTGTTTAAAGATAAAGTGTTACGTAGCTTTTTTTTTTTTTCCTTTCAAATTGTGTGAATTATTTTTTCAAATTACTAAACCTATCATTATGTAAATATTAGACATTTGGATGGGACTCTAAGTACTTAATAAACACAAATGCTAGGCTTCCCTTTTGACTTAGGAGTGGCATGACTATTACTGAAGGATGAAAGGCAGAAAAGTTGGGGAATCTGTCAAGGCAGACAAACTCTAGGGGCCTCATGACTCCCAGTCTGCGTTCAACCTCTTCGATGAACCCAGCTGTTGAGTACAAGCGCAGCATCTGACTTTTTTCTTCTAACCAAATAGGGTGGCAGGCAGGATGTGTGTGACTATCGCATGCATTCGCTGCTTTTCTCTTCGCTGTGAGAAAATGCACGGTAAAAGCCAGTGAAGGAAGGAAGGGAGGGTTCGAGGGTGCAGCCTGTTACCGTTTGCCTGCACGTTGCTGATAAATTCACAACCGAAAAAGCACAGGGCAACGAGAGGGTTTCATTCTTGTTCATAGTTGTCTGTTTCAGTTCATGGTCTAGCTTGGCCATCGAGTTCATACTCACACTAGGAGCAGAGGGAACTGGCTACACATATCCTCAGGGATTGCCGAGATGAGCAAACCTCACTTGCCTGACCGCAAGTCTGCCGAAGTATACGGAGGTACACACCAAACCACAGAACCGTCTCTTTCCATCTTATCCAGCTCCCCAGGGAATGGTCCCACCCGCCGTGGGCTGGGTCTTCCCACAGCCATTAGATACGCTCCTACATAATTGCTCGGGGTTTGTCTAACTACCGATCCTTCACTGATATGCCCAAAGCTCAACACCTATAACATCCAAATAGTATACAGTCCATGATGACAGAGACGGCATGGGAACAAGAGCAGATGTAGCTATGGCAACAGGAGCACGAGGCAGCTGGTCCACACTCAGGAAGCAGAGAGAGATGGATGATGTTGCTCACAGTTTCTTTAAATTCAGCTCAGGGTCCCAGCCTGTGGGGCGACATCACCCACAATCCTGGAGTCAGTTAAACTTCTCTGGAAACACATATGCCTAGAGATTTGTGCCCATGGTGTTTATAAATACCATCAAACTGACCATCAAGACTGAACACCACAGTGTCTATGGTTATGTTGCACAAGACTATAGCCAGAAATTGGAGATTTTTTTTTTCTCTTCCTTGATTTGAAGAATGGCTGAGGGTTTGAACTTTGGAATTGGTGGGCCAATTCCCTTGGCCCCCAATGTTTCTGTGGACTCTCCTGCCAAGCTAAATTAAGAACTGTAACCAGAGATCATGACCCAAAACAAAGTCCCTTGTTCCCTTAAGCTGGTCAGTCGTCAATGTATTGGCAGCAGCTGCGTAGAGAAATGACAGCACATGTTTTACTGTGTTAAGGGTCAGGTAATGTACTTGCCATGTGAATCTCACTGACACAACTTCATTTCACCAGTAATCATTCTCTGCTGCAGCAGGTTTTTATAATAGTGAAAAGTAGGAACTACCTATGATTCTAGTAGTCTTGACAGATTATGAGACGTTTGATCTGCCTAAGTGAATGAGAGCCAGTAAAATCATGGGAGAGTTGATAATGATGTAAGACAATTACCACCATTACTATGTGAAAAACAGTGATAGAATCATATGTTCAGCTATAGTTAATTGTGTCAAACTGAGTATTGTGTGTATCTGTTTGTGTAAAGAGAGTTTAAATCCTTGGGGGAGAGGATGGGGGACATGTGGAACAACTTTTTGGTGAATTTTTCAATTATTTTTGTCAACGAAACTTGACAAAAGAGAACATATTACTTTCACATACACATAAGTTTTATAAACATATACTTTCTAAATCAGAGACCAATTACTTTTATATATTTTGTGTATGTGTATATGAGAGAGAGAGAGAGAGAGAGAGAGCATCGTGTGTGTCTTTCAGATTGCTTTTTACTGCCTTTTTGCTTTGGTCTAATATTTCCCAGGCTCTACTTTCCAGAGCCAGAAGTGTAGGCTGCCCCCATTTCTGACCAGCATTTTTACATGGGATGTGGGATCTGAACTCAGGTTCTTCTGCTTATGAGGCAGACTCCTAACACCTGAGCCATCTCTTTAGCACTCAGAGAACAATTGCTACCTTAGAGGAATTTACAGTGTGGACAGAGAAAGACTGTAGAGATAAAGGTATTACAAAGTTAGAGATGTCATGTTGAAGACCATCTGGAAACTCATTTCAAGCCACGTTAAGAAATGATGGGGGGGCTGGAGAGGTGGCTCAGGGGTTAAGCCTCTGCCTTGCAGGCAGAAGATCCTAAGTTCGGATCCCAGATCCCACGTATAGACGTGGGGCGGAAGTGGGGGCGGCCTGCGTTTCTGGTTCTGGTAGGGCGGAGCCTGTGAATCCCGGGGCAGAGTAAACAAGGAGGAGGTGGAGGCGTCCATGGTGGTTCCCGAATTCGCCTGTGGTTCTACACACACGCGCGCGCACACACACACGCCCACATACATACACACATGCGCACACACGCCCAATTGAATAAACAATAAAAAAAAAAAAGAAGTGAATGGGACTGGAGAGATGGCTCAGAGGTTGACTGTGCCTCAAAAGCAGAAGGACCTGAGATCGCATCCTAGATCCCACATAAAAACACCAGGCAGAAATGGCGGCAGCCTGTGTTTCTGACTCTGGTAGGCAGAACCTGGGAAGTCCTTGAGCAAAGCAAAAAGGAAGTAGAACAATCCAGGATGGATTCTGGAAGTCACCCTTGGGCCTCCACACACACACACTGTCCTCTGATACACACACACACACACATGCTCACAAAAATTAAAATAAAAAGAAATGAACGCTGTCTCACAACCCGGTGTCGCTGAGCAGTGTGCGCTTGTTGGATACATCGTGATGATGGGAACGAAGGTCCAGGCTGCGCCATGAGCCACCCCATCGACCTCACTTGTCTTCAGCCAGCACAAGGAAGAAGTCAAGAGACAAGAGGATCTTCCCGGAGGAAGGAGGGTGCTGTGACAGGAAGAAAGGGAAGACAAGATAGTGACCGTGAGATGGGCAGTCTTGGCTGTGGGAATTGTGACTGCTGGAGCTCAGAGTCCTGTCCCGGGAGCGTCCAGAGGTCAGAGGAAGGGGTCCTGAAGCTGTGTTCAGAGGTGTTTGCGGGTCCGAAAGTCAGTGGCAAGGTCCCCACTGTGATGTAGTTTATAGTCAAGGGTAGCACAGTGGGGTGCACTTTACCACAATCCAGATTACCTGCAATGCGATTCTTTTGTTCTAGGAACAGAACCCAAGGCCTCTGGGACTTGAGAGATGGCTGGGGGGAGAGGGGAAGCCGGGGTCCGAGCATGGCTTCACTGCCATTCTAGAGGAGTGGGAATTCCCGGAAATGAGAGCAACGACAAGTGTCAGAGTCGGATACGGGCATCAACCTGAAGGAGAGGATTCGAGCTCTGGGTACATTTGTAAAGCGCTGGTAGTGGGATTAGGTTGAGTTAAGCCTGCAGGAGACTGTCTGATTGATGGGAAGGTCCTGCCCGTGGTGGGTGGGGTCAGACTCTGGGCAGATGAATAAGATGGAGGGAACTGGTTAAGGAAGTTGGCGTCCTTCTGTGTACTTGACCCGACATGCTGGTCTGGCAAGTGAGGAACGTCTCTCTCTCAGCCGTCTTGTGATTTGGCGTGGCCAGTTCCCTCTGTCCTTGGCGTTGGTGTGGGCTCTCCTGGCAAGCTGGACCAGGAACTATATAACCAAGAAAAATAAAGCCCCACGTACCTTTAAGCCATTTGGTCATGAATTTATTGGCAACGATGTAGGCTGACTTCAGGACAGCAAGGACGGATGTGTCTGCTTCCTCAGGCTTCTCCAGAGACGACAGAGCCTGACCAGAGCACCACAAATCGTTTTGGGGTGACATATGCTTCCTCCTGCTTCAGGCTATGACAACGGCGGATCTGAGTGTGTTCCAACTGCTTTTTAATCAAGATTCTCAATAGGGTTGAGGATGTAGCTGAGTGAGGCCTTGGGGTGTGTGTGTGTGTGTGTGTGTGTGTGTGTGGTGTGTGTGTGTGTGTGTGTTCGTGTATATCAGTGGCCATTGTGTGTGTTTATAGAGGCCCACGAGTGATTTAGGAATCATCCGGGATCACTCTATCTCCTTTTTCGTTTACTGTGGAGTTTCTCAGCTCCATCTTCCAGGGCCACAAGTGCAGGCTGCCGCCATTTCTGTCCAGCATTTTTGAATTGGATCTGGGATCTGAACTCAGATCTGCTTATGAGACAAAAGCTTAACCTCTGAGCCATCTCTCAAGTCCCAGAGGCCTTGGGTTCTGTTCCTAGAACAAAAGAATCGCATTGCAGGTAATCTGGATTGTGGTAAAGTGCACCCCACTGTGCTACCCTTGACTATAAACTACATCACAGTGGGGACCTTGCCAC
>JALPQD010000004.1:289204-306747 GCA_023101885.1 Typhlomys cinereus | reverse complement strand
TGGATTGTGGTAAAGTGCACCCCACTGTGCTACCCTTGACTATAAACTACATCACAGTGGGGACCTTGCCACAGCCTCAATGTGTCTCCCCACAGTGGGCTCGTAAGGATTCCATTATGGTTATGAAGGTGTGTGTTTCCTGAATAGATGGACACGGGTATCAGTAAGTAATTCAACAGTCAGTTTCTGTTAGTGACTTACCTTGACCCTCACGTATGAGCCAGGGCATGGGGTGAAGCAATGGAGCAGGAGTTGGGGGTGGGGGTGCCGAGGAGAAGAGGCTGAGTTATGATTTCATGGACCAGTGGGTGCCGTCCCCAGAGCAGCATTTGGATGACTCAGGCCACTTCCTGGGCGCCAAGCCCCGCTTCCATGATCCCACATCCCTTTTAGGGATCATGAGTCATTTTGGTGCCACAAGGGGACCGTGATTCAGAGACTAGAAATCAGAGGATTTTCTTAGATGGCTCAAGAAAGAAAGAAAAAAAAAAAAAATTCCGACTTGAAGAGAGTGCGGCTGCTTGGGGCTGTTTTCCTTTGCTTGGAGGCGTGGGCTGCAAACTAGGAATGGAGAAGAGCACGCCTGGCCCAGAGAGAGGAGCTCCTGCTGTAGGGACCTGGGAAGTGCATCTAGGATGTCTTACGGCCGTCGTCTCCTTCCCACTCCAGAAGCTTATTGACCAGTATCAGTCGCGAATCCCTTCACTCGTGTCTGCGGTAACCAAAGTTCTCTGTCAAATGCTAAGCCAAGAAAACTAAAAGAAGCAATTTGTTTGCCGACCAAGTGAGCAACCTTGGACGACCCTCACCCTCCTTGGGTGAGGGGCTTGTGTGTGTGGGGGGGCACAGAGGTGCTCTGGGTTTTTCAAATATCCAGGAAGAAAACTGCTCCAGTAAAGTCATCAGTAAAGATCTTTAGATCATGGCGGCTGCCTCTCGTGGCACTCCACATCTGGAGTCCGTGAGTTCTCCAGGGACCCCTAGCCCCTCATGGGACTCCACAGCTGGAGTCCACGAGTTCTTTTCCAGCTCCTTGCTCCTCATGGAGCCCATGCCTGGAGTCCGTGAGTTCTCCAGGGAACCCTAGCCCCTCGTGGCACTCCATGTTTAGAATCCACGAGTTCCGTTCTTTTTCTCCTCTAATAAACTCAACCTTAATCCTCAAAAAAAAATACAAAAAAGATCTTTAGTTCAGGTTGGTATTAACCATGCACTAATTACAAGTGTCTGTGGGGAAATTTCCAATGTCAGTCACACAGAGCCTTCTTCTTCGGTCAGCGCGGGGTCGTGTTCCAGAGGCCCTTCTGGCTGACATTAAGGGACATCAAGGAGCACTAAGGACCGGGCAGACTCAGAGTGGAGTCCTCTCTTCCCTGTGTCTTCAGAGTCATTGCTGTGGTCATGTTCCAGAACATTCCTTCCTGGGCCTCAAATTCCTCAGCTGTGAAGTTGGAAAGGAGTTCTGAGGATTAGAGAAAACCCGGAAATCGTGGAGAGCTGTGCTGGGCACGTTACAGGTGTTCTGGAAAGCGGTGATGGTAGTGGGTGGGTGGTGGTGATGATGGTAGTGTCGAGGCAGGACTAGAGCAGCCATGCTGGGATGGGTCTCAAGGTCTTTGAAGGTCTTGGGAATTCTCGAAGGCCATCCCCCACTGCTGGAATCACCCTGAAGGAGCACCCCTGCTGAAGAACTGACTCCAGTCCTCCCAGAGATAAGACAGTCAACTCCCTGTGAGGGATTATGGAGATGAGCTCTCCGTATCAAACAACTTGACCTCTAGCCCACGTGGGCCCAAGAGCAACTGGGTTGGCCCCAGTGGGAATTAACCAATGAGAAAAAGCCACTCTCCTCTCCTCTCCTCTCCTCTCCTCCTCCCTTCCTTCCCCTCTCTCTCTTCCTCCCCTCTCTTTCTTGGTCTCATGTATTCCAAGACAGCTTAAACTCAGTTCAAGATGACCTTGAACTTGTGATCTTCCTGCCTCTTCCACTCCAGTACTGAGATGACGCATGTACCCCATTACACCCAGTATATGCTGGCCATGGAAACCCGAGCTTTGTGCATACTAGGTGAACAGGCTAACCCTCCTCATATTATTATTCTAGACTTATGCACACACTCTCAGCAATCATGGAAGAACAGGTGAAGTGACAGAGCTTGAAGACAGATGATTCATCAGAGTGGCCTTCCTGGATTGGTCATATCAGGGAATGTCAGAATCATATTCAGAGATAAAGCCCAGCCTCTTGTGGAAACACTAGGTCAACTGAGGCCTAGTGCCATACCAATAAGTAGCAGCACTGCGTACAAGCTCAGATTTTCTTACTATGAATGTTTTTCTCTTATGCTTGGCCAAGTTTCTGAATAAAGTCTCCAAATTTCCACACCCTAAAGGATCTTAGTGGGGGTTCCCTGGGACTTGCCCGATCTCATATTTTGAGAGTAGAATTCTAGGGACCAGCGCCTCGGTCCTGCTCTGGGGAGCAGTTCGCCTTCCCAGCAGCCCTCAGAACAAGAAAGCAGCCTTGGGTTTGAGTGAGGATGGAGCGTTTAAAGATGGGGTCACACAGTTGGCGGGAAGAGGCAGAAACAGGCCTTGCCGGCGCTATATGGTGGGAGCAGAAGAGCCGCTGGGCTGGTAACATTTGGGTAACTGCCACCGTGTCTCTGGGTGGCCAGAGAGTCGGCAAGAATGTTCCAGAAAAGGGAGAGGGAGCTGTGTGTGGGGCTGGGGAAGTCGTTCCCTTCAGGGAGCTTTGGGAATGGGGTTCTGCCGGGCACCCTGTCTGGCATCTCAGAAAAGGTTTGTCAGCTCAGCGAGGACAGATGTTACCCTGCCTCAGGTTTTAATGGGTAAGATGGAGAGGTTCCCAGGTGAGGGAATGTGGGTTCTGGCCTCCTGGGACAGGTGGAGTCCCATCTCGATTCTCCCTCCCACTCCTTGAGGGGCACGTGGGCTCCAGGTCCCACCCATGTTCCTCTTTCAGGGGGGTCACGTGAGCGCGGGGCAGGGCGAAGGCCCAGCAGTGCGTTGCTCATGGCTGAGAAAATGTTCATCGCACGGACGACACCAGGACATTAGCGAGGCCCCCAAGGAAGCAAGGGCTGCTGCCATCACACGCACGCAATGCGGGGCTTTGCAGGCGGTGTGGCATGTCGGCACAGGGGGATCCTTTCCCGTCCCTCCTGGTACCTCAGGATAGTGCCCAGCCTGACTAGAGAACAATTGAAGTGGCCTTTCTGTGGGAGGGCCGCGATCTCATTGCCTATGAGTTCCCGCAGCCCCGCCCAAGTCTCTGTCCAGACGGTCAGTGGTCAGGACGTGACGCCCGGGCTGGCCAGGAAAGAGGCGCCCACGAGGCGTCCTCCTGCACTCATCTGCGTGCAGGTTCTAGATATCTGGGGGTGCTGTCATTGTTGCCAAAGTGGAGATAAGAAAAATCATAATGGAAGCAAGGAGAGAGAGAGAGAGAGAGAGAGAGTAGAATTCTAGGGACCAGCGCCTCGGTCTCAGGTTTGCCTCTCAGAACCTCGTGTCCTGCTCTGGGGAGCAGTTTACCCTCCCAGCAGCCCTCAGAACGAGAGAGAGAGAGAGAGAGACAGAGAGAGAGAGAGAGAGACAGACAGACAGAGACAGAGGCTCTCCCTGAATACCACATCCTCAAATCCAGGTGATAGAATAACTCACTGTGGGGGCTGGAGAGGTGGCTCAGGGGTTAAGCCTCTGCCTTGCAGGCGGGAGGTCCTGAGTTCGGATCCTAGACCCCATGTATAGACGCTGGGTGGAAGCGGGGGTGGCCTGCGTTTCTGGTCCTGGTAGGGCGGAGCCTGTGAATCCCGGGGCAGAGTAAACAAGAAGGAGGTGGAGGCGTCCATGGTGGTTCCCGAATTCGCCTGTGGTTCTACACACACACACACACACACACACACACACACACACACACACACACACACTTGCGCGCACGCACACATACACACATACACACGCGCACACACACACACAATTGAATAAAAAAAGAATAAGTCACTGTGGGCAAACCTTCATTAAACTTCTGCGCTGGCTGGGCGTGGCGGTGCACGCTCACGATCTTAGTATGTGGAAGACGGCACAGGAGACGTAGGGGCTCAATGCCAGGCTCAGCTACCTAGCAAGTTCAGGGCCAGCCTGGCTACTTGAGACCTTGTCTTAAAAAAACAAAACTCACTCGCTCTGCTGGAGGATCTGGGCGCGCCACGCAGATGTGGCACTTGAACTGGGTACTGAAGGATGAAGAAGAGTTCTTCTCTGTCCTCTGCCCTGCCTGGTTGACTTAGTGTCCTTCGGCTTATGACCCCGAGGGATTTTGCAGGTATCTGCCTCTGTGAACCACCGCGGCAGGCCTGGAGCCTTGGACTTCTTGTTTCTGAGTCCTAATGTAAAAGTAAACATGTAGAGGAAGAGGAAGATAGTCCTGAGGCCTGAGTAGCCTCTTGCTTCTGATGAATCTGGAAGGTTTAAAAACACGCCCGGATCTCTCTGTGAGGCTGCATGGAGACACACCCGTGTCTCTAAAAGCAAGTCAAGTCACAGTATCAGTTAAGAAACCCCTCACCAAAACACGAGCCAAAGAACAGCTTAAATTTTCCCACCGGAGCAAGGTCACCAATGATCATTAGACCATGACTATGACAATGTGGGATGAACCAGAGACCCTCACTAGACTGTCAGGGGCGGGACAGCAGGGCGCTGAGGCGAGGGCCCTGCCAGGTTGCTTTGGCCTTTTGTGAGGATCTAGTGGGGGAGCTGAGTCAGCCCAGGACCCAAGGACACTCTGGCTCCGAGCAACTCCTGCATGAGCATCAGCAAGACTTCCCATTCTCGCCACAAACCTGAAAGGCGCCCCAGGAAGCTAAGTGGCAGACCGAAGCCAAGCTGGATTTGGTAAGTTGAGGTTCGGTCAGTCCGGAGGTTTGTCCCAGCAACAAAAGCTACAGCAGCCCAAGCCCTGGCTGGCTGGTCCCGGAGGCCCCGTGGTGCAGTCCTGGATCCTGTGACATGAATTCCAAGCTCTCCTGACACCCAGATCTAAGACGATGCAGGAAGCAAGGAAAAGGAAGGAAGGTGAGAATGGAGAATAGAGCTTAGCTGTACTACAAAGGCGCTAGAATGTCAGAAGGTTCTGGAAGAGGACGAGGCACCACAGCGCCTGTTGCATCCCCTCTTGCAGGTCAGACTGGTTCTGGAGCTGACTTTAGGGTGGAGGCAGAGACTGGACCCTGTGCTTGGACCTGCCACTGGGGCCTCCCCCCTGCCCCCCAGCGATTTCCTCTCATTAAGTCTGGATCCTGGAACCCCCCCATCACCCAACCAACTCAGAGCGGAAGAATCCAGAAGGCTCAGTCAAACGCTCAAGAAGTTCCGTTTTTAAAATAACTTCTAGTAAAATTGGTTGTAACTTCCCAGTCGACCCAGTAAGAAGTCCAAGTCGGGTGGGTTGAGGAAGTGGGACGGGTCGGATCCTATTACCAGTCAAATTTCAAGCGAGCACCTGCAACGGTCGTTTCATTCCCAAGTCCTGGAGTTCTAGACGCAAGTTCAGCCTTCTCATCGACTGAAGTGTTCTGTGGAGCCGAATATTTAGTGGGGTCTGTCATCACATCGAGGACGACCGGTTGGCACTACGCAGGCCCAAATCCGGGTGCGGGGCGGGGTTGTAAAGGGCAGATGGAGGCAGAGAGCGTGGTCTTGGGGATCCAAAGCCGAAACTGAATGGTACTGCTGGGGGTTTCCGGAACAATCTCCACCTAGGGGAGAGGAAATGTTTGTGAAGCGGCTGAGTGGGTTTCCCCAGGCAGGCTCGGGCCACTGCCTTAGCGAGACCCCCAAGTGCCACTCTTGTGGCCCTGTTGTCCCCACACGTGGCTGAGCCGTCAGATCTACTGAGCGCCTGCCGCGGGTGCAGCCGTCGGCGGCCGTGCCAGCGTGTCCTCATGGAAGGACGGCGGCCAGGCGCGCACACGCAGCACACGTTTGCCTCTCCCCCTCCCCGTGGCCCACTCGTCTGTTCTCCCACGCTCCTTCCCCACTCTGGCCAGCGTCAAAAGGCAAAACCAAGAACTGGCTGGTCCCCAGCGCGTGGAGGAGTAGCTGGGCTCAGACCCAGTGCCTCAAACCAAGGTTCCATATGGCCTCCTGGCCGCCCTCCTTCCCCTCCCACCTGGGCTGTTTCTGAGATAAGAGCCTTTCCCGGTTGTCATGAAGGGGCCGAGCTGGGTGGAATCTCATCACCCCCTGGCTGCTTGAGCATGAAGGAGACCCTACCTTCTCAGCCTACATCAGCCCCAGTCTCCTGGGAGGACAGACTCCCCGGTTTCTGGACCCAAGAATTCCTCTGCAGCTCATGTCATAGATACAAAGGGGAGCACAGGAGGTAGGAGGACTGTGGGCACAGGGAGACCACTGCACACATGCAGCTGACCCTTTTGGTAGTAGCAGGACCCCCCAGGACTGATGGTACTAGACAGGAAGAGCACGCAGTGGGACCGCAGCTACTGACTCTTAGCACTGAAGTCCTTCAGTAACGTCACGCAAATCCACATTTGGCTGCCGTGGCTGGACCTTGGCCTTGACCTAAGAGCCCCACCGCGTGACTCAGTTCTGTGTTCTTCCCTGGAAAGACTTCTGTTAATGGGAAACCTAAAGAACATGTGTTATTTCTGAAAGACATATGTGTGGGCGTGCATGTGTGTGTGATATGTGCATGCATGCATACATGGATGTATGTGCACACAACTCTCTGGGCTCTCAGGAAACCCTCCCCCCACTTGGACTTTCTCATCCTTCTCCTGTCCCACCCAATCCCGCCTCTCTAAGTCCCCCCTCCCCCGAGACTGGCCCAGTCACAGCTGATCCCCTCTGAGCCCCGGCTAAGCCACGTCCTGGCTTCTTAACTCTCATTCCTCCTCCATCTGTCACCAGCCCAAGCGCTGGCCCCCAGGTCCGAGCTCTGGGCACTGGAAGGCTCTCATCTGAACAGGCTCCCACCACCCACCCACCCTCCTGCCCAGCCAGCCTCTCTGCTGGCCCAAATCCAGGCGCATCGTCCTGCCTGGGAAGATCAAAGCAGAACCGGCCTGTTTTCAGCGGTGGCATCTGGCCACGGCAGGCGGCCACCTAGAATCTTGACACTGGACCCCCTCGGGGATGGCCGCCCCAACTTTCTCGTTTTCCTTGTGCAGACTCTGACTAGAATCCAGATCTCTGTGGTCCCTGAATCCCACCAGCAGCACCCCCACAGGCCTGGGAAGAAAGTGGGCAGGGAGTCAGCCGCGTGGCGCCCCTTCTCCCCGAGCAAGCTGTGAGCGACAGGAGAGTCATGGCTGCTTCTGGCACCTGCGACTGTGCTGCCAGGACCTCGCAGGACCCCACGGTGCCTCAGGGGGACCCCCGCGAGGTTGCAGACAGGTTCAAGGGCCCAGAAAAGCAGAAATGTGCAGCATCTTTGTAGCAGTCTTGGGAACCCACGGAGACCCTTGGGGGCGGGGTAACAGGCGCGGGGTCAACGGTGCAGACCTGGAAGCAGGCGAGTGGTAAGCGGGCTCGCGGGCTCACGGGCTCGTTGGTTGTAAATATCGGGCTGCTTATATACCCCACACAGCATCCCATAAGTCCCAGCATGAGGTTTTTGCTGTGTTGTCCTGTCCGGGTTGGTCTTGTCAATCAGGCGGTTTGACGTCAGCACCAGGCGCCGCAGCAGGTTCTAGCTGGGAAGTTGCATTCGCGCATGTGGCCCATGCAGACAACACAGACCTGCCTGGTCCGTTCCGCCTACACATCTTGAAACACTGGGGCACAGGAGGGATCCTGGGCGCCTAGCAAGCATCTCCCCTTCTTGCCCCCTCTCCTCTCCTCTCCTCCTTCAGCTGTTACCGTGACTGACTGCGCGTCAGGGCTGGGGCTAGGCGCTCAGAGCTTGCCTAGCACACTGGCACGCATGCACATAGCTCTCCCTGGGTCGGACCCGCAGCAGCACAAAAGTGGGAATGAATGGGGCACACTGCTGTCACCCCAGCATTTGGGAGGTGAGGGCAGGAAGATTAGATGTTCAAAGTCATCCTTGGCCACCTGGTGAATCTGAGAGGTCAGCCTGGGTAGCATAAGATCCTGTCGAAGGAGGAAGGAAGGCAGGAAGGAAGGAGGAGGAAGGAGGAAGGAAGGAAGGAGAGAAAGAAGGAAGGAAGGAAGGAAGGAAGGAAGGGAGAGGAAGGAGGGAAGGAAGCGGGAAGAAGGAAGGGAAGGAGAGAGAGAGAGGGAGGGAGAAGGAGAAGAAGGAAGGAGAGGGAGAGGAAGAAAGAGAAGAAAGGAGAAAGAAAGAAGGAAGGAAGGGGAAGGGAAGGGGAAGGAGGGGAAAGGGGAAGGAAGGAGGAAGAGGAAAAGGAAGAAGGAAAGGAGGAGGAAAGGAAGGAAGGAAGGAAGGAAGGAAGGAAGGAGGAAGAGGAAGGAAGGAAGGAAGGAAAGAAAGAAAGAAGAAAGGAAAGAAGAGAGAGAAAGAAAGAGAGAGAGAAAGAGAAGAAAGGCGGGAAGGAGAGGAGAGAAGGAGAGAGAGAGAGAGAGAGAAGGCTCTTTGCCCACCTCATGGGCGCACGGCTGAGCCTCCTGACGTGTTTTCTGCAGTAACTGCTGAAGTCAGGTTATCCGAGTTCTTAGCCTAGGAATGCAGGAGCCTGGTGGACCCTGTTTTGACCCCTTTAATACTGCTAGGCCCAAGAAAAGAACGTGAACTTGTTTCTCCTTTGGGATACTGTTGGAAGTGTGGGACTGAGGAAAGACCCGAGGCCCCAGCTGCTTCTGCTTGTGTTGGAGGATGGGAAGGTGTGTATTTATTCCAGACCCCTGTTGCACTTGCGGTCTAGCCTGGTCTCCCTACAGAGCTGCTGGGGGCTCCTCCCCGTAGTCCAGCTGCCACTGCCCCGGCTGTCAGCCAACGTCTCCGAGCTCCCTTGTAGAGGGGCCCTGCTCGGCTGCCCTCCAAAGACGGCTTTCTAGAGACTTCTCACCCTTCCAGCCCTGTTCAAACCTTCTGAGTTTAGTTCTCTGACAGCCACATCCTTCCTCACCCAATCTTGTGTGCTCTGCCCGTGCTAAAATATCATGGCACGAGGGGCCAGTGGGATGGGTTGTGTGTCCGTCCATTCCAGACCCTGGGCCAGGGATTGGGATGAATCCCGAGAAAGCCTGCCTGGTTTTGGACCTGCAGACCTGCAAGTCAGAGGACACAAGGACTCACTAGAGATATGGCGGAAGACTTCAGGCTTTGAACACTGGGGAGAATCCCGGCGAGGCAGCTCAACCCTGTGGGGTAACAGCTAGTGAGAACCAGACTTGAGAGATAGTTCTGAGCCCTCGCACCTTTCAGGGGAAAAAAAGCAGAATCGCGGGAGGTTTAGCTCCGACCTTCAGCATGTCAGTGGCCCAGTCATCGTCTAGAGGAGCCCAAGGGACAAATGACCTCTGAGCTCAAACCCCTCTTGGGGGAGATTGAGATAGACTCCAAATTCTCCAAGCCCCTATCACGGCCATGCTAGAGCGGCTGAAGGATTGGGGAAGGGCGGACCACTTCGTTTCATACCCCTGGGCACAGCTCTGAGCCAAACCAGATACATCACCGCACATTAGTGGGTCCCGGGTAGCACCTCTGCCCCTCACTGACAGTTAAGAAAACTGACCAACGGGGAAGAGCTCACGGGCGGACCCCAGGCAGCCCTGCTGCAAGCCCAGGTTCCCCACAATCTTTCCCAGCGCTGTCACTCAAAGTCAGGGGGACAGCGGCTCAGGTTGCAGCGGATGGGCAGTTAGGGGGTCCAAGCCTGCTTTGCTCAAAGCTTCCTGTCTCATCCGTTGTGTCCTCTGCCCTGTCCAGGCTCAGGCTCAGCTCCTAGACCCACGAGAGGAAGGGACACAGCCATGCGGAGGTGGCGCCAGTCAGTTGCTTGCGTTCTGCAGCCCAGTGCTACTACTTCCTGGTCCCCCACGAGTGACCTCTGGGAGGAAGGCCGAGCAGAATTAGTGTCCGGCTTGTAGGACTTAGGTTCTGGACTTGGTGGGCTGCCGCCTCCTCCCCCATCAGGATGGAGCAGTTGGAGCAGAAACCAAAGCTTCTTCTTTATGGCCCAGACTTGTCTGCGATGAAAATCAGCTGGTGGTGTGTTTACTTGCGCTGACTTGTGTGTGGAAATTGGACCTTCAATTCAGAAATTCAGGGAGAGGTAAGATTCCTCAGGCCAAGCTGTCCTGCCAGATTTCTCTGTGTAGCCCAGATTGGCCAGGAACTTACAAGAGTCCTGTCTCAGCCTCCCGAATGCTGGAATGACAGGCAGGTACCACCATGCCTGGTTCTCCAAACGTCTCCATGCTTGAGAGAAAGCCAACGGCCTCTTCAGATGGACAGAGCGGGCTGACCACCCTGCATGCTGCTGTGACCCCCTCGAGGTGTCCTGGGCCCAGGTGGATCTACACACATCCACTCAGCCCTCACCTGGGCCACCCGTGAGCTGTGACCCCAAGAACATGTGTCAATGGTGCCGTGCCTCAGTTTCTCCCTCTGGAGCATGGGAGCAGTGGTCTGTCTCACAGAACTGGGCAACCACAATGGCCCATTGATTCTGAGGATGGGGCCTGGCACACAGGATGTGCTAAACACACGTCATCCTTGGCCTTGACTTGGCTCGCTCCTTGTGAGGACCGTGTTCCCACACAGGCTACTCCAGGTGCAGGAGCCATCACGAACGCCTTTGTGCTGAGGAGCTAGGAGGAAGCGCTGTCAAAGCCATCGCTAGACTTGACCAACCAGACTGTTTCAGGCATTAACAAAAAAATCAGAGGACAACGCTTAGACATTGGTTCTTTCTTTCCACAGCTGGGGATTGAACTCAGTTCACCAGGTTTGTGTGCAGTCGCCTTCACCCACTGATCCACCTCAGCCAGACCTATTTAGGACATTTAATCTATCTATCTATCTATCTATCTATCTATCTATCTATCTATCTATCTATCTATCATCTATCTATCTATCTATCTATCTATCTATCTATCTATCATCTGTCTGTCTGTCTGTCTACCTATCTACCTACCTATCTAATATATGTGCATATGGGATGCATGCATGCGTGTGTGTTTGCATCTGGATGTGCATGTGGGAGGTAGGTATGTGTACTAGAAGTGTACTTGAGTGTGCGCCTGTGGAGGCCCAGGGGTAACGCTGGGACTCATCCTGGATTGTTCTTTCATATTGTCTGCTCTGGCGACCTCAGGTTCTGCCTTCCTGAGCTGCCACCGTATCCACCCAGCATTTTTACATGGGCTCTGGGGATCCAAAGTCAGGCGCTTTTGCTTGTGATTCAAGGCGTCACCCTCTGAGCGTCTCCCCAGCCCCTATTTTGACATGGTTCTGAGCCCAAGGAAGGGTCCTAGTATTTCACACAAGATGACGATGGTCAGACTGGAGCATGGACAGGTCTGCGTTAGAGCCTGGGCCTGGCCACGCCTCCCGTGGCGGCAGCAACATTTCCGGGATTGCTCAGGCCCCCTGGGCGCCGCTGGGGGTCACTTCCTGGAAATACCGTCTGGGAAACTTCTGGCTCTCCTGACTCACGGCAGCCATTTCCTCCCTTGGGGAGCTGTGCAGGGTCTCATCCTCCTCCCTTCGCCCCAAGCTTCTCTCCATAGCAGAGGCTGGGCTCTAAGGGAAGTGGGGGTGCAGATGGACAGTCTTTTCTTCCCAGTTTTGGTTCTGTCCTCTGAGGACCCTGGTCTTGGAGGGATGTCCATGGCTCGACTAGTGCATGACTGTCGTGGAAACTTTGGGGTTGGCTGGAGCCTCTCTCTGGAGGGGGAGCAGGCATTTTAGAATGTCCAGGTTGACCATTAGATTAGAAGAAAGGGAAGAGCTCCTAGAGGGGCAGCAAATATTCTGAGCACATTACTGACTCCCCTGTTGTCTTGAGAGGAGGCCCCTAATTCTCCCTCCAGCCCCACCCCATCTCACCCAGGCTATATGTCAGCTCTTACTTGTGATGGGTCAAACCATGCCTCATACTTGACTATGAACTTCTTGATGCTCCTGCCTCAGGACCTTTGCACATACTACCCATGACTATGCTTTTCAACACTTTGTGAAACTTCTCAAATTCTTGCTTTGAATGTACTTCTTTCTAAGAAAGCTTCTTAGACATGCCCCATTCTTTTAGACTGGATTAGGATATTTGCTAACCCTCCTCCCAACTTTTGCATATATGCTTCTTAAATTTCTCCTTTAGGGGTCTTAGCACAGCTACAACCACTACTTCTCTAGTGTTCATCCTTCCTTCTTTAAAGGAACATGTGTCTCCCCGACTCACCACTGAATTTTCAGCCCAATGATAGGGACCCCTACCAGATATTCTACACTTGATTGTAGCCAAAAGGCTGAGAAATGATGAGCAGATATTCCTAACTTTTGGTAAAAGATAGGTAGATGGTGTGGTCTCCCTCTAATAGGTGATGCCACAGGGGGATTAGGTTACTCTCTCAGATGTGGCAGTAGAGCTATTTGGGGACCAAGCGAATGGGGTTCCCCAGGAATAGTGAACCTCCTCCTGTCCCTGAGGAATGCAAGCTGAGACTCAGCAGTGAGCTGGTAGGAAAGCAAAAAATAAAACAAACAAACAAACGAACAAAAAGACCTGAGAGTCTGGTGTGGAGGAGTTCAGATCCTAGAACAATCTTTCTGGCCCCAGGAGCATGGGATTCCGGGGAGGCAGTGGGTGATGGTTTGTACCTTGCCCATACTGGTGGCGACAGGAAACCCTCAAGCATTCCTCACCCCAACAGGGGACCCCACCCCTGCACCCCTGGGCCGTTCTAAGTCTCTGCCCAACGGGGGTGAGACCAGCTAACGCAGGGCAGCACAGCTGGGGTGCACAGAGAGTGCACTTGAGCCGACAGGAGGGGGAGGGACAGGGGACAAGTGCAGTGATGTGGGCGTATCAGGGAAGCTCCAGGGAGCTAGGAGAGCTGAGAACTTGGGGCGCGCTGGGCCCCCCAGCCCCTAGGGAAAGTGACTGTCCACCTCATCCCCATCCTTTGACCTTCCAAAGCAACGGGGGACATGGGTGACTGTGTGAACCTGATCTCAAGTGTTGGCGACTTGGGAGCCACAGGAAATGCACCTAGAGGCCACACGTGGCTGTCCGGCCAAGATCTGAGGCTGCAGCCTGCTCCCCTCATTCCAAGGACGATTTTCCCTCTTGGGTCCTTTCTAAGCCCGTGTGTCAGAGTCTCAGGCCTTCTCTTGCACTGAATCCTCGGGCCAGATCCCTTGGCAAGGTGCGTGCTGGCGGCTCGAGGCTGGTTCTGTGCTCTGCGGCTGCTTCTGCCCCCAACCCCCAGGCTCCCGGGTGTCAGACTGCAAAGACTGACCCTCTGCCAAGACCAACCGGGCAGCTGCTGCGACCTGGGGCCGCGTCGAGGGCCTGTGGTACCTCCTGTAGGATGGCCAAGGGCCACTTTCAGCCACATCCTGTCATCCTGGCCAGGTCCACATGCATATACGCAAATGTGTATGTATGGATATGACATGTATGCACAAACATACACACAAATATGTACACATCTACTTATGCACACACGCATGAATATGCACATACACGTACACGAAAGTGCACACATACTCATACGTATACACACAAACATGCTTGCATGTACATATGTGTATACACATGAATATCCACACATCCATATGCACACACGTACAGAAAGAGAGAGAGACTCATCTGCAACCATCCCACGGAGCTCTCCGTATTTGCTAAATCGTCAGTGGGTTCCTTGTTATCTGTTCTGCAGAAGACTTTTTGTCAAAGGGTTCTGAAAAGTGAGTAATGAGGTAAGAGTGGGCACTCCTGACTCACATCAGGGGAAGGTGTGTGGGGGGAGGTGCTCCTTCAAGCCCTAGGAGCATCCCACAGGCAAAATTCTGGTGTTTGTCTGAGACGAGGCATCTGCCTGTTACCACCTTAGAAGGGGCAGCAGCTGCGACACTTGGAATCAGTTCAGCTTCCCACTCCCTCTCCCCTGTCCAGTTGCCTTTTTTCTGCGAGCTGACTGTGACATCCATCATAGAAACGTATCCTTAAATGAGTCTGTTAGTGTTGCAGTCGCCTGCATGGTTGCTGATAATGACCAGAACACAGCTTAAGGGAACAAGGAGTTTACTTTCTTACGACTAGTCCAGTTACAGTTCATAGTCCTAGCTTGACGGGAGAGCACACACCAACACAGGGCTGAGGGAACTGGCCACCATAACGGCTGAGAGATGGACAATCCTTACTGCCAGACCAGCATGTCTGGCAAGTATACAGAAGAATGCCAACTCTCTCAACCAGCTAGCTTCTCTCTGATTATCCAGGGCCTAATCCCACCCACCATGGGATGGGTCTCCCAGCAGCTAGACAATCTCCTTCAGGTTTGCTCTGGGTCTTAACTCAACATCAACTCTCTACAACTGTGCCCAGAGCTCAAACCCTCAAGAGTCAAGTTGACACCTGTGCTCAACCATGACAGTTAGGAAGATGGCACACACATCTGTATGTGGACCCTAAAAGGCTGGATGTGGGGTCACAGGGCAGAGAAGCCCAGGACATCATTTGTCCGTGATGCTTCTGGGATCCCATTACATGACCTAACGCCAAAATAAATACCAGAAAATGCACGGCAAGATCTAACGACTTTGCCACCGTCAGCTAAGAAAACTGAAGGAAAACTATTTTAATCCTGTTTTTATAGAACCACAGTTATTTGCTAATAGGATGTGTGTTGGGCAGCGCCACGACTCCTCAAACTTTGGATTCATATTGGGCACCGCCACCTCATTTCCTCTTACCACAATGATTTGCGCGTGGCATCTGGTTTTTATCGACACCCAAAACCGAGCTTCTCAAAGCTGTGACAACATGGGAAGGAGGGAATGCCCTGAGCGCGGACCGCTGCCTAGGACTAGCAGTTCCCAGAGCATCCGACAGATGTCACTACGTTTCCCATAAGACTGATTCCTGGAGCAACCGTGTGACTGAGTGGGCCACGGTGCTGGACACACCTGCAAAGTGTGTGTTTGGGGGGGTCACACATTCAGACCACTGCTCACACTCCAGGGGGCCGCCTTTTGCAAGTCCATCTTCAGGGATCAAACTCAGGAGGGAGAGTCACATCTCTCCACCTGGCATTAAGGGGAAACTTCTGGAAGGAATTCGTGATCCCATGCGTGGGAAGCAGGAACAGGGAATGAAAAGAATAACGTTATACTTGCTGGGGTTTATAGCAAAGAGTCGCCATAATTGGCTGTATTTCTCAGGTAGCACAGAATGAACATTTTCCTTGGAAAAGAAATTGATTTTGACCCAGTAATAGTTGCAACGTTTACGACTCTCCCACTTCTGCTACTTGCTTTGTGCTACTGAGCGAGTTACTGAGCCTCTCTGTGTTCTAGCAACTCATTTGCAACGTGGGGATCCTTTGGGTCTTTGGACCGCAGAGTCCTGAAGCCACAGGCAGGCTAAGTATCCGATCCTACAATGGTGGTTCTCACACTGTGTAGTGTCTTGAGAGTTTCACCTTGTTAGAAATTGAGGCCTCCAGTAATCTTTCCTTTGTAGGCCTCGCGTCTATCACTTATTTTAATCAACACTAAGAAATCCTAAAGTCGTTTCATTCATCTCAAACATATATATTCTGTGGGAAGAATGACCAGTCTCCTTTCTCTCTGGCCTAGTGGCATGCAATTGGATGCCTCAGCTTCCCCTGACATGTTTCAGTTGTGACCCTGAGGAGAATCTGGTCCTGTATAGACACTCAGGAGGATGTGTAGACACTCAGGAGGATGTGTAGACACTCGGGGAAAGAACATGTGGCCCCCAAAATGCTCTTGTGAGATCCCAGGAGATCTTTGGTGACCTTTCTGGGATGACTTAAAGAGTCAGGTAAGTGAGGAATCCTCGAGAAAGTGGATGGTCTCCACGGGGCACGACACGGCACCGTCCTCACCAATTTGTCGCAAGCCTAAGGTGACCAGAACTTATGACTAAAGGCAAAATCCACAGATATGAGAAGAGCAAAGAGATAAAAGAAGTCTGCGGGGCTGGTTGGGGAGATGGCTCAGTAGGGCTCCGCATGTAAGCAAAGGGACTGAGGTTTGATCCCAGCACTCATGGCGGGGATGGTGGTGAGTGGGCTTGCTGGCCAGCTGCCCTGACCGGGTCATTGAGTCCCATCAGGTCCCCGTGCGAGGCCCTGCCTCATCAACAAGATGGGGCTCCTGAGGAAGGACCCAAGCTGACCTCTGACCTCCACACGCATGTGAGATGCATGGGCGGTCACACGCATGCATGCTCCCTGCCCCTGCCATGCACAAAGAAACCCCAGTTCCACTGAAGGAATACTGTAGGCCCCCAAAGGTAAAGAGAAGTTTGGCTTTTCGGGATACTGTGCTGTCCTCTTCTGGAAAGAGAGAAGAGAGAGAGTGAGAGAGAGAGAGAGGAGAGAGAGAGAGGAGAGAGAGGAGCGAGAGAGAGGAGAGAAATCTTTGTTAACCCTGGAGTATCCTCCAAAGACTGAGTTCAACCAAAGTCTGTAGAAGAAAGCTCAGCCGGGTGGTGTGCTGGGCAGGTATGCCTAGATCTCTTCAGCTATTCGTTCTCAAATCTGAGACTCTGATTACCTATGATACTTTTATCAATTTTATTGTCTGTAGTCCACATCTGAGAACTCTCAGGGTCTCCCTCCTCTTCCCTTCCCTCCCTCCCCTTCCTTCCCCTCCCTCCCCTTTCCTCCTATCCCCTCCCCTTCCTTTGTCACTAGTGTATTCAAGATTAATTCTTTAGGTCTACTTTCTAATTCATGAATTATCTTTGCAACAGTATCTAATCTAATGGTCCAAACCATTAGTATTCATAATGGGGGCGCTGCTAAGAAATCCTAAAGTCGTTTCATTCATCTCAAACATATATATTCTGTGGGAAGAATGACCAGTCTCCTTTCTCTCTGGCCTAGTGGCATGCAATTGGATGCCTCAGCTTCCCCTGACATGTTTCAGTTGTGACCCTGAGGAGAATCTGGTCCTGTATAGACACTCAGGAGGATGTGTAGACACTCAGGAGGATGTGTAGACACTCGGGGAAAGAACATGTGGCCCCCAAAATGCTCTTGTGAGATCCCAGGAGATCTTTGGTGACCTTTCCAGATGGTGTGGAAAATCCTTTGTTTTGTAGGACTGGCCCTTAAACCACCAGATGTTTAGCATTCCTGGCCTGGCCCGGCTTGCTCAGAAGGCTGGTTGAGACCAGGCCACTCACCTGAGACAGGGTCCTGTAGCAAAAACCACAATCTGGGCTGATTAACAAAAGACACGCATGTTCTCACAGTTCTGGTGCCTGGGAAGTCATAGGGCAGAGGGGATGCTGATTTAGTCCCTGGTGTCAGTGCTCCTCCTCTCTAGGATTTTCCAGGTTCTGCCCACCAGGGTCAGAAGTTCAGGGTGC